>OU343223.1:305840969-306009725 GCA_910596185.1 Chrysanthemum makinoi | reverse complement strand
ACCATAGTTGATGATTTTTCTAGAACCACATGGATTTACCATCCTCCCACAAAACAACATGTACCTTCAACTCTCAAAACCTTTATCATTATGTTCAAAACAATTTCAAAAACAACCATCAAAAACCATTAGAGTGACAATGGAACATAATTTGTCAATCACTCTCTCTCACATAATTTTTTTCAAAGAAGGAATCATTCACCTCCTCATGCCTCAACACCCCTCAACAAAATGGCATGAGCGACAATGAAAACATAAACACCGTTTGGAAGTAGCAAGATCTATCCACTTTCAAGCTAACTTTCCAATTCATTTATGGGGATAAAGTTTACTAGCTGCCACATACCTAATCAACAGACTTCCCTCATTCACCATTCATAACAAAAGCCCCTATGAGATGCTCTTTCAAAAACCACCAGACCTCTCCAATCTCAAAACTATAGGATGCCTAACTTATGCCTCACTTCACACCCCAAATAAATTTGCTCCAAGAGCTATACCTTCAATCCTACTTGGCTATCCTCAAAATCAAAAAGGTTATCTCCTATTATCCCAAGACACCAACAAAGTTTTTGTAAGCAGACATGTTACCTTCTATGAAAACATTTTCCCATTTCACAAATCCCCTAACATCCCCACCACCACAGATACCACTACAACCCCACCACCAGTCTTTTTCCCTCAACCAGTACCATCACCAATCATCATTACCCCTCCACCTGACCCTTTCACTTCTCCTACAAACTCAAACACCTCTGCAAACACATCAGAACCCACTCATTCTACAACAAATTCACACACATCCTTCAACTTCCACTACATCCCCACACCCTACAACATCAGAAACCTCCAACTTCTCCACCTCAGAACCCATCTTAACAACACCTACACCACCTCCAACAACACACTCAATTCCCTCAGAACCCATTCTAACAGAACCAACACCACATACATTACCACCTACATCACACCCACTATCACACCACACCTACATCAATCACCCACTATCACAGAACCAACACCACCTATATCCACAACCACATCAGAACCTACACATCCACCTCTCAGGACTTCCACCAGACCCAAAAACATTCCCACCAAGCTCAAATATTATCTTCATTACAAACCATCACACTCACTTCACTCAGTCTAGTCAAAACATCACACTTCTCACTACATTAATTATAACAACATCTCAAATCCTTCTACTCTACATCTTATCAATCTCATTCACCAAGAACCAGAACCCACTTCATATACTCAAGCATCAAAACACCCTAAATGGAGAGAAGCAATGGACAGAGAACTCTCTGCTTTAGAAGCAAACAACACTTGGGAAGTTGTTCTCTTACCACCATCCAAACAACCCATTGGCTCCAAATGGGTATTTAGGATAAAATATCATGCCAATGGGACAGTGGAAAAGTACAAGGCCATATTAGTAGCAAAAGGGTACAACCAAAAGGAGGGTATAGATTACACAGAAACCTTTGCCCCAGTGGCAAAAATGGTTACAGTAAGAACCATCCTTGCAATTGCTTCCACTTCTAATTGGCATATTCATCAACTAGACATTAACAATGCATTCCTACATGGGGATCTTCATGAGCTTACCAAGTGGCTACAACAAGGCCTATTCTCCAAACTCTGTATGCAGATTAAAGAAGTCCCTCTATGGACTTAAACAGGCAAACATGCAGTGGTCAATCAAACTTACCACTTTTCTTCTTTCACATGGGTTCAAACAAAGTCATGCTGATACATCTCTTTTCACCTATTTTACTGACACAATTTCCTTGGTTCTCTTAATCTATGTGGATGATATCCTCATTTCTGGCAACTCACTCTCTTTCATTAAAGATATCAAAGCCAAACTTCATCAACAGTTTAGCATCAAGGATCTTGGTCAACTACACTACTACTTGGGGACTGAGTTTATCAGAAAACCAAAAGGCATTGCCATGACACAAAGAAAGTATGCCCTTGATTTGATAGAAACTGCTGGTTTGATGGATGCAAAGCATGCCAAAACTCCTTTGGATCTTACTAAGAAATTAACCCCTGAAGATGGTGAACCCTTACCTGATCCTACTCACTATAGAACTCTTGTGGGGAAACTCATGTATCTTACCATCAGCAGGCCTGACATTGCCTTTGCAGCTCAACTTTTGAGTCAATTCTCTCAATCACCTTACACACCTCATTTGGAAGCCTTATACAGAGTTATCAAATACATTTCAGTCCTGGACAAGGCTTACTATTTCCAAGCTCAAACACTCTGGTTTTACAAGCATATTGTGAGAGTTACTAGGCCACTTGTCCTACTTCCAGAAGATCAGTTACAGGTTTTGGTGTTTTTCTGGGAAACAGTTTAATATCCTAGCAATCTAAAAAGCAAATTGTGGTCTCCAGATCTTCAATAGAAGCTGAGTATAGGGCCTTGGCTGATTGCTCTTGTGAAATAACATGGCTGAATTCTCTTCTCAAAGATCTGCACATCCATCCAACTACACTAGTCAGGATTTATTGTGACAACACTTCAACAATAGCTTTAGCCTCCAATCCAGTGCAACATGCCAGGACAAAACACATTGAAATTGATTGCCATTTTGTGAGAGATAAAGTCAAAGCAGGTCAAATTCTTCCTACCTACATTCCTACCACTTCTCAAACAGCAGACCTCTTCACCAAACCTCTCACCACTTATCCTTTCCATAAGTGTTTGTCCAAGTTAGGCATGTGTGAACCTTACACACTGCCAACTTGTTTGGGGGGGGATATTGGAGCATATGGAAATAACACAAAGATAGTCAATTCAGTGCAAGTCAACAAAGTCAATGGACACATCACCTCTCCTCACTGCTTACGTCATCAAAGACATTTGACCAAGTTTGACTAGTAGTTACAGTTTGTAGTTAGTTAGTTCTCTGTTGTATAAATACCCTATTCTTCTTCATTTCAATGCATTGTAACTCATTTTAACATTTCTCATTCAATGGAATTACTCTCCCATTTCATTTCATGTTACAAAACAATAGAGGATGTTTGATACTTTGATCCGTTGAATGACATCACACTTGCTGCATATTTTGACATCGATCGTTACAAATTAATATTTAAAACAAACCGATAACAATATTTTTATAATCATGAAGATTTATAGAGCTCAACATTCTTGTCTACCCTCGCAAACATTTATGTGCAAATAGATAACTATAGTCTAAAAGTAAGATTAAGTTGGCGCCTTCTTTTCATATTTCTCATTTGTTTTACGCGGACGACGCTATTTTCATGGGCCAGTGGAGTCAAAGTAATATTGATACTATTACGCGGGTGTTGGATGTTTTTTATCGGCGTCGGTCTTGGATTAATATGAATAAAAGCAAACTTACGGGTATATATGTGGATAGTAGTAAGGTGAATCGGGTTGCTATTCAGATTGGTTGCTTGGTGCTCAAGATGCCGTTTAGTTATTTGGGATCAAGAGTGGGTGACTTCATGTCTCGAATTCAGGCTTGGAATGACGTTACTGACGGAATGAAGTCTCGGCTATCGAGATGGAAATTAAAAACTCTTTCCATCGGAGGGCGCCTAACGCTTCTCAAATCTGTTTTAGGTGCAATTCCAATATATCATATGTCCATTTTTAAAGTGCCTATGAAGGTGCTCCATGATATGGAAGCCATTCGTTCACGTTTCTTTAATGGCGCGGAGTTAAATTCTAAGAAACAAAGTTGGGTTGGATGGAACAAGGTCTTGGCTTCTAAAGATTCTGGCGGCCTTGGGGTGTCTAGTCTCTTCGCGTTAAATAGAGCGTTAATGTTTAAGTGGGTGTGGAGGTTTATTTCTCAAAAGACTTCTTTATGGGCGAGAGTGATTAAATCTTTGCATGGTGAAGACGGCAAAATTGGTAAAGCTTTCAAGCTAGCTTTCCGTCTATATGGCTTAGTATTATTAAAGAAATTGAGGCGTTGAAGATGCATGGTATTGATTTGTATAGTTTTATTACCCCGAAGGTTGGTAACGGGGTAAATACTTCGTTTTGGGATGTTGCGTGGTGTGGGGAAGTGGCTTTTAAATGGTTAGTTCCTCGTTTGTACGCGCTTGAAACGATGAAAAGTATAGAGGTTTCATCAAAGCTGTCATATGGAGGTTTGGATCTTTCGTTTAGACGTAAGCCGAGAGGAGGAGTGGAGCAGGCTCAATTTGAGTTATTAAAGGAAAAGGTAGAGGGGAGTATTCTCAATAATTCTCAAGATAGGTGGAACTGGTCTTTAGTTGGTTCGGGTGAATTCTCCGTGTCATCAGTTAGGAAACTTATTGATGATGTCATTCTTCCGACGTCTAATACGAAGACTAGATGGATAAATGTGGTTCCCATTAAGATCAATGTTCACGCTTGGAAGGTTAAGCACGACTGTTTACCCACCAGATTTAATTTATCTCGTAGGGGTATGGAAATTGAATCCATTTTATGTCCTATGTGTGATTGTTCGGCTGAGTCGTCTAGGCACCTTTTCTTCTCATGCAAGTTCGTTAGTGATGTTATGCGTAAGATTATGAGTTGGTGGGATATGGATTATCAGGAGAGCAACTCGTTTGAAGACTGGTGCATATGGATGTCGAATCTCAGACTTCCTTCGAAGCTCAAACAAATTTTTGAAGGTATTTGTTATATTGTGTGGTGGTTTGTTTGGAAGTGGCGCAACACAAAGATCTTCGGTCAAGAGGATCATGCCAAGGTGAATATTTTGGATGAAGTGACTTCGCGTTCTTTTTTATGGATTCGTTCTCGATGTAAGACTAGTTTTAGTTTCATTGATTGGCTAAAAAACCCTAATCTTATTTCGCTGTAAGTTCTAGCTTTTTGCTAGTTTTATTTATAAAATCCGCCGTTAAAAAAAAAATGTTATTGTAAAATAGATTGGTAGGATAACACGTTAAGTAAGTTAAGGTAATTCAACATATATTTGTTTTATTTTCGTGCAAAGCACATAAGAGACCTGAAATAATATTTTATTACCTCAAAAAAAATATTATAGATTGCAAAATAGTTCAGGAGGTTTGGTGCGTTGAATTAGATTAGAATTGTAACATTCCTTCTCGTACAATAGAATATGTGTTTATACATCTCCCATAAATATTTTTGACAGCTCACTTATCGTATACATCATCACTATTATGTGACCATCGAAGATTTTATATTTGAGCTCTTAGCCATGCAAAGAATTTATATTCAATCAATTGCAAGGTATGATGATTGGTGAAGATAATCAAAATGTGTGTTATTTATACTTACAAAAGATAAAGATGATGGCTTTTAAGTTTCTCATGTTAAACTTCAAATTAATTTGATGAATTTATGTCTAGCAACTCAAAAGGTATATGACCGCTTGATATTGATAGGACTTAAAGTATCTCATTTTATTACATAAACTCAACTTAATAATATGAACTTCAATTATTGAAATCATAAAGACTTGCATTTATATCATATGACTCAATTTTTTAGTATTATAGATTTTAACTCTGTATTTTTGTAAGTTTTAATAGTATACAATAGACGTGCACTTTTTAAAATGTTCCATTACATTATGTGTAGTTAAAATATCACCCTTTTTGTATATGAACATGTAGTTTTGTAGTAATATGCTCGTTATAACCCGGTTCATAAAAGAGGGCACGGTACAGTGCTTTTATCACATGCCATAGACCTTTTTAGTATATGGCGTCGTCAAACTGCACCTATTGGCTTCATAAGTGCGTTATCCGGTCGAATGCAAGCCCAACAACGGGCGTTTTCTGTTTAATTTTTTTCTTTTGAAATCCGAATGCTGGCCAACGGTAGGGTAACGGAAAAAAAAAACACCCTCTTTTCTCTTATAAATACTTATTTTTAACTTTTATATTTCAAACATTCAAACCAAATCACAATTTATCTACACTTTTACATACAATTTAATCCCTTCGTTAAAAAATGAGTAACCAAAACAGCGATTGGCTCATGAACAATACATTTCCCCCGTCTTCTTCGTCCGCTAATTCTAGTTCCTCATCACCCGCTACACCATTAACCGCCAATTTTATTTCTTCCCAGCACGTGTACAATATGCTTCCCAACAACCATATTTCCCACAATCCTCTTTCACACCACAAAATTTACAAATAAACCAAGATCATTTAAACCAAATGGCTTTATTCCAACTTCAACAACAATAGCCAATTCACAACTCTGGAGCTTTCAATAATACTTCACAACCACCGCAAATGATGAAACCACCCCAATCAACACAATCGCCACCAAACTCACCATTACAAACATCACAAACCGAGTCTTCTTCTGTCGGAAAAGGAAAAAAAGAAAGCCAAGAGAGAAGAAAACGACGTCGATGTACAAATATCCGACGACCGAAGACTTGGTATGGACCAAATATTTAAAAACATTTTGACAAAAAGTTCATGGTAAATACAATCGTCATGCATCCTTCCAACGTACCAAAGATATGATCACAGGAAAGTGGAGAACATTGACATGTGATTGCAACAACTTCGTCGGGATTGTCGCCGAATATGAAGGTCTTAGTGGTGAAAACGATTCGACGTGGCGAAATATATTTGCTATAAAAAATCCAAGAAATTTGGAGGTTTGCGTTTATCCACTATGAAGCATGAGATGTCTTGAAAAATCATTTGAAATGGCGTGGTGCCAAAGTCGTTGTTCCCGGAAAACGCGTACGTACGGTTGAACGTTGAAGAACCGAACGAGCTATTTCAAAATGATCCGCAACCACGTCCTCCCAACAAGCCAAGGCCTTCAAAAAGTAAAAAATCGGACTCTACGACAATGGCGGGACCCTCTTCAAGTACAAAAGCTTTTAAAGAACTGGTCCAAGATGAGTTGCGACGAAATCATGTTAAAAAAAAGTAGCGTGAGGACACCCATTAGGCTGGTCCCAATCGAGAATTCCAAATCGGTTGGTCACCACAATTTACAAGCCTTGACCGATGTTGACATCGGTCCAACTTCGGTTGTGTGGCACCGGTCATAACATCGGTCGTCAAGCCATAAAACCGAATATCGGGTGAGATTTCGACCGACTTTTTGTTTCTTTCTTTCTTGTTTTCTTTCGTTTTTTTTATTTGGTAATCGACTGTGGCAACTTGGTCATGTCTGGTCGTCGGAGAGAGAAAGCTGATGTGGCACCTGATGACCTAGGTCATCTCCGGTCACGATTGGGACCAGCCTTAGACAAACTCATTATTTTACGTGTTTCAATAGTCATGTGTATCGTATGCTCTTTCTATTATTAATGCTTAATATTATTATTGTCTTACATTTACCTGGTTTTACAGCTTTTATTTAATAACCTATGAAGGTTTATTTTTTTATATCATTATGATTCATAACGTGCGTCAGTAGAACATTATAATCTCAGCGAGACAATGGACAAAAAGCATTTTTGTTATCGTTATCGACAAATTTACAACTGTTTAAGGAAAGAGAGTTTTATGAAAAAAATATATGATGACTTTCATACTAATATTGCTAGGTGAGTGAAAACGTTTAACAAGTTTTGGTATGCTTTTGCAAGCGCCACATCACCCCCTTCCAAGGTATACACCAATATTACAACAACCCTCCTTCATTACACACCAATACCTGTTATTAGGTCCCCAAAATAACCCCACAAAAATACCCATCCCTCAAAACAAAAATAAAAAAACACACTAAACCATGGCACTAGGCCATCCAATGGCTAAATACCTTGGCTTGTCATGGCACGAAGGCGGTTGGGTTTGGCATGTTAGTGGTAACCAAATATGCAAATGGCGTGTTGTTGGTGGCACCCTCACCGGCACTCTAATATTCACAATAGTTATATACTTCACGACCAGCAAACGAATGAGGTTTTCTTTGTTTATGTTACTCTGGAGGGCAACCTTTTATTACTCAAATGTACAACACCTTATCCGGTTAATCTCCGAGATCGAGACCATTTCCTACTATTTGGCCACCCCTAATATCACACCTAACTAGGTGAAAAATGCCTCTTGTGAGAAAATCAAAAACTTTATCACTAGACCATTTGGTGGTTGGTTATATACTACAGATTACCTTAGGCTAGTCACAATGGGAGGGTCGACCGGATGGGTTGTGTTCGGTTGTCAACCGGTTGCCCCATTGTGGCAACAAGGTTGTGCTTCTAGTCGGTTGAGTTGTTTTATACGAACCTTTTTGCTGGAATGACCGAATTGGTATGTCACATGTGGACAAATATTTGTGCCGTTTGGGTTTAAAAAAAATTCTCAGGTCACCACTGTGGCAACTAGGTCGTCGGAGAGAGAAAACTGATATGACAGGGTCGACCCAGGTTACTACTGTAACTAGCCTTACCTTTTCTATAAAATCAGCAAACTTTTTTTTAGTGTAACTTGTTAGAATGATTTTAGAACTTTGTTTAGTATAATTACAGTAGAATTATTTAGATGTCAAGTTTCTTTACTATTTAGTGCATACTTAATTTTTTCCGAAGTGCAAGTAGTGTAGGAGCTAGCCAACAATGATCCTCGATTATGACAACCTTGATGATAATATTTATTCAGTACTTTTAATATCTATTAAAACATTAGATAGGATGATAAAAAAGTCATCAAATTAAATAACAATAGAAATTAAGTATACAGAGAAGTCACGATCATGGCGTTCAAATTATGATAGCAAACCATTGATATCAACTACTAGTAGTGATAGCATATGTCATATTTTTTTGATAAAGACAAAATAGTATTTCAACTTGTATCAATGTTTCTTGCTTTAACAGTCATTCCATTTATTATTTTAATTTGTAATCTTTTTAAAGGTCTATTATACAATTTTTTTTTTGAGTTTTTTAGGGTTTTTATTCTAATATAATAAATCCTAGTTGCATAAAAGAAAGATTATCATACGTGGTTTAATACTTTGATAAGCAAATCATAACTCTTGGATCGTGCAGGCTTTAAATGAAAAAGATGCGCCATAAGAGCATAAGGTGTCATAACAAGGGTTAGCTTCGTCGTCGTGCCACCTTAGCGCCACATCAGCATTTCATTTTTCCACAACAAACCCCTTCCTCACTCATAACAAACCTCAACCTCTTCATTTGGGCCCACCACTACCACTTTATTTTTTTTATTCAATTTTCATTTCCAAATAAACTAAATTTATTTCATTCAAATTAAAACTACAATACATAACACAAAAAAAAAAAAAAAAAACAACACAGGTAAAAAAAATACAACACATATTAATAATACGTAACCTAGTCATCTCTATCCTGATATTTCTTGACTAGACGTTCCTCGCCTCTTGGGATGATTTACGCTTACGGGTCGATTGGTACTTCGGATCTATCATGAGAAAATCCATCTCGATCTTCTCTTGCCACGTTTTTCCTTCCGCTCGCCTAATGTGTAAAGCATCGGCTTTTTGAGCATATATTTCGATATATGTCCCAAAAAC
This sequence comes from Chrysanthemum makinoi, assembly GCA_910596185.1. NCBI lineage: Eukaryota > Viridiplantae > Streptophyta > Magnoliopsida > Asterales > Asteraceae > Chrysanthemum > Chrysanthemum makinoi. Next base: position 306,000,223 of record OU343223.1, on the reverse strand, counting down.
TACTCTCGTTTGACTTCCACCGGAGCTTGCAACGCTTGACGTTGAAGTCGACTTCTGTTTCTTTCCGGCTCGTTTGCATCCATCTCTTTCAGGCCGAGGTCGTTTGTCCGGCCCGAATATATCCTCGAGACATGTAATGTCAACAGGATCTTCGGCATCCCACTTGGGATAATTTTTCAAAACAGCCCAACATTTTTCATACAAAAACTCCCTCCCACCAAAACGATGCGTAAAGTTAGCTTTGGCATTCTCGACATGATCTTGTTCATTTTCACTACTTCGACGCTGAAGATGTTTGTAAACAGCATTGAACTTCTGGCAATCACCGTTAATCCTTGTCCATTTACCAGTTATCATGTTCTTGCCACGCTGGTTATCGGTGGTCTTAGAATTGAACATGTTGAGAATGTCGTTCCAAAAGTACTCCTCTGGACGGTCATTGCCCATATCTCTATCTTGGGAAATTTCTATCCAACACTGCGCAAGTAACATTTCTTCAGACTTGGTCCACTTCCTCCTGTCCGCTTGTGCTACGACTTCAACATCTTCGTCATCGTCTGCGTCCAAATCTACAGCAATTTTTTTTGTCTTCGACTTTTTGCCCCTGCGTTTTGCCGGTTCACGTGCTTTTGGAACTTTGAATTGTGAACCGGACGGTTGTGATTCCATTTGGGCCAACTGTGGAGGCTGTGACGGGCTAAAAAACTGTGGAGGTTGTGACGGGTTAAAAAACAGAGGTGATTGAAATCGGGAGGGGTAAGCTGCGAATCCTTGTTGAAACTGATACTGTTGGTTAAGCATTATTTCTTGTGGAGACGGATTGGAATTGGTCGAAGATGGGGTAGACGGGTTTGAAGAACCCCCGTATTGTTGTGGGTTTGAGTTAAGTAGATTTGTGAAGTATCCTCCGTCATTTGGGTTTTGAGACATTGTGTAAAATGATATTGTTGGTTAAGAAAGATTTCTTGTTTATTTTGGGTTTGAAGATGTGTAAAATGATGAAGATGAAGATAGTTTATATAGGGGTGGTGGGTTTAAAAAAAAAAGTTAACGTTTAAAAAAAAAGTTTACGTTTAAAAAACAAAAGTTAACGTTATATAACGTAACTTTGCTTTTGTGTCAGAATCCAACCTCGTCGTCCCCACGATCTTGTCTTCGACGGCGAGCAGGGGCGGTGTGGCGGCGGCCCACGGCGAGCCTCCAGCTCAGCCACGGCGAGGGACAACGTTGTCCACACCGGATGCTCTAATTAAATATAAGTAGTTTTATAAGAGTTTTTCAAAATCGAGATTCTATTAACATTTTGTTTTTTGTTTTTGCAAGATCAAAATATTATAATGTATTTTTTAGGTGATGTCAAAATATGCACATTTATAAATTATTACTCCCTTTGTCTCAATATTATTTTCTTTTTTGGAATATCCTAAATTACTTGTTCACTATTAAAAATAGATAGGAAGATTTGATGTAGATTATCATATTACCCTTACTTGAAATTATAAGAGTAAAATACACCGTTCGTCCCTGAACTTGTATCAAAACATCACGCTAAGTCTGACAAAGAATTTTTCGTCACGCAAGGTCCCTACTTCCATGTTTTTTCATCCCAGGTCCATTTGACCGTTATCCTCCAGTTAACTACCGTTAAATTTCTAACCTCCGTGTTGGTAGGGCTGAGCACAAAACCGAGAAAACCGAGCCGAACCGGAAAACCGAGCCGAACCGGACCGAACCGAACCGGACCAACCATTTTCGGTTCGGTTTCGGTTCTATGTCTTAATGGATTTCGGTTTTCGGTTCGGTTCGGTCCGACCCAAAACCGACCAAACACGCACCTAAAGCATGTAAACCGGGCGAACCACCGAACCGACACAAAACCGACCGAACCGAACCGATTCGGTTCGGTTCGGTTCATGTTTTGTGAAATTCGGTTCTCGGGTCACGTCGGTTCGTGTCGTTTCCGGACCTTTGCTCAGCCCTACGTGTTGGTGTGAGGGCATGATAGACATTTCACCTTTTTGACTTCAAATCAAGTTAACATTAACCGAACAAAACCCCTTGCTAACCCTGACAACCTTTGTATCCCTCCCCTTAAACATGGCACCATTTTCATACATCTTAAACAAAATTTGCTACCACCCACAAACCCTTAAGAACCCTAATTGTGTGATTAAAAATTGAATAAACCTAATCCCACAATAAATCACTTTCACCCAAACAACAATTTTTGCAGCTCCAAGAAACCCTAATTTTGTAAAGTCTTGAATGTATCAAAATCATTGTCGTGTAGCCCGATTTACCCAAGCAAATAGGTTTTTTGATGTTTGCCCTAACTTTTTCTTACCCCATTTGGCATAAAATATTAATTGTTTATAATTTTATTCATTTTTATTGTTTTATATTCCATTTTAGGGTTGTATTTGTGTTTGTTAATTGTTGCAGTTCTAATGGATAGCCAAAAACATGTGGTATTCAAAATAAACATAGATGGTTTATTTTTATTTGCTCTACTAAGGTATAAACAAGGTACTATAATAGAAGTTAAGTCGTGTACAACTGATAAGATTATGTTTCATCCAATGTTAGAATTTTCTTTTTCCATGGTTAAGAGAAATATATGGGTGTTGTTTATCTGTATAGTTATTAGAATAGGGTTTGAAGTTAATTGATAGTGATCATGATGTTCAAACAATGTTTGACATGGCTGCAAGGCATGGTTTAGTTGAATTGTTTGTTGCTCATGAGCCACATAAGTTACCACATTATTACTTTAATAAGTTATCTTTAGAGGAGTCTGATGACGAGGTTGTGGGTTGGGCTGAATAAGATGATAGGTTACCTTACTTAAAGTCACCACCTCTTTTCATTATTTGTGAAAGAAAGGTATGTGATCAAGTTGCGAAAAGGAATGTGGTAGATACAAATGTAGTTAAACAGAACATTCTTGAAAAGGGAAAGGGGATAATGATTTAAGATGAGATTGTTCTAACCAATAAAAGGAAGGGTGTTTTAAGGGGTAGTGGTGTAGTTATTAGAGAAGTTGTTAAAGGAAGAGCTTGTGTATTAGGACTTAGAGCAGATAAATACAATGTAAAGAAAGCTAAAAGTAGAGTTGCATCAAATGTTAAGAAACCTAGAAGCAAGAATAAAGTAAGAGGATGCATACTTGCACTAAGAGCAATAAGAGGTGAGGGATCTGCATGTTGTTCTTGCAGCATTGGGTCAAGTGTTCATGGTTAGGTAACATATACATCATATTTCCATTTGGTTACTGCATTGCACATATCCTGAAATTTATTTGATTTGGTTATACATTGTACATGGTTAAAAACACTTAAAACATGTTTTGGACTTGATTTATAAAGATAGTTTTGGACCAGGACTAAATGGTATTAACTGATCAAATCATAGTTCTAAAGACTTGGAAAAAAATATAGGGTTGTAGGTAATGTCTTAGCTTCACTTCAGGGTGGCTCGACCTAACTCCACCTGATGAATTAACTAAAATGTTTTAGTGAAGTTGTGATTTGAGTACCGATTTCATTGGCCAAAAGCTCTTAAAGTTTGTACAATACCAACTGTTGATGTTCAAATAAAGTTGTAATGGACCTTTAACTTAAACGTGCCACTTGAATAGGATTGAATGTTGTTATTAGAAACTCAGCTTTGACACATAAAGGTTAAATAATTATTTCACTTAGGTTGTACAATTTTTAAGAAAATAATACCTACAAAACTGATTAATACACTCAAATACCTTTATGAGGACACAAAAACCGAGTCATAACTATTTATGGTTTAGGAGAAACGGAATTTATAACTTCGAGTAACTACTTTAAACTAAAACTACACTTACACAACGGGTTTATTAAACTTACCAAACCGTCGTAAATATTGTCCCAATAAACACCATGTACAATGATATAATCAATATAAATACTTTATAAAACTTATTTTTCATGTTTTCGTTATCATTCATAAACCTAAGACGCAACGTATTATCTTAGGTTGCTTCTAGAGTTTTTCTCATCTCACTCGTCACTTTATTAGCACGTTTGCTATCATCTTTATATTCGGTGAGTTTCATGGCCCCTACTTTTATTTGTTTTAAACTACTTTTAGGGTGAGAATACATGCTTGTTTTACTTACGTATTTTACTAGTTTATGGAAGCACTATACTTGTTTACTGAAACACATTACTAGCTTTATTTAAATACATGGTTTGTATTTACGAATGGACACAAGTGCACTAAACTTTTATGATTGCCTAAGTTATGAACCATTAATTAAGTTGTGAGCGCGAATGTTGTGAATAGACTATTTGGATTGAACTCCCCCGTCGGGGTGGCTTCCCCACTTGACTAGCATGTCAAACGGACGCATAATCATTTGAAGAAATTTGGGTGTCCTAGGTGGACATCTACCAGAAGCTAGAAACCAGAAAACTTAAGGCTTCGGTATCCGGAATTTAGGGCAATGATAACATTTTTTTTATATGACATTGTATGTGTTATAATGGTCATGTACACTTATTTCTTGTGGTCAGCACTTAATATTTACATTTATCATCATGCATTTACATGTGGACCTAAGATATTACAAGTCATGTATGGGTGGGACTTTTAACAGGATTAGGTTGACATATGCTTGTCATGAAGATTTACTTAAAAAGGTTTTCATCTTATTTACAATAAACCTATGAACTCACCAACTTTTGTGTTGACACTTTTAGCATGTCTTTTCTCACGTCCGTAAAGCATAACTTTGGTTTGGAGCATTAGAGTCGCACAACATCTTTTGAAGATTGGAATGCATTACATTTTATCATTCGATAACATTTTAAAAACGTTTTATGTAACTTTGTACCATGGAACCTCATTTGTTGTAACTCGACTTTTCATTATCGAATGATAACTTTTTAAAACGTCTCATTTAGAGTTTGTTTTCTATAATTTGGACTTTGTACTATTAAGTAACACCCCAGTTACATTATATTTCGCTGCGATATTTTGGAGGTGTTACAGTAGTGGAGGTCTATTTTTATTTGTTATCATGCGAAATCAAATTTTTTAGAAGTTTGTGTTGTATTCCTATGTAATGAGTGTCTACTTATATTTTTTATCAACTAAAATCAAATTTTAGATGTGTTGTTTTAATGTATTTGGTTCAACCTATCTTAATTTAGAAAAAAAGAAAGAGTGTTGATATATGGACCTACTAAATAGACTTACTATTAAGCCTAATTATATTATTGGGACACTTGTTATCGTTTTATTAGTGCAACAAAGTTTGATTATCATCCCTAATATGCCCTTAATGAATAACTTCCTAAAATTTAGCCTTTAACCCAGTCTCACCATTTATTTTCAATACCTTCTTCCTCGTATAATAGATTCATGTGTCGTGTTTTTCATGCAACCACACAAACATTAACCATCTAACCACTATAATGAATTTCACAATGCCAGAAATAAATAATCCGACAAAAGCATAAAAACCCCAAATATTGATTTCACTTACGAAGGGAATCACCAAAAACCACTCCTTCATATACACAAAATACAATAAAGTAATAATCTGCGTTTGTTAAAATAAATTATTGAGTTTTGATAATTTGATGATGATGTAAACCTCAGGGACATGTAGGGCCTGTTTGGCAAGAGCTTTATTTGGGAGCTGTTAGCTTTTTGTTATAAAATAATCTCTTCTAAAATAAATAGCTCCGTTTGGATACGTTTGAATGCATTAACTTCAAGCTTTTATTTCAAACAAATAGCTCCTAAATGAAAAGTTGATTCATGAAGCTTTTTAAACATTTTGGAGCTATTAAAACTTTAAATTACTGATATACCCTCTAAACATTTGTTTATAATTATGTATATGTCCTTTTACGTCATTTTACATCTTATAATTACATTTAACAGCTAACTTACCAAACACTTTTATTGAAAAAAAAATACAGCTTGTAGCTTATGTTAACAGTTTTGCAATTAACAGCTTACAGCTTACAGTTTACAGCTTACAGCATACAGCTTACAGTTAGTTTTGCCAAACATACCCGTAGACGACAAGAAAAGACTGAAAAGTCCTACGTTAATAATCTGCATTTGTAATATATTAATTAAAGAAGGGTATATTAGGAAGAAACAAAAGAAAATTAGTTTAGTTTTTAAATTGAGAAAATGAGTAACCAATCAAATTTGTAGGTCTTTTATTAGGTTTATTTGTTAAGTCTAACTATCATTTTTCAAAAAGAAATATTATAGACATCTCGCAGCAATACGTGGGTTGAAATCCTTGTTTTTAACATCTACCAAAGCAATTTATTGCTCATGTACATTAAATTTACTTTAGTAAATGTTATATATACAATGTCTTATATTTTATATAAAGCACGTATAATTTTGTCTTAAGCACATTTTACAACACTTTAAAGCATGCATTATTAAACATACGGATTGATTCGTAGAATAGCACGTACTTTTCAAGTGTCCATTCGATACGTGTATTTTTTAAGTTATAGAATAGCATGTACTTTCATAATGTCCGTTCTAGTACGTGTACTTTTTTAAGTCGTAGAATAACAACGTACTTTTCATAAGTGTTCCAATTTAGTACGTGAGATGACGTACCAAATTGAAACACTTATGAAAGTAGGACGTACCAAATTGGAACACTTATGGAAAGTACATTGTTATTCTACAACTTAAAAAAAGTGCACGTACTAGAACGGGACACTTATGGAAAGTACATTGCTATTCTACAACTTAAAAAAATACACGTACCAGAATGGGACACTTGAAAAAGTACGTTGCTATTCTACGACTCAATCCCTTAAACATATTAAGCAGTACAAATTATTATGTAAATGATACATACACTTATAACATATTTCTTAAAATATTAAATTTAAGTTTAATAATTTTTGAAAGTTATAAAGGTAATATTTTTTGGGTAAAAGTTATTAAGTTAATATTAATAATATATTAATGTTCATTAACATTAATTTACTACATATAATAAATTTCATGATTTATGAAAACATGAATGTAATTAAAATGAATAAGAAAGGAGAGAGTGGATCTCCTTGTTTTAAACCCTTGCCAAATTTGAACTCTGAGGTAAAGCTTCCCTTAACAAGAACTGTGCCCATGGCAGAATTGAGACATCCATTAATCGAACCACACCATTTGTCGCCAAATCCAAACATCTTTAAAACGTCCTTTAAGTAGTCCCATCTTATTGAGTCAAAAGCTTTTTCAAAGTTGACCCTAAAAATCATAGCTTTAAACTTCTTATGCTTATACCAGGAAAGAAGCTCATTAAGGATAAACGGACCATCAAGAATTTGGCGGTTGGAAACAAAAGATTGAACATTACTAATAAGATCCGACATGACAAAGCTAAGTCTATTAGCCAATATCTTGGAAATGATTTTTTATAAATACTTCCAATTAAACTAATTGGATGAAAATATTTAACGAGCTTAGCATCTCGAGTCTTAGGGATTAAAACAATGAAAGAGTAATTACAACCTCGAGGAAAAGTACCCGATGTAAATAATTCCATAATGGCAGCCACGATATGCCCATCAAGATTAACGTGTTTGCTTGGAGAGTCTGTTTGGATAAGTTGCCTATCAGGTTAAATCTTTCCCTTAGAGGTTTGGATATTCCTTATAATGTTTGTCCTCTTTGCAGTGCCTAGTGGAATCAGTTTCCCATCTCTTTTTTGCATGTCCTATGGCTCACTAATTATGGACGAATGTTATGCATTGGTAGGAGCTCTAGGACATTAGCCTCTTATGAAGATGGGCTCGTTTGGTTAAATAGCTCTCGTTTCTAAGCGATTGAAGGTTATTTTGGAATGTGTATGCTATGTGAAGTGGTGGTTAATTTGGCGTTTGGTTCCTTCTTTTTGGTGATGGTCATCCGCGCAATGAGCTTCTTTTCGATGACTTGGTTGATTTATCTTATAATTGGTGTTCTAATCGTTGTAATTTTAAAGTTAACCGGATTACTTGGATAAAAAAATCCTAATACCTTTAGCTTGTCATTTCTTCTAGCGTCTTGCTAGTTTTTTAGTATATCTGCCGTTCAAAAAAGAAGTATTGTTTTAGTTTATTTTATTATGAAATAACATTGTTTTATTTAATGTATGTTAGATTGAGTTAATAAAAAGCTAATAGAGTATGAAATTTTCTGAGATGATGCATAATCTTAACAACCTTGAAATATTTTATGAGTCGTTCTAAAATTGAACAACTACAATACCTCATTGTTTTCGTCTATAACCACCAACGACAAAATGTTTTTCCTCTCTTTTGCCACAGCATAGCGCGAGAATTCGGCTATATAATATAATGTGATAGGTTACTAGTATTGGTGTTATCCTATTTGTATCTTTTATTTGTTTCTTTTAGGGCCCATTCCCTTTTAATTATCCTGTTAATTGAACGGGGCGTCTTGTATTGTATTGTTGTCTTTTTTGAGGTTCTCAATAATTTTTTGCCTTTCAAAAAAAATATATATATATAATGTAGTTGCAACATTAACAATAATAAATCTCCCAAGGCCTACTAGTTAATACTGAATTTGTTGATCCTCAAACATATTAAATCTGAAGTGATGAGTGGAAAAGACAAATACAGTGAATTATGCATATGAGTGATGAATGAAAACCAAGTTTAGTGGGATAAATGGGAGACAATGGCATATTGAGTGTGACACCCACCAAGATGGACTACTACTTTATGATTCTAAAAGCTTATTTCATTCCTAAGTTTCGAACTTTATGCTAAAATAAGTAATTAGAATCCACAAAAGGTATTGTAGATTGGCGGGAATATCCTGACCTCGGGTGCCTTTTGGCACCAGCTATTGTCCACCCCACAAGGAATAGCTCCGGGTAACTTTCCTGGCCTAGTGGGGCACCAACTGGAGTGAGCCGAGACTCTCGGACTCATGAGCTCTTATCAACAAAGTCTCTCCAGTGAGCCATAAGTAATTAGAATACTAATTGCTCCCAATTTTAGAAACCACAAGCCTATCACAAAGTTACACTTTCTAGCTTATTCGTTCTTTTGCATAAAGTATGAATCTTCCAAACGTTATTGCTCTTTTCTACTTTTATCATTAAAATGTTTAAGAACTAGAATGCGTATCAACAATCTTTTATTTGCGTACTACTAATCATAATAAAGATTAGAAAGTAAGTACTTTTACAAATTTAATAGATGTTTGTACATGCGTTTATTCTACAATGGCAAGTTTGAAGATGTAGATGGCCAAAATGGAATCTTTAGGTGTTGTTATTATTATAAGAGCTATAGGTGTGGTAACCAGGAAATTGCATGTTATTTGTGTTAAATCATCGTCGCTTTAGCATTTTATATCTCGCATTCATATACCAAAAATACATACTTTATCATGGCTTGAGCCATTTGTGTGCGGTTTCGCAGTTTTTGGGCCCCGTCACTTCAACTTTTTTCATTTTTCAAACAAACTAAATTTTCATTCATATAAAAAAACATACATATTTTACAGTACGAAGGTTAAAAATACAATACGAAAATTAAAATATATTTCACAAAAATAAACATTTTTCGAGCTTTTTATATTTCTTTGTAATTATTAATGAATTCTTACGTTTCAGCAATGCTTCTAAGTAACTCGTTCCTAGCCAACATCAAGTTGTTTGCGTTCCTCATATCGGCTCCAGTCATCCTTTCAAGCGTCTGCAGACCGAGTCGATAACGGGATGATCAGGCAGCGAACCCACCCTTATTATTTCAGGCCTACGGCTATGAACTCGATCAGTTTAGCGACGAATCAAGTTCAACAATTGCTCATCAAGTGCTATCTCAACATCAAGTTCTTCTCATAGTCGCATGAGGATTGTTAGTCTCATGTCATTTGGTTCAGTAGCCATAGTATCCGTTGTATGAAAAAATGAATGATAATTGGGAGAGTTTAGAAAAAAATTGTGTGAAAAAAATGAATGATGGTAAAAGGATATTTACTGGGGGAAGGTAACCCTTGGAGCAATATGAATTCAAAAAAGAAGTTGTACATGTACGAAATCAAACAAACTCAATTTTCATTCATTTAAATAAAAATACAAATTTAAATACTAAATATAAAAAACAATAGGAAAACTAAACATAGTCGTCATAATTATTTAATTTCCTTTATGCATCCAACAAACTTTTGCATTGACGTTATATTGTATTTTGCTCGCCAATTTATACAATTCATTTTTAATTTCTACAGGATTCTTCTTCTAGAAAAGTATCAATCGAAGCTAGTTTTTCTTGCGGAATGTCTTTGCATTTCGTGTATGCTTTCTTCATATCATCTTTAGCATTGTGTGTGTGCCTAAACTTCTCAGCTAACTCGATAATCTGTTCCTTACAAATTTCATCCCCATCGATTATTTTTTGAACACCAGCTTTAATTTTATTGACGGTATGTAGAAGAGCAAGACATAATTTTTTGTAGAAAGAATTATAAGATTTTTGTGTGAAAAAATGATTAATGTATGGGTAGTATTTATAAAGATGGGATAAATAATAATAATAATAATAACAACAACAACAACAACAACAATAATAATAATAATAATAATAATAATAATAATAATAATAATAATAATAATAATACAACTTACCATGTGAAAAAATAGCCGTTTGGACATTCAAACAGTCAAAATATTCAATGCTATTGTGAAATGGCGAGCGTGAGTTCAGTCACGCAAGAAATGGCGTCGAGGCTTGATGGTGTGGTAACGAGGCATTGGCGCCACTATTTGAGCTGCCACATGAGACTGGCGAGCTGCTTTAGTTACCATACCCTTCCCTCTAAGGATTAGTACATAGAAATATAAATTATAGCTAGAGACTATATAAATTCTATCACATATTTTATTGAGTAGTAAAATATATCTATATACATATAATGTACAAAAGTATTTTCTTAATTTTTAAAAAACTTGAAAATAAATAATATTTAACCTGCAAATACCTTTTAAAAACTTAAATTGTAATCTGCTGTTTACTTTCTCATATAAAAAGTGTTTTTAAAAATACTTTTTGAAATAGTTGTCTTAAAAAAAGTTTTTGTTTCTGAAATCAATGTAATTTCTAAATTACCTATTTTTTTAATCTTTTTTTCTTCTTTTACAAATTCATCCTAATCGCGTTCTCGAGTTTATATTTCAATCTCAACTTGTTAGTGTGGAGCTGGTACGATGTTGTTGTCATCTCGGATAATGATTAACACTTGCCAACGTCAATTGTTAAACGTTACATGAAACACTTAACCACAATTTCTCAACTTTAACTATTTGGTACTATATAATCTCATCATTATTTACGAGTACACACCTAGTATAAATGTAAATATATATAGAGCAAGAATTGAAAGACATACACCAAATGGGGCTTGCTTCAGTGGTACCATTTCCTCTCCGTAAACGCTTAGTTGACCAGTCATAAAAGGTGTTTGGAGAATGACCAGGGTTCAAACCCAACTCTTGACTAATTAAGTAGCTAGGACATGAGCACATTGGTTGGGGCCGAGTTCTTGAGAAACGGTCTGATTAGCATCAAAAGATGCATGGGATTGAGGTCTTCCTATCGATTTACATATATTAGAGAAGATTTGAAAGACACAATTATTCATGATAACTTTAACTGGGATCTCGAATTATTGGTCATTTATTTATTTATCTTGTACAGCACAATTCGCACAATTGTTGATGTTTATTAGCAAAGCAACCAACAGAAGCTAACTATTCTACTTTATGCTACTTGTCTCTTTTTAATAACATGTACCTTACGTTTGTGTTACTATTTATTTAGCTATAACTTATCACCATTGCAATATTTTTTAATGACAAATGATATGTCTTCTTGGTAATGTTTTAAAAAATCGGGTTTTTAATCGATCCAGTCGAGTTATCGGGTACCGGTTCGACCGGTTCGACCGCCGGGTCAACCCGGTTTTCATTTATTATTATTTTAATTTTTTTGACCGGGTCAACTGGTTCGACCGCCGGGTCTACTCGGGTCAACCCGGATTTTATTAAAATTTTTTGAAAAAAACCAAACCCAGCCGGGTTTCAAGACCCGGGTCACTCAAAACCTGGCAGGTCTAGCCGGTTAACCCGGTTTTAGAAACCCGGTTTTTTTTACCCGCTTTTGTGGCCGGGCACCGGTCCGACCGGTTGAACCGGCCAGGTCAACCCGGGTTTGAAAAAACTGACATGCGAAAAACTGACGGCTTATATGAAAAAAAATACTGAAATACAAATATTATATTATTATGTGGGTAGACGAGTAAGTAGTAAAAGATGATATAACAATACTTTTTCTTAACACTTCTTTTTGGAAAACAAAGAAATCTTTCTCTGTATATGGAATTGTTGTTTTTTAATAAACAAGTATACATAGGAAAACACTTTCTAGGAAATCGAATATTTAACAGCAAGTAATAGAAATAAGACATACACTAAAATACACAATTATGATTTTATATACTTTCTATGATGTTAGAATCTTTTACTAAGTCTTGCTTTGTACATGAGACCACCCAACATTGTGGAGACCGGAGAGAGTAATCCTGTCGCCTTAGTTTGCGGTCGGTTCGATGAAGTACTACAAATGCATTGTCGTCAATCTTATTTCTGTTTGATTCAAAAAAACGTTTAACTCTAGAGAAAAGTTTTGGCTATATTGGTTTTGTAAAGTTGGTTCAACGTCGCATAGTGTAGTTGTTTAGAAAACTTATGATCAACCCAACCGATACTAGCCGAAATGTGATTGAGTGGGCGCCCTAACTCTTGGCTATACCTTCACTTTGTGATATGATTGTCTACATCCAACCCTCCAGCTACCCCGCTCCCATGACAGCGGGTAGTTTTAATGGACGTGACGAAGTTAACATGCTCAATTACTAATGTTTTGTTATAACTAAAAACATTTTTGATACGTTGTTATAATAAGTTGTTTATGATTTATCATGTTATGTAAGATAAACATATTCTGTTAACCACATTCATTTCAAAAAAAAAAAAAAAAAAAATTGAAAAGTTCAAGCTAAACCAACGAGCCCAATAGGCCCAACTTTCAGAAATCACATTCTTATTATAACTAAAAGCATTAGCCCAATAAGCTAATTATAATTGTTAGGCTTGGCCCATTTAATAACATGAAATCATTTGAAACTGAAAATTCACATAAATGTAAGATTTGTTTTTCCTGATTCTGTTTTGATAAATTAGTTTTATCGTTATAATGTGGTTTGTATGATACTCTCATTACTAAGCGGATAGCCGTTGTACCAACCTATGATCATGACATTGTTCTGCTCGACACAGTATGTAAATGCGAAATGATTTGCACACTTTATTTTTTGATTGAGACACTCATATGTACAACCGGTTAAAGCAATGTACATCTACAGTACACAAGTTTAATGCACATGGTTAAGTATCCCAATCAAGAAATGGAGTGTGTGTTGGATATTTTAGTGTAATTGGATTAACTTGTTTGACTAATTTTATCATGATAATACATCATTTAGGTTTGGAGGTGCGGAGTGCACATCTACTTGAATTTATTATGATCTTAGGGCGAAGCCCCAAGGGACGGTTGTCCGTGGGAGCGCCCCTGTAGCAGGGTCCAAGGGGCGGCAGCCCCTGGCAGGGTCCAAGGGGCAGAGCCCCTGGCTGGGGTAATTTTTTATTTCCACTGAAGTTGCTATGTAAAATTGCTGCTGAAGTTGTGTTTCTGCCGAATTCAATGGATTCTGCGGAAGTTGTATTCTGCTTGAAATGCAATGGATCTGCGAAGTCATTGATTCTGCTGAGTGTTGTTCCTCATTTATTTTCGGAAATTGAGGGACAAAACTTGACAACTTGGAACCCTAAAACTGTCATTGGCTTATCCCGTAACAGTTTATATACGGTTGTTTGGTCATAACATATAACTGTTCATTATATCTCTACACAAAACATACAGAAAATTCTCAACTCTGAATGTATCCTTTGAATAATTTGGTAAACCGCCAATTTGATTCGATCTGAAAGTGTTCACACGCCTTTCAGAGATTAAGCATATCCTTGTGTTCGTTATTACTACAAATTCCCCACAAAGATCGAATCAATTTAAATGACGAACCCTGATTCTGTGAAAGATCTGAACAAGACGTTTGCAAAGTTGGAGAAGTTTTCTGGGCAGATTTTCGTAGATGGCAAAAAGATGCACTTTTATCTGACGAATCTGAAAGTGGTATGTCTGAGTACCGCCGTGCCCTGGGCTGTTGATGAAACGCTGGAACAGACTCGTAATCGTTCTAAGTGGGAAAACGCAGACTACATATGTCGTGGTCATATTCTTAACGGTATGTCTGATTCCTTATTTGATATTTATCAAAACGTAGAGTCTGCAAAAGAATTATGGGATACCCTAGAAGCCAAATACATGGCAGAAGATGCGTCTAGTAAGAAATTCCTAGTTGGTAATTTTAATAACTATAAAATGGTAGACGCTAGGCCTGTCATGGAACAGTACCACGAATTGCAAAGGATATTAGGACAGTTTGCACAATATGATATGAAAATGGATGAATCAATTTCTGTCTCTATTATCATAGATAAAACTGCCCCCCTCTTGGAAGGATTTTAAAAACAATCTTAAACATAGGAAAGAGGAATTGAATCTGGTTGAACTTGGAAGTCATTTCCAAATTGAACAATCCATAACGTGATATGAAAGGGGTTCTGTTGGTGGTACTAAAACCATGGCTGGTTCTTCTGTGAACATGTGGAGGAGGTGAATCCTCTAAGGCTGTAAAGGGAAACGAAAGTGGCAAGCATAACAACAAAGTTTCGATAAGAAATCAAAGTGACCTGTTGGAAGTGTGGGAAACCCGGACACTTTAAGAAAGATTGCAGGTCTAAGGGTGGAGGTAAGGGTAAAAACGAGGCTGGTGCGGGATCCAAGGATCCTGGAAAGCAATCAGGTTTTGTTTTGGTACCTCTGATCATTCTGTTGAAAATTATTATGTATCAATAATTTCTGAAACATTCTATGTACAGGATGATGATTTATCATGGTGGGTGGATTCAGGAGCAACATGTCATGTATGCAAAAATCTTCAATGGTTCAAGGACTTTAAGCCAATTGAAGATGGATCCTTATTAAAGATGGGCATGTTGCAACGAACCGATTAAAGGACTAGGATCTGTAATCTAGTCTTTACTTCTTGAAACTCTTACTTTTAAACAATGTTGTTTATGTACCTGGAATTCGTAAGAACTTAGTATCTCCTGATTGTATTAAATAATTTGCTACAAGCAATTCTTGGAAAGCGACAAGTACATATTGTCTAGACATGAACCTTTATTGGTTTGGATATTTGAATGACATGTTAAATTAAATTTGGATGTTTCGTTTCTTAATAATTCTATTTGCATGGCTTCTACTAGTTCTAGCAATAATTGTGGTAAATCTGATTATGGCATGCAGACTAGACCACGTACATTACAAGAGAATGATAGACATGTCAAAAATGAGTCTAATACCTGCTTTTGAATTGAATGGTGAAAAGTGTAAAACTTGTGTGTTGACTAAGATAACTAGACAACCTTTCACCAAAAATGTCATTAGAGATACTAAAGTATTAGAACTTGTAAACAGTGATTGTGTGATTTTCATTCAAATCCATCACTTGTAATAAAAAGTATGTAGTTACTTTTATTGATGATGCCACAGATACTGTATGTTTACTTGTGTCATACAAAAGATGAAGCTCTTGATAAGTTTAAGATTTATAAAGAGGAAGTAGAGCTTTATCATAGTGTGAAGATTAAAACACTTCGCACTGATAGGGGAGTTAATATATGATCCAGTATTTTTCAATCTACTGGTATAACATCATACCCTGCTCCATATACCCACAACAAAATGGTTATATCTGAAAGAAAGAATAGGACATAAAAGAATTGTATTCCATGTTATGCTATTCTGGCCTAAGTGATGGATTTTGGGGTGAGGCTATGTTGACATCCTGTTATTTATTAAATAGAGTTCCTAATAAAAGGAACAAGATAACCCCTTATGAACTTTGGTATAAAAAGGCACCAAAACTGAGTTATCTCAGAGTTTGGGGCTGTAGAGCTGTGGTAAGATTGACTGATCCTAAAATAAATAATATAGGTCAAAAAGGTATAGATTGTGTATTCACTGGCTACCTGAGAATTCTAATGCTATAATTCTATGTCATAGAACCTAATGATTATGTATCCGTTCACTCTGTTATTGAGTCACGAGATGCTGATTTTGGCAATGAGGATAGGTTTACATCTTTACCTAAACCTGCAGACATGATTGCAAGTTCTAGTAACCTTGGTGCATCTGACCAATTATTTTTCCTTTCCTGAGCCTTCAAGCCTAGGAGGAGTGTAAGAGCAAGGAAAACCAAATCTTTTGGTGGCGATTTCCAACTATATCTGGTCGAAGGATCAAGGAATGAAATTCAATTTCAATATCAATATTGTTTCAATGTTGATGAAGATCCTAGGACCTACAGTGAAGCTATGGCTTCAAGGGATGCTGCATTTTGGAAAAAGGCAATCCAAGATGAGATTGACTCTATTATGCACAATAATACTTGGAAACCGTCTGATTTACCACCTGGTTTTAAACCATTGAATAGTAAATGGATCTTCAAAAGGAAGATGAAGGTGGATGGAAGCATAGACAAGTATAAAGCCAGATTGGTTATCCAAGGCTTTAGACAAAGGAAGGTATTGATTTCTTTGATACTTATGCTCCTGTTACTAGGATTACCACCATTAGATTATTGTTAGCTCTTGCGGCTATACATAATCTTGTAATTCACCAAATGGATGTTAAAACAGCCTTTCTGAATGGTGAATTGGATGAAGAGATTTACATAAGACAACCAGAAGGTTTTGTCATGCCTGGAACGAAAATAAGGTTTGTAAATTGGTTAATCTCTTTATGGCTTGAACAAGCTCCCAAGCAGTGGCATCAGAAATTTGATGATGTTGTCTTGTCTAATGGTTTTGCATTAAACCAGCAGACAGTGTGTATACAGCAGTTTGATGCTTCTGGTAAAGGAGTAATCATTTGCTTGTATGTTGATGACATGTTGATCTTTGGTACTGACCAAGATCAAGTTGATACAACTAAGGAGTTCTTGTTCTCTAAATTTGAGATAAGGACAGGGGGAGCTGATGTGATTCTTGGCATTAAGATCATACGTGGAGAACATGGCATTACTATCTCTCAATCACATTATATTGAGAAGATGTTGGATAAATTTAATCTGAAAGATTGTTCTCCAATAGGTACTCCTATGGATCCCACAACAAAACGTGTGCCTAATAAAGGGTTACGTGAATCAACTTGAATATTCAAGGGCTATTGGATCTTTAATGTATGCCATGATTAGTACTAGACCTGATATAGCCTTTGCTGTTGGAAAGTTGAGTAGATATACTCACAATCCAGGTTTAATTCATTGGCGAGCAATTATAGAGTATTTCATTACTTGAAAGGAACAATGGATTATGTTTGACTTATACCGATTTCCTTCTGTTCTTGAAGGTTATTCAGATGCAAGTTGGATTTCCAATCAGGAAGATCATTCTTCCACAACTGGTTGGGTATACCTACTTGGAGGGGGTGCCATTTGCTGGGCATCTAAGAAGCAAACTTGCATAACTGATTCAACAATGGAATCTGAGTTTGTGGCATTAGCGGCAGCTGGTAAAGAAGCTGAATGGCTAAGGAACTTAATTTATGAAATTCCATTGTGGCCTAAACCGATATCATCCATTTCTATCAGATGTGATAGTTAAGCTACTTTGGCTAGGCATAAGTCAAGTATATAATGGGAAGTCTAGACACATGGGTTAGACATAGCATATTACGTAATCTTATCACGAATGGTTGATATCTGTGTGTGGTGTTTGTGAAAACACAACACAATTTAGCCGATCATTTAACCAAAGGGTTGAATAGAGATCTCGTGAAAAACTCGGCTATAGGGATGGGATTAAAGTCCATCAGAATCTTATATCAAGATACCCAATCCCACCTGCTGTAGTATGCTAGTCTGAATTCAATGTGGAAGGCTTATATTTAGAGATTGGAACACATTAGAAAATCATCCAAGGTATGTGTTCAGACCTACAAGTTAGGGAGGTTGAATGTATATATTCTTAATAGCTCTTTTGACAAATTGCATTGTAGGTGCAAGACTAAAAGAGTTACCTATATGAGCATGAAGTTTAGCCGCTTCAAGAAGCTGGGACTTGGCTTTGACATGCTTATGAAGGATAAGGACATATGCTAGTAAAACATGTTCAAGAGAAACTACTATGTATGTAAACTTTTGTGTACATTATCTTCGTGTATTCATATTGAATTCCCAGGGTTCAATCCTAAGCGACACCCTGAAATTCGAATATTTGGAATGTGTAATGTACTAATGTGAAATTCAATCGTCACGACATTTCATTTATGCAAAAGTTTGATTGTTTGAGATTACTTGTTTTAGTTAATCAAGGATTACACTAAAATAGGGGAGGAATGTTGGATATTTTAGTGTAATTGGATTAACTTGTTTGACTAATTTTATCATGATAATACATCTTTAGTTTGGAGGTGCGGAGTGCACCCTACTTGAGTTTATTATGATCTTAGGGCGAAGCCCCTAATGGACGGGGCAGCGCCCCTGGTAGCAGGGTCCAATGGGCGCAGCCCGGCAGGTCCAGGCAGAGCCCCTGGCTGGGGTAATTTTTTATTTCCACTGAATTGCTATGTAAAATTTGCTGCTGAAGTTGTGTTTCTTTCGCCGAATTCCAATGGATTCTGCGAAGTTGTATTTCTGCTGAAATGCAATGGATTCTGCTGAAGTCATTGATTCTGCTGAAGTGTTGTTCCTCAGATTTATTTTCGGAAATTGAGGGACAAAACTTGACAACTTGGAAACCCTAAAACTATCATTGGCAGTTATCCCGTAACTTTATATACGGTTTGTTTGGTCATTAACATATAACGGTTCATTATATCTCATACACAAAACATACAGAAAATTCTCAACTCTGAATTGTATCCGATTGAATAATTTGGTAGAACCGCCAAATTGATTCGATCTGAAAGTGTTCACACGCCTTTCAGAGATTAAGCATATCCGTTGGTGTTCGTTATTACTACAAATTCCCCACAGTGTGCAAATTATTTCCTTATGTAAATTGGTACTTGACGCAAGGAAATTAATTAAAATCTTGAAGAAAATAATACGGGTGATGGTGGAAATGAGGAGAAAGGCGTAATGTTTATATAATGATATCCCAATGTAAATAATCAGGGGCGGAACCATGATTTTTAATTAAAAGGGACTGGTCGTGTTTAATGCAAAAAGTCAGGTAAATATCACCTCAAAAATTAATCAATAGTGTTGCATTTTATTGTTTAAGTTATTCACTTATGAATTTTGCAGACATTTTTATAGAATAAAAGGGATTGAATGTTAAACTAGTAGAAAGCGACTTGTAGTCTAAATAATTAATGAATGAAATGGGTTGATTAAGGATGACTCAACACCCATTAATCACCCTATTAGCTCCAGTAAATAATAATGTTAATCATATTGTTTGACAAATAAAAGTTTTGTGAAACTAGTATGTACTTTAAATTATGAAGTCAAAGAGAAGTAGAGAACATACATATATGGTGACTTCAGATTATACAAAAATTAGAAGAAGAGCATTTAGTCCTTTAATAAAACTTAAGCCGTTAAACATTCAACGAATTAGAATGAGTTTTTAGTTAAAGTACCAGCAGGGTACCCGCGCGTTGCGGCGGCAGGTACCCTGAAATAAATTTTTCAAGTGAATCATGTATTTTAGTTTATTATGTTCTTTTGACAATAAATTTACGGATTTCAAGAATTTCGTTTAACCCGTGCCCGTTCTGGCTCGAGCCCGTTTGGCATGCGCCCGTTCGGACTTGAATATTATTTGTATAATATTATTTGTATTAGTGACATTTAATGTAGGAATTGTGTTTAATTTGGTTGTACAATATGTTTTGATAATTTGTATTTATTATGTTAGGGGTGTTTTAATAATTGTATTAATTGTATTTATTGATCAGTTAATTAATTGACTATATTAACTAGCATTAATGTGGTGTTTTATTTTTTTAATATGTGCATTAAAGTGGTGTACGCTATGCTTCTTGTCTTGTACGTCTGAAAATTATGTGCATTAAAGTGTTGTACATTATGCTTCTTTTCTTAATTATATGAATTACTAATTATAGTAATATGTGTAGGCTTATATAAGACTTTTATTTTTAGACTTCCTTTTATAGAAAGTCCTAAATACATTATAATGTAGTATAGATAACTAAGATGTGTGTTTAAGTTATAGAGGAGATCACATTAATTGTCATTCAATTATTCTGCAAACTATCATTCTCAAATTCTTTGATTCAATCATAAAAATTTAAATGTTAGAAAACTTTGTTGTGTTATTTTGTTGTGCTTTAAGCATTCTTGCATGACGGTTTTAATGTTTTTTTTTTTTTTTTTTTTTTTTTTTGGTTTTTTTTTTTTTGCAATGTAATTGATTTAACTTAGTCTTAAGTTATAATCACGTAGTTGAGAACAACAAATGGTTCGTCTTTTGGTCACCCCATAAGAGGACGTGTCCACCCTTGTTAGATCGCCGTCACCTTCATAAATAATGCACACTTCGGTCAGTTGCACGACAGTCGTGTGAGTTCTTGTGTGAGTGGGTGTTTCTATTAAATAGTTTTTTGTTATGATATATTTGTGTTTAAGTGATATATATTTTTTGTGATAATTACGGTCACCTAATTACACTAAATTGATTGTAAAGTTTATTGTAAAGAATGAAAGTTGAGTTGGCGCTCGTCATTGTGGCTCTCTTATTATATTTTGGCTTATGTTTGTTAAAAATAATGTTGCATTTGTCAATTGCATAAAAGGTAAATCTTTTAAAGTTTACACAAACCAATGGTGTTTTTTAGTTGCAAGAGAATGGAACTATGGCAGTGAAGGTAATGGTTAACAGAGTCGGACAAAAGCTGAACTAACCCATGCATTGCCTTATTTTTCAATCTTCTCCAGACAAATGTAAAGATTTGGTCAACGCTAAAAATCAATAATAATGTAAAATCCTTAACACTTCACTACATAATAATACGTAGTATAATATATTGCGAAAATTACTAGGAGGAGGGCCTGCACTGACCACTTGTCTACAGACTTTTCCTAAATATTAAAAAGGCATAGTTATTTTGCTCAAATTGAGAGAGTGCTTTTGTAGGACACGTGTCAACACCACATTAAATATAACTGGAAAAAAAAATGTATTTCTATGCAAAGTTGAAGCGAAATCTTACACGTTGAGCCCCACCACTATCTTTTAACTGAAAAAGCATAACCAATTCGCTGCATAAGAGCAGCGATATCATCACTCCTAAAAACCTCAAATTAAAAAAAAAACTCTTTAATAAAGTACTTGACAATCAATTTAAAACATTGTATCTTATTCATATTATTTTGTGGATCATTTCACACACTTTGAGACACAATATTACATTCATGTTAACTCTATTTTTTAACATTTTTGAGTTCGCTGGGAAAAATATCATCAAGGACAACGCAAAGGAGAAAATGAAAAAAGTTTTATACAACATTTACATTTCAAATAACGTGAACAAAGACTGAAAATATCGTCAACTTATTACATAAAAAACCATACAAACCTTAAAACAAAATAGTTTCATTGATGCTTAAGTACATATACCTTTTTAAGTATGTTAACACCCTTTAAACTATCCTTTACTTGATAAAAGAACACGTACCCATCCAATATTTGAGCATGTGTTTTGTGTAAAAATAGTTTAAAGTAAGAAATTTACAAGTATATAAAGCTATATTAGCACCTCATTTTTGTTTGTATATAAAAGTAATTGTGTAAAAAAGGTTTATGAAAATAAAAAATAGTAAATTTGCAAAACATAGTGGTGGGGCCGAGAAGTGAAAGTTTTTTATATGGGCCCAACATGTAAGATTTCGCTCAATGTGTACGAAAGAAACTTTTTCAGTAAAAGAAGTGGTGGGGCCCAATTAAGATTTCGCTTCACTTTGCATAGAAATATATATATATGAGTAAATTCATGGATGGTTCCCTGTTTTCAAAAGTAACAACTTGTCCCTATAGTTTTAAGTTGCATTGTGTAGCCCTAAGTTGGTAAACAAATAACAACTGATCCTTTAGTTTAACGGGGCGTTATGTAAAGTTAGGTTATAATTTAAACGTTAGCCCCTTTGGTTAAATGATAAAATAAAAATAGTATATCCTTAAATTTATTTACATAATTCGTCCTTTGTGGATTTCACGAAAAGTCAAAAGTCCCCCATAGTGTTCTTTCCAATGCTATGCTCGGGGAATTTTTTCGATTTCAAACGAACCTCGAAAAATGCAAAAATCATCGTTTTTTTCCTTTGTTTTGGCATTTTTCGAGGTCCAAACCAAGTCGAAAAATTCCCCGAATATGCTTTTTACCGCGGACTCGTTTTTTTTTTTCGTGCTCTTTCCAATGATGCTCGGGGGGAATTTTTTGATTTCAAACGAACCTCAAAAACTGCGAAAACAAAGAAAAAACGATGATTTTCGCATTTTTCGAGGTAAGTCGAAAAATTCCCGAAATACCATTGGAAAGAGCACCAAAAACGAGTCCGATGTGTATTTATTTTATTTTTGACAGTCCATAGAACCTCATAAATTGATAGCCAAAACCTAAATTGAACCTTTTGTTAACTGAATTTGGGCAATAATAAGGAAGGGTTATATATATTTGAATTCTAAGAAACTATGCTTAGCACAATGGTGTTCACTTCCCACACAAACAACCCGGTTCGAATCCCACTCGAGCCAAAAGATGGTATATTTTACCAATGCCACGTGGAACCACCTCATTGGTCCCGTGCAACCCAACCCTACCCGTTTACTAAGATTTCGATTTGGCACCATTCATGTTTCACGTGGCGTTGACTTTGCGTTGACCGTCTAACCACAAGAAATATATAAGGATATATGCAACGATCTTTAACCAAAGGGGCTAACGTGTAAAATTATAACTAATTCTACGCCCGTTAAAACTAAAGGAAGTGGTGTTATTTTTTACCAACTTGGCTACCCCATGCAATTAAACTTTCAGGGACGAAAGTTGTTACTTTTGACATACCACATGGACCATCCATGTAATTTACTCTATATATAAATATTTTTTTCAGTTCTATTTAATGTGGTATTGACAAGTGTCTTACAAAGAATTCTCTGTCAATTTGAAGCGAAATAGAGGGCCTTTTTGAATATTGGCAAAAAATATGACCTCTGCAGGACAAGTGGTCCGTGCAGGGTCCTCTTAGGTAATTTTCTCAACATAATCGTACTTTTTAGTTTTTCAAACTTTAGGTATCTAATTATTCTGATTTGAAAGTAGCTTAAGTCTAAAAAATTGTTGTCTCATTTCAAATATGGTTGTGGCTTATATAAAACGGGTAAATGGAGGTTTTCTCTGTTTAGATTATTCAAAAACGGCCAGTCTTTATAACTTAGATGTACGCCGACTTACTGGTTTAATCCTGAGACTGTTTTCGATTTTTTCGTGACCACCCCTAATATATGTCATTTTTACAAAAAGTAAATTAAATCATAGAGATGTTATCTAAGAAACTTGTTCTAACTTTTAACTCAAATTAGTCCCAAAAAGGCAAAAACAATCCATTTAATCATTAATATCCCCTCAAAAATATCTAACTCATACAATAATACATTTAACTTAACCAAACATCTCAACTAACTCTCATGCAAATTATGTTCTTCATGTGCTTCTTGCTGTCGACTTGCCACCTCCTCCACGTGTCCTTCTGGGTCACCTTCCACGTGTCCCATCTCTTCATCACCCTGAGCTTCCTCCACCACCACCGGCGCCGTCACCGGAGGTGGGCCCACCCTGCCATCAATACACGTGGCACATTTAGTCTCAACCCATCCTTCAAAGTCATATTGCACATGGCCCATAACCCTACGACCTGAACATAATCTGCCTATCATTATAGCTATGGCACCTAATACCATGATCACTGCTAGAGCTCCTATAAGTGGACCCACTGACCCATGACCAGAATGTGGTTTGTATGACTCTTGTTGGATTACTTGTGAGTATGGTGGTGGTTGTTGTTGTTGGGTTGGGTCAAGTGTTGGTGTACTTGACATTGTTGTATGAGCAAGAAAATGGAAGTAGGGTTTTGTCAAGAAATTTCTCACAGTGAGTGTGTTTTTGTGTGTGTGTGAACAAAAGTGAATTTTGAGTAGAACCCAAATGGAAAAAGTTTACATTGGGTGTGGAGTTTGGAGAAAAGGTGAGATGATTATGTGGTGAGACCAAGAAATAGAAAATAGGGTTTCAAAACCTTGCACACAATGAGTGTGTAGGTGGTGTGTTATGTGTGTGAATTGTCAAGAAAAATGAGGATTTTGTGTTGAAATAAGAGGCTAAAAATTGGGTTTTGAAGTTTGTGTATATTTCCAAAACAAGAGAAGTATTTAAGTAGTCAAAAAACAAAACTAGGATATCAAAAAATCTACACTTTTATGTGTGTAAAAGTCCTAGAAAATTAGAGAAAAATTGTGTTTGTGTTTGTTGGGGGATAGGGGTGGGAGAGGGGATGATGGACCAAGCAAAGTGGTGAAGTGAAGTGAGCATCTACTCATCTAGGACATTTTATGGTACACTATGAATGGTGATACAAAAAGGGTATTTTAGGGGCGTGCAAAAGTTTATTTCATGATTGAAGGTGGGAGAAAGACAATAAATGTGCTAATTTGAGACTTTTATGTTCTCTTTTTATCATAATCACATGTTGGTTGAATAAAGTGTCATTTATATCCCCTTTATGGTTTTCAAGGGCCGTGATAAAGGGAGTGGTACAAGAAATCAATCAAAGTAACTTTGATTGACTTTCAACTCTCAATTATTTTACCTTTAATTCCAAGTCTTTATAAACTCTCTTGATTATCTTGACCATAGAGAATCTAACATGGGATCCAATACCAAAACTCAAAATGTTATGGATGTGCTAGGCAATTGTCCCCTGTTCAAAAATATACACTGAGATATGAAAAAATAAATATAAGCTTTTACATATAAAAATGACTCATGTAGTCTTGTTTCCTCTTTAAAGTTTAAATAATAATATTCAAAAAATAATTATTTTAAACTTTGCATTTAAACTCATCAACTGTTACTACATGTTATTAAACACGGATAATATTTAACCAACTGGCTTAACTCAGTTGGCCACCTTGTCTTTTCTTGGGGAGAGGAGGTCTTGAGTTCAAATCACTGTTGTGGGTGTTTGAATGGGGATTTTCCTTCAAAGTAGTCCTTTAATGTTAAAGCAGATGTGACGCTGACTGTAATCCGGTGTTATGGTGAATCTTGGAAATGAAGGGTTTACCCTATTAATTGTCGCGTGCCTTGAGGATTAGTAGGGGTTTTCCCCATGTTCAAAAAATATTGAAAAAATAAAATAGGCATTTACATATAAAAATGACTGGGGATCCTGTTTCTCTCTAGCGGACCGGTTTACAACGTAGTCTAGACCTCCATTTGTCGAAGCATGACACGAATAATTATTTTAACTTTGCATTTAAATTCACCTGTTCAAAAAAAACACGGATAATATTTACAACATGATCAATAATTAAAATTTAAACAACAATAGCAACCTAAATACAGTGCCAACTAGTCAAATACTTTGTACAACAAAAATTTATACAAAATATTAATCGATATAAAAAACTATAGATAAAACAAATCTAAACGATAAATAAAAATAATTATTGATAAATGATCATTATAAATTATTTATAAGTATTTTTATAAAGAAAAAAATATATGAATGTTCACTAAGTTAGACTTATATCAAAATTCCGCTAATGTAACTTATGTCAAAACCTTGTGTGCGCACGAGTCTATCTCAAATGAAGAAAAAGTCTTTTCAAGCATGTTCATTCTGTTCGAGAATTTTCTTATTCGTTTTCAAGGGAGGTTATTCATACCTCCTCAAAAATCTTAATGATACCCCTGTTAATTTTTTAATTTATATTTTATTGTTTTGAAGTGATTATATTATTAAGAGTATTCACAATGCATAAAATACAAAAGACTTTTTACTATTTTATTAAGCTTTTGAAAAAGCTTTTTAGTATTGTAGCAAGAGGTTTTGGAAAAGCTTTTTACTAAAGACTTGGCTAATTCCAAGCTTTTGTAAAAACCTTTTAGTCATTAATTACTTATGCAATAAATGCAACTACACTAAAAATTGTATATGTTAAATGTAAAAAATCATTAAACACTTTTACCATTGTTGATGCTTTAAGAGGTAAGGTTATAAAAGTTGGCAAGATAAAATTATAAAGAGACAAAAAGCACAGAATAAGTGCTTGAATTAGACCAGAAAAGACACAACAATTGAAAAGTTAAAAAAAAAAAAAAAACTAATCTGATAGAGTTGTTTGGAAGTGTATTATTAAGAGGATAAGGTTATAAAGTTTGACAAGACAAAATTATTTAAACACAAAAGGTACATGAAATAAAACGATAAAAAAAATGTCTTATATAGGCTCCGAAAGCTAGGTTTCGAACGGAGGCTCTGATAAGCCGTCAGAGGCTCCCACCATGCTGGGCAGAAACTGGAATGGTCTTGGCCCATGTGTAGTTAGTTCGGGCTTTATGTTGTAATCTTGGGGAGCAAGTTAGGTCTAGAGTTTCCACACTTATAAATACCCCTCTTATTACAATTGTAAAATGTATCACCAAAAGACAATAATATTTACTCTAGTTCAAGAGTAAACTGACCACGAGTGCCTAAGTCGTGGGAACCATTATAAATTTTTGTGTGTTCTATTTTTGCATTTTTGTTCTTATTTGTTTTCATTCTGGTAGACTCTGGATGGCTTCGAAAGCCTGTGTCTATCTATGTCTGCTTTGTTATGGTGTTAAGCATCGTTCATTGCCCAACACTATAAACTTGAAAAATTTGTCACTATAAACTTGAAGATTGTGTCTTTGATACTCAAGAGTTTTATTTATTTATTTATTTATTTATTTATTTATTTATTTATTTATTTTTATTTTTTTTATAGATTTGAAGTTGTTTTTCATTTGTTTATATAAGAAAATCAAGATATTGATGAAAATAACTTTTTTCTGGAGGTGGAAACAAGCCAAGTTGAGCTCAAGCTCATGAGAGTTCGAACTCGGCTTATTTATAATTATAAAGCTCGAACTTAATTCGAGCCTTATATTTTTAGGTCGAGCTTGCCTCATTAAACTTTTCAAAAGCTCTCGCTCGGCTAAATTTTGTGACACATAAAATGAAATAAAGCTCAAATATAACTCGGCTTGTTAAACACATTAGCCTCGAGCTCATTTATTTATTTTGAACTTGTTTATACATAGCTATAGGTATACACAATATATATATATACATATATATTTTTAGAGCTTGTTTAGGCTTGCGAGTCTAATCGATCTTTATATATAAAGCTCTAGGATCGAGTTCGATTATTAAATAAGCCCATAAACCCAAGCTTGAAGCTCGACTCGTTCGAGCTTTTACCAATTTGATTTCAAGCTTTTCCCGAGCATTTTACAACATTATATATCTTTCTTGAATCAAATTAGATATGTATTGATGTATATAAATCATTTCAGTGAATAAAAAAAATTTGTAAATGTACTTTAGTACTTCTATAGTTCTATATCTTGAAATATAATTTTATATGATACTCCTTCCATTCTAATATTTATTCGTATTTTTAGTTTGAGTTGTCTCAAAATAATTATATGTTACTAAAAATAGATTAAAAGTTTTGGTCGAGATTATTATATTATCCTTACTTGATTATTGTTACTACAAATTATTAGTAAAACAATAATTAATTTGTTAAAGGTAAGATTGTTATTTAAATTAAAAAGAAAACAATAAAATAATTATCTATTTTTAAAGCGTGTTGGTAGTAAGTATTGCTTTTGGTTTAAAAATTAAGAAAATGCTAACAGTCCTAAAGTTGTGGTTAACAACAAACTTCACTTTTTTTTTCTTAAAATAATGCTAAAATTAAGACATTAGTAAAAACATTTGCCTCCTTTTTAGCTTATACAATCAATGAATAAAATGAATTATAAATGTGTTTGAGAAATATTAGAAGCTAATTAATAACTAATTCATGATGATTTTGTTTAGACAATACATAATTTTTTGAATGAAAGGTGAAAAGTTTGTTGTTAACGAAAATCTTAGGCTAGATGTCAAGGTAGGTGAGTGACTGACATTAGCCCATCACGCGCGAATCAATGGTTCCGGTGAACGGCTCACCTTAATGTTTTATAATTATTTATTTGGTTTATGAGTGTATGTGAGGTATTTAATAGAGTATATTTTTATAAAGTGAGTATTTTAATGAAAGGTGATGGTAAGGTGACTTTGCTCATAAAAAAATAAATGGAAGTGAGCTAAAGTGAGATGAGGGAGAAAACTGACATGACGCTGAGGTATAAAGTGAGTTAGATGTTACCTTGCCATCTCTTCTTAAGGGCCGACTGTTGTTAGAGCACACGGTATGATTATCGTTGGCTCGCCAATTACTCCCATATTGAACCGATAGCGCTGCCATCCTCTTACCTCCAAACACGCCAAACGCAAGCCAAATGCATCTCAGCCAATTTATTGGCTCACGCCAAAGGTAAAAGTGTTGTATTTTTTTTAATTTTTTTTATTCAAACGTTATGCAGCCAATGTTTAAACTGAGAAGGAGATATGTGAAGTGATGATATTGATATAAACTGATAGAAGGAGATATGTATTTATTTTTTTTCATTTGTATTTTTTCCGTTTATATATAAAGTGATGTAGATGAACATGTGATGCAGATGCATGGAGTTACTGTGTATATACAATCAAATAATTACTGTGTATGCTACTTTTGAGTTATATACAATCAAATAATTAGGGTAAAGTGTTTTGGGCTTTATAATATGTTTTAAGTGGACTTGTACTACTATCCAAATGAACTGTTATTTGCCTTGGACTAGTAGTGTTTTTTTTTTTTTCTTTTCGAAATCTCATATTATAATTTTATTTTATGGGCAAATCGCATAAAAAGGTACTCATTTTATGTCCAATTTCAATTAAATGTACTATTCTTTTTTTTTCTCAATTTAAGGTACCCGACTTTTTTTTGTGGCCGATTTAGGTTTTTTTCTAACTTCCGTTAACTATTTCGTTAGTAAATTACATATTTGGTACTTGAGTTTGTATAGACATTACATGTTTGGTCCTTCATCCGTTTTGCACATTTTCAAAAATATTTTCAAAAAAAATTGAAATATTTTTTTCCAAATTTTTCAAAAACAATTTTTTGAAATATTTTTTCAATTTTTTTCAAAAAACTTTTGAAATATTTTTAATCAAAAAAAATTTGAAATATTTTTTCAAATTTTTCAAAAAACTTTTTCTAAATATTTTTTTCCAAATTTTTTCAAATTTTTTTTTTGATATATTTTTTCAAAAAAAATTTGAAATTTTTCCAATTTTTTTAGTGCGGGAAGCGGACTGAAAATATTTTAATTTTTTTTTGAAATATTTCAAAAAGTTTTTGAAAAAATTTGGAAAAAAAATATTTCGAAAAATTGTTTTTGAAAAAAATTTGAAAAAAAATATTTCGAAATTTTTTTTTTGAAAAAAATTTTATTTTTGAAAAATATTTTTTGAAAATGTGCAAAAACGGACTGAATGACCAAACATGTAATTTACTAACGAAATAGTTAACGGAAGTTAGAAAAAAACCTAAATCGGCCCAAAAAAAAAGTCGGGTACTTTAAATTGAGAAAAAAAAAAGAATAATACCTTTAATTGAAATTAGACATAAGATGAGTACCTTTTTATGCGATTTGCCCTTATTTTATGTATTGTAATTTTAATCTATGTTTAATAAAATGTGTTTGTTTTTAAATAAAATAAAATGAAAACAAGTGAGACCCAATAACATGTTAATGATGTGTTATGAAGGAGGGTGTTTTAGTTATTGGCGTGTTATTAAAAATGTGATTAGGAGGCGCTGATGTGACATACTAATAACGTGTTATCCGTTATTCCCTCATGCCTTAGAAATTGAAAGGGAGAATGGGGAAGATTTGTATGGTAAAATACTTTAACGTATCTTGGGAAAAGAGCACAGGGAATCTATGTATCTATCACTTGGCAGTACCCTGTCCTTTTATAGAAAATATAACTATTCCATCAACTTTTATTCCTTGCCTCTAATTATTTTGACTGAAAAAACAAGTGTTTTTATCATTGAAAAATAGTTCCAAGATTGAAATCTTGATTTTATTATCAACTACTCCGTAATTGACATATAATGTAGTTTTTTCTTCTATAAGGTGGATGAATAGATTATACACTCTCATTAGACACACACAAAAATTTGCATTTTCATATTTTACTTTGTTAAAAGTCTAAAAGCTTTGCAAGAGAATCTTTGTGTATAAAGAGAACAAACAGAGAATATGTATTATGCACTTTTGTTTTCTGTGACTAGTAGTCTAGTAGCACCAACTTAAACATAAAGTTATACTTTACCCCCTTTAGCTTAGCATTACTTGACCAAATTCCTCCCTTGACTATTTTTCATTTCTTGATCCAACCAAAAACCTTGCATTCTCTTGCTCTCTTTGGTCATTGTTCAACCAAAGTTTACCTTGTCTCCTTGTGCATTGGCTTTTCATACTTTTTCAGTCTATTCTTTTTTCAAAATCCCAATACACAAGTCAAACTAGTTAAACCATTAACACACCATCAACAAAAAAAAAAGCACAGGTATTCAGGAATTAGAAATAATTATAGTAATTACTAGTTTTAATGTCGTGGTTGTATGTACCAACTAAGCCAAAGACTATTGTTATCACTTAATACACATGTTTATTACATTCTAGCTCAATTGCTTATTAGCTTATTAGCTTATTAGTGTTCAAATACTGTAATTACTATAAATATAAACATTATCAATACTCCCTCTGTCCCAAAATAAATGTCCTGTTTTGACTTTTTAAAGACAAACTTACTTGACATGTTAGCTCCTAAGTTTTATTTTCGACTCTTGCAGTAATATAGGCGGAGACTAATGTATAATTTCGTGGTTGATACCGGATTTGTATAGTAGTGGTAAGTTACTACAAACGTGATAATCGTTTGAGGTAAATCATGTCGAACCTTTAGTGGTTTAATTTAAGAGTAGTCGAGAAGAGAAAGTGATGCGACAATTGGTTATTTCTTGGTTCAAAAGCCACGTCCAACGCTCTTAGCACTTGTTTATGTTTTAGCACGTAATTAGCCATAGTGAGATTACACATGTATGCACACAATCCTCACTATCGCCTTCAATTCTTTACGCGATTTGGATCCATTTACATTATGTGTAGAACATCTTATTCAAGCTCCTGTTCATTAAAATTTACATCTTACTGTTCCAACTTAAAAACAAGTCTATTGAGTATCTTGTAGATATAAAGACAATATTTGACTTCAAAAGGTCAAAGCACTTTTTGGTTAATACACAAATGATACAAACTGCAAATAGTCAAAGTCAAACCATTATTCTTATACTACGTAACTAAGAACCAACTAACTTAACGATTTACTTCACCACATTTCTTCCTAACTTGCCCATTTTTCCCTGTGATTACGCCGATATTACCGAGCTTCACCATTGAAGTAGCAAAATCCTTGTAAAAAAGATATGGGTACATACTATAGTCTTTGACCATAGAAGCAGTCACTGGATGACCCATCAAAGCTTGATCAGATTCAAGTAGTCCAGCATTATTCACCAAGTTCTTATAATACGCGTTATCAAATTTATACGTCGTCACCAAGTCTAGTGAGTTAAGGTTTGAGTTTGAGCTATCGACATTAGGACATGCGGTTTTTAAGCTTGTGGCTAGAGATGTATCAAGGTTCGGGTCAGGTTGACCGGTCCCTTTAAAGTCAAATAAGCGGTTTTTAAATGCGAAGCATTGAGCTAGCCCAATAGTGTGTGCACCTGATAGAACCACAACGTCCCTTATATCAAGACCTACTGCTGCAAACTTAGCTGTGATGTTTGCTAGTGGCTCAAAGGGTGCTGGCAGGTTCGTGTTTGCTGCTTTCAGGTTTGCTGTCACCCCGTCTCGCCTGCCTAGTGCCACGGGCCAGTTTGGCCCACCTGACTGCACACATATGATTAAAATTTTAAACGGGTCATAAAATTTGTAGCTAAATGATAAAAAAAAGTCACATGGGTCGAACGGGTTAAAACTTGGAAGTCGCCTAAAGGCTATTTTTTCGCATGCAACTTTCGAAATTGTTATATTCAAATACTTAGATAAATTTGTTTGAATAAAGCATATTTCACGGATAAAACGTTAAAGAAAATACTGTACGTCAGCCTGGTCGTTTCTAACTCGTATTCCCGTTTCCACCTAAATTTGTTTTGACCCGCTCACTGGCCTAATTTGCCACCTCTAAGACCAAGTAACAATTTTTTTACGAAAGTTTAAAACTACAGTACCAGGACAACGGCTTCCCTAGCTGCAAGAGTCAATATGTCAACACATGACACAGTTGATGGGCAAGCGCGTTCCACATCAGCTTTAATGTTGTCTATGACTTCATACCCACGGACCGAATTAATGTTTGGGCCTGCACTTTGTTCCCCTTTGAAGGTTTTAGTATCTTCCAGAAGGATAGAACCGTCACAACCCTGAAATCAGAACATGGAACAATCTTGTAAACCTTAGTTTCGATAACGAAACTATATTAACTAAAATTTCAATACTAAAATAATTACATTAACAAAACAATCATGGAAATGAAGACGGAGAAGAGACGCAGCAATCCTAGTGTCGTTCTTCATTGCTGCCCATACACCATATTTCACGATCATTTGCAAGTTAGGACAAGACGAATAATAGTAGTAATCAAGCTGGCCATTAGCTAAAAGTAATGAACATGAAACTAAGAAAGCGAAAATAATATTCTTCTGATTCATAATGTGATGTGGTCCAAATAGATAACGATGTTTTCGTTAAGATTCAGAATGGAATTATGTCGACTATTTATAAGCTCCAAAAGTACGAGAATATGACGATCAAGGTGCGTTAATTGGATGGGCTACGAGAGTGGCATTGCCATTATAGTTATGGTCATAACCTAATGTCCATTACTGTCCATGTTTGTGATGTCTGTTACTAAACAATGTATACTTAGTTCCATCATGCACAGAAGATAAGTACATGAATGAGATCACTAGTGTCTTTCTCATTAAACAAAACCCTATTTGCAAAAAGTTATAGAAACATGATCAATTGTCAAATACTTATATATAACACATTCATGGACAACAAGAAGAAATTAGCACATGCTGATATAAAATAATTCAAAGTGGAGGTGCAACATTAACATTTGGGAGTTATATAATCTAAAGGGCTAACTTTATATTCTTAATGAGACAAATAGTTTCAAATATTAAATTTTCATGCTACTTTTGCTAAGAGGCTAAAAGTTGCAAACAGAAAATTGGGACCATATGCTGTTCATTTAGGGTTCTAGCCAAGCAAACAGAATAAAACTAAAGCAAAATGATGATTCCAATTTCAACATTGATTAAGATGCTTAACAGTGGACCCTTGATAAAAAAAATGCTTGGACCGTGGTTAAACTTTTTGATGGACCACATTTGTATAAGGACTCGACACAAAAGTCTTGATCGATCACTATATGTATAATGTGCAAGCATGTGTATCTGGTCACATGGTCGTGACAGAAACGAATCCCAGCAGGTTCACGACGAAAATTATAGTAAAAAGGTATTCGTCGGTTCAGATAAAACTATTTGGACCCTGTGACGGAAATACAGAACATGTGGCTGTTATGCTGTATATGTTATATTTCACAAGGAACTTGCTGTTGTAATGAAACTTTGGTTAAATTCACGGATCAAGAATATCAAAACACACAAAAAAATTGTGTTATCATTTAAATTTGAAATGGATTTTACTCTGAACATCTAAATCATGGTATAGCATTTTATTAATATGTAATATTCGATTCAAGGATATGTTTCATCATTTTATAGTCCATGTGGAGTTTGCGACATAATGCATGCATTATGTAGCAGACTCCACAAACCTAAGTCAGTACATCCTTAACAAAATTGCATACCGAAACCTAAGTGTAACACTAAAAGATTATGCTAGCCAGTGTGTTAGTGGATGTAAGTCAAAAGACTTCAGGATTGAGCAATGTAAACCATGTATTCTTTATCGTTTTTTTTAATGTGATTGGCATTCCATTGCCGCCTCTTGGAACTAGTAATTTCAAGTTTCAGATTAAGGTTCGAAAGATAACAAGCGACGTCACGTGAGCTTAGAGAGATGGATTTAGTAAGAGACGTATGATAAGATTGAGTTATCTCAAGTTAAAGGGTATAGTGACAAGTCATTTAATCAGACAGAATAGCTAGAGAATTAGAAATAATTCTTCAGAAGTAAATTCGTAAGTGGGGGAGACGTAGTCAGTTAGAAAAGAACATTAGAAAGTGTTGTTATCACAAGAGTAGTTAGTGAGGACATAAACGGTTTAAGTGATGGAGAGTTGTAACACCCTAAAATCTAAAGTTTAGTAAAAGATATTCTAATAGTATGTTATGGAATTTCTGATGTCTATAAGTAACATTCAGTTCCCGAGTTTTTATTTTGAGAGAAAAGAAAATAAGGGGGAGGAAATTATGCAAAATGTTCCTTCCTAATATTTTCCCCAAATTGGGATGATAGAGAGAAAATGAGTTTTGTGCATAATTTGATTAGACCCTACACAAAACAAAAAGCCGATATTTTTTCCTCTCCTCTTCTTTTCTATCGTTTTTACCCTCTCTATTTCTCTTTTTTCCATTTTGCATCTCGGGAACAGAACAATGTATATTTTTGGTTCCATCATGTAGAGAAGGTAAGTACATGAATGAATGAGATCACTAGTGTCTTTCTCATTATAAACAAAAGCCTATTTGCAAAAAGTTACGGAAACATGATCAATTGTCAAATACTTATATATAACATGTTGGTGTGTATCTCCCAGAACAGGGTAAGATAATCAACTTCAGCAGAAACAAGCAACTATTCAGCAGAAACAAATACCACTAAGTGGTTAACGGATATCACTTGGAATCGTGTGATCACTTTCCAAAGTAAACTATTCGACCCTAATGGGTTACACGAATATCTACTTGGGATAAGACCAAATGCAATTATGGAATTAGGCACAATTCAATAACCCTTGCGCTAATAAGTGTTTTGTGTTTTTTGTGTTCTTCATGCATAATCAGATATCCTATTTATAGGATAATACTCTTGGCCAATTCAATGGAATTATGAGTATTAATCGGCCCATTAATAGCCTCATAATTATCCTCATTATAGCTGTTAGTGGTTACATGACCAATTAAGCGTGGTCATTAAGCGGTTGAAGCTGCCACTTGAATAGGTCAAAACCGTTACAAGCGATTACTTTCATAATACTTTCATAGTGCTATCGTGGTTACCTTTGCGATTGAAACACCACTGCTTCAATGTAAACACTACTTCCGATAAACACCACCGATGGAAACAGCGATCCGATAGAATACTTTCGCCGATGGAAACAACGATGTCGATGGTAACCACAACAGATACTTTCACCAAGCACTACCAATACAAACCACTACAAGAGTCGGGTGTTCATGGACCTTATGGGTGTACACTCCGTACCTCCTAACCCATTACAAGGTGTGAACTATTCCCATAAGTGCACTAAATTTTCCAACAATCCTCCCTTAATTTAGTTCACTTCCTTTGCATGCAAATTAAACATCAAGCAAAACATGTGCATAAATGAAAATGTCACGAGGATTGAATTTCCATCTTAGTAAATTACCACGTTTCAAATATTAGAATCGGGGTGTTCTAAATTGAACCCTTCAACCCATTTGAATACATGAAGATAAAATACACACAAGTTTTCAAACACTTAAAAGCTCCCGACACTATACAAGCCATGTGTCCATATCCAAATTCATAAATGTTGTAAAAGCTAAAAGTCCAAAGCTTCAAGAGCGGCAAAAAACTTCAACATTTACATAGGTGGTTCCTCTTTATTCATGCTCGCCGAAGCACTTTTCAAAGAAAAATAACCATTAGAAGTAAAGACTTCATCCTCCTTTCAGAGGTTGCACAACCTTGGGATGTAAATAAAACATGTGCTCAGTCCTTTGAATGTTCAACTTTCCACATTGAACTCGGCTCCTAAGTTTCCTCGGGAGGAGTTGGGTGTCCTAGCATTCAGTGACTAAGTTGGACTTAAACCCATCCCTTTAGCAGACTTTATAACCAAGTCTCTAGCGAGACCCTTCGTCAAGTGATCACTAAGTTACTTTGAGATCTCAAAAACTCTATAGATACCACCCCATTCATGATAAGCTCACAAATCATGCTATATGCGACACCTAAGTGTCTAGACTTACCATTGTACATTTGGCTATAAGCCTTAGCCAATGTAGCTGCACTATCACAACGGATAGAAATATGTGCTATAGGTTTAGGCCACAATGAAATATCAAG
The DNA here is from genome assembly GCA_910596185.1 of Chrysanthemum makinoi. Lineage (NCBI taxonomy): Eukaryota > Viridiplantae > Streptophyta > Magnoliopsida > Asterales > Asteraceae > Chrysanthemum > Chrysanthemum makinoi. The sequence goes on along the minus strand of OU343223.1, from coordinate 305,963,390 downwards.
AAGCAAGTTTTTCAACCATTCACTTCTTTACGGTACCTAAAGCCACAAATTCAGATTCCATTGTTGAGCTGGTGATGCAAGTTTGCTTCTTGGATGCCCAAGAAATTGCACCTCCACCAAGTAGGAATACCCGACCATTGGTAGGCGAATTGTCTTGATTATTCTTGATCAACTTGCATCGGTGTATCCTTCCAACAGCGATAGGTAACGGTATATGAGAGACTATAATCCATAGTTCTCTTCAAATACGAGTACCCTTTGAATTGCTTGCGATGATGAGCACTAGGATTACTAGTATACTGCTCAATTTTCCCCTTTACAAAACCAATATCGGTCTTGTACAAGTCATGGCATACATCGAGGCTGACCAATTACCCTAGAATACTCAAGTTGAGATCTGACCTTGCCATGATTAGGCATCGACTTCTCACAAGTATCCATAGGTGTACTCATTGGAGTACAATCAAAGTAATTGAATTTCCTCAGTACCTTCTCAATATAATGAGGCTGAGAGATAGAAATTCTTTTACTTTCATGTTTAATCCTTATACCAAGGATAACATCGGCCTCACCCATGTCCTTCATGGAGAACCTTGATGACAAAAATTCCTTTGTCGAGGTCACTGATTTTGGTCGGTGCCAAAGATCAACATGTCATCAACATATAGACAAATGATGACTCCTTTGCAGTTCATCAAATTTGCTATACACACATTTGTTAGCTTGGTTAAGAACATAACCACTAGACAAAACCACTTCATCAAATTTTTTGATGCCATTGCTTAAATTAGTGCTGCTTAAGTGCATAAAGAGACTTAATCAGTTTACACACCTTGTTTTCATTGCCAGGCATGATGAAGCCCCGAGGTTGGTTCATATAAACCTCCTCATCCAATTCACCATTCAAGAAAGTTGTTTTCACATCCATCTGATGAATAATCAGATTGTGAATAGATGCCATAGCAATCAGCAGTCTTATGGTACTTATACGAGCCACAGGGGCATAAGTATCAAAATAGTCTATCCTCGACTTTTGTTTAAAGCCCTGAATAACTAATCTAGCCTTGAACTTTTCAATAGTTCCATCTACCTTCATTTTCTTTTTGAAAATCCATTTGCAACCTAGAGGTTTGCAACCTGGAGGTAGATCAACCAACACCCAAGTGTTGTTCCCCATGATAGAATCCATCTCATCATTTGCTTCTTTCGAAAGCAATATCACGGGACTTCATTGCTTCTTCAAATGTCTTGGGATCATCCTCAACAATGAAGCAATAGGAGTATTGGTGTGAGACCTCATCCCTTGTTCCTTCACTAAGTATAGTTGAAACTTCGAGTCAAATGACTTTGGAGTCCACGACCCTTTGCTCTTCGAGCATAGTTTCGAGTTGTTGAACCACAACCTCATGGGACCATGATGGTTTATCATCGAGGACCTTTGATACACCGATGTCATGAGTTCTATTAGGAATCCTCGACTTGGTCTTGGGTGCGATGAGAATCTATTCTCATCAAAGTCTGCATCCCTTGATTCAATTATTGAGTTAATTGAAACATGATCATTAGGTTCAATAACATAGAACCTAAAAGCTTTGGAATGCTCAGCATATCCAACAAAGATGCAGTCAATGCCTCTTTCACCCAAAGTCATTTGCTTTGGATCAGTCTTATGACCACAACCCCGGACCACGAGATAGTTCGGGTTGGGTTTCCTTTTAGTCCCGAGTTCATAAGGGGTAACCTTGTTCCTTTTGTTGGGAACTCTATTTAATAAATAGCAAAGTCATTAACATAGCTTCACCCCGAACCCTTGACTCAGTCTGAAAAGGACAACATGGAATTAACCATCTCCTTACTTTGTTTTCCTTTCGAAAATACCACAGGAGTATAAGGGGCGGTCGTTTCATGGATAATTCCAACAACCGAAAGTAAAGTATCCATGTACTCACCTCCCTATCAGTCCTTAATCTTTTGATCAAAGACCCAAGTTGTAATTCAACTTGAGTTTTAAACACTTTGAATTTATCTAATGCCTCATCCTTGGAATGTAATAGATAAACATAACAAAACCTAGAAGCATCATCAATAAATGTCACAAATTACTTCTTGTTCCCCAGAAGGGTGGCATGCAAATCACAGCAGTCACTGTGTACAAGCTCCAAGAGCTTAGTCTCACGACTAACACCATGAAAAGGTTTCTTGGTAATCTTGGTCAACATGCAAGTTTTACACTTTTCAGTGTCCATGTCAAAGGCAGGGATCAACCCATCCTTAGACATATCTTGCAACCTTTTATAATGAACATGGACAAGTCTAGCATGCCACGAGGGTAGAGTCATGATCACGGTGGGGGTGGTCACACAATTTGAATTTACACTATCGATGGAAATATTAAGCTGAACATTTGATTACATAAATAACCAAAACCAATAAAAACACCATGCTTAGAAAGCACAAATTTATGAGACTCAATAACTTGTTTATATCCATGATTATTCAAAACACTACTTGAAACCAAGTTATTCCTTATATCAGGAACATGAATAACATTAAACAAAGTTACAATCTTTTCTGAACTAAACCTAAGATCTACACAACCACGACCATGCACCAAGGCTGTTGACTCATTTCCCATGTAGAGAATAGAACCATCATTCAGTGACTCATAAGTCTTGAACCGGCTTCTATCTTTACACACATGAACTGTTGCACGAGTCAACCCACCCGCATAACATCATCATCTGCGCACATAAAAGATTGGATACATATGTAACATAATAAATCGAAAAGACTTATTAAACATATTCGACCTTTCGATGAGTTGGTGAACCATCACTCACTGAACCATTAGTGCACGATCCATTGGCTTTACCACCAACTTTAACACCTTTGCAGTCCCTTTTAATGTGACCGGTCTTGCCACATTTCCAACAAGTAGGTGTTGCTTTCTTGTTAGGATATGCCCTTGTGTTATCATGAAATTTGCGTTTGCCTTTGTTGTCATTGTACACGGTGGGTTGTTATGCTCCACCATATTGACAACAGATGTCCAGTAGCAGTGCTACTCTTTGGCTTGTCATTTTCTGCACCGAGAAATTCCTCAATCGCAGATGACGCCCAACTCAACGAGTTAACTCCTCTTTCTTATGTTTCAAGGTATGCTTGAAATCTTTCCCAGAAGGAGGGAGTTTGTCAATGACACAAGAGACTTTAATAGCCTCATCCATGTTCATATTGTGTTGTGTAAACCTTCCAAGTATTCCAAGAAGTTCACTGTATTGTTCCATAACGGTCTTGAATCAGGTCATTTTGTAATTTGTGAAATTACTAACAAGGAACTTCATACTTGATGCATCCTCAGCCATATATTTGGCATCAAAGGAATCCCACAGTTCTTTGGAAGATTCAAAGTTCCGATAAATATCAAACAGAGAATCAGACATACCATTGAGAATTAAGCCTCTGTATATGTAGTCATCATTCTCCCATTTGCTCCTCCTCACGATCGCTCAACAGCGTAGCATCATCCCCATCATCGGGAATTGGAGTGGGTAGAACATACACCACACTCATACTTGGCAGTAAGTGCATCTTCTTACGCCTCCTAAAGTCCACCCTTCAAACTTGTCGGCTTAGCAAAGTTTGAAGCCATGTGTTCATTGCAGCGGTTGCCATTGATTATCACGAGAATAGTTTACTTTGATTGTTGGTGTGTATCTCCCGAGCGGGGTAAGATAATCAACCGTGAGAAACAAGCAACTATTCGGCGAGAAATAAATACCACTAAGTGGTTAACGGATATCACTTGGAATCGTGTGATCACTTTCCAAAGTAAACTATTCGACCTTAATGCATGGGTTACACGAATATCTACTTGGGATAAGACCGAATCGATTATGGAATTAGGCACAATTCAATAACCCTTACGCTAATAAGTGTTTTGTGTTTTCGTGTTGTTCTTCATGCATAATCAGATATCCTATTTATAGGATAATACTCTTAGCTAATTCAATGGAATTATGAGTATTAATCGGCCCATTAATAGCCTCATAATTATCCTATTATAGCCGTTAGTGGTTACATGACCAATTAAGCGTGGTCATTAAGTTGAAAGCTGCCACTTGAATAGGTCAAAACCGTTACAAGCGATACTTTCATGATACTTTCATAGTGCTATCGGTGGTTACTGCTGCTTGTGGAAACACCAGCTTTGCTTCAATGTAAACACTACTTGATTAAACACCGCCGGTGGAAACAGCGATCGATGGAATCTTTGCGCGATGGAAACAGCGATGTCGGTGGTAACCACAAGCGGTACTTTCACCAAACTACCAATACAAACCACTACAAGAGTCAGGGTGTTCATGGACCTTATGGGTGTACACTCCGTACCTCCTAACCCATTACAAGGTGTGAACTATTCCCACAAGTGCACTAAATTTTCCAACATAACACATTCATGAACAACAAGGCGACGAGGACGCAATTAACTAACTCCTTGATATAAAACATATATATGGAAGAATTTAACACATGCTGATATAAAATATCAGATGAACTAACAAATTGTGGGAAGATGCTATATAAAATAATTCAAAGTGGAGGTGCAACATTAACATTTGGAAGTTATATAATCTAAAGTGCTAACTTTATATTCTTAATGAGACAAATAGTTTCAATTTTCAAAGAGTAAATTGCAAAAATCGTCCTCGTGGTTTAGCCAAATTGCAGATTTCGTCCGTACTGTTCATTAAGTGAAAAAGCGGTCCTTATTTGACCTTGTTTCGTCGGTTTTGGTCCCCGAAACTAACACCGTTAGTTTTCGTCCGGTTTTGAACGATGCGGACGAAATCGCAATTTGGCTAAACCACGAGGACGATTTTTGCAATTTACTCTTGAATGATATAACAAAAAGATTGCGGTATTTCATGCGCTCTTCTATTTACGTCATCTACAATAGCTGCATTGTTGATCATTATGTCCAACTTACCATGTTTAACAAGCGTTGTGTTAATTGCATTTTCAACATCTGATTCGATAGTCACGTCACAATGGACAAATGAAGCGTTATCAAGACCGATGTCTTAAGACACATGTTGACCTAACTTCGTCTTGGATATCGGCAATGGCGACTTTGGCTCCATGTTTGTGAATAGCCTGCATTGTTGTCTCTCCAATCCCTTGAGCCGCCGGTGATTATTGTACGCTTTCATTGTCAACCTAACAACAAGCAAGCTAGGTTATAGAACTTTAGGAATTTAAATTACCAATTTTAATTCATCATTCATAATTTATGAGTCGTATAATAATATTTGTTTCCTTCTTTTTAGCGAGTAAAAGATTATTTAATAAAAATGTAACTTGAAAAATGAAAATGTCCAATGCAAAAATCAGTCGCACCTACTTGTTGTAAAACATAACATTTTGCCTATAAAAAGTGAGAAGTCTAATCTTTTACAATATCTCCTTTTCATAGTAAAACTTTGTATTCACGGTAGATTATGTTAGTTAGTAACTAGGTCAGAAGAAGTTTATAATTTATAATGGTAGTACATACAAAGTTAAAGGTTACCTCGGGACAACTTTAGACATATTTGGCATGGAGTAGAACTTTAAATGCTTGCAATCAAGTCGTTGATGATGCTTATTGCAAGAAAATCATGCATTATACAAGCGCAAAGGTGAGTTTAAATAGAAGAGCGCATGAAATACGCCATCTTTTATCATTCAAGAGTAAATTGCAAAAATGCGTCTCTCGTGGTTTAGCCAAATTGCGATTTCGTCCGTCTTGTTCATTTAGAGTCCGTTTACGGCGGTTAAGTCAAAGGACCAAAGCGGGCCAAACAGTCGCGAGTCAACGGACTGTTTTTGCACTTAATGAACAGTACGAACGAAATCTGCAATTTGGCTAAACCACGAGGACGATTTTTGCAATTTACTCATTTTCAAATATTAATTTTCATGCTACTTTTGCTAAGAGGCTAAAAGCTGAAAACAGGAAATTGGGACCATATGCTGATCATTTAGGGTTCTAGCCAAGCAAACAGAATAAAACTAAAGCAATATGATGATTGCAATTCTACATTATGCAAGTAAATATGGCTACACAATGACTTAATTAAGATGCTTAACAGTGGACCCTTAATATAAAATGCTTGGACCGTGTTTAATTTTTTTGATGAACTACATTTGTATTAGGACTCGCCAAAAAGGTCTTGATCACTATATGTATAATGTGCAAGCATGTGTATTTGGTCATATCGAATTCAGAACTGGCAAGCACCCGGAAGCACTAGACCAATAAGCTAGATCTCCCTACGGGGCATGACCGACCTCCTATAATAATTCCGTAAACACCTAGCGAAGATATGGCAAACAAATAAAGTAGCCCTATGTTCGGATCTGACAATACCATACCATAATCAAAAGGTACAACGGCTCGGGCGACCAGACTTAACATAAATGTAGTCGTTTCTATATACTTTTATCTTCAACGAATGGCCCGACATTCAATGCGGGTCGAAGCATATGGTTCCCGGGTTGGTTAAATGCTATAAATGAGAATAGTAATTCACTATTCTTAACAATAGGTCCCGGAGACTTTTTGGTTCATCATGCTATTGCTCTGCGTTTACATATAACTACGTTGATCTTAGTAAAAGGTGTGTTAGATGCACGTGGTTCCAAGCTGTTTCTTTTCCTAGAGAACCACCAATTTACAAATTTTATTAACCACAGAATATAGCCCGTGTCAATTGCCAATTCTTGGTCATTGAGATTCATGGGCGATTCGGATGTTTATTTAGGTTTGGAACCCTCTATTTTTTGTTGTTGTAGTGAAACTTTGGTTAAATTTAGGGATCAGGACTTTGAACACACACAAAAATTGTTTTATCATTTTTAAATTGAAATGGAAGTTGGGTATAGCATCTAAATCAAGGTATAGCATTTTATAAATTGAGAGGGTGTTGAGAATGTTCTTCAACGAGGACCTTGGATAATTCGTAATTCTCCTATCATTCTCACTAAATGGACCCCTGACGTGCTATTGTCCAAAAGTGAGGTTACCAAAGTGCCTGTGTGGATTAAATTGCATAATGTGCTGTTACTTGCATATTCGGAAGATGGGTTGAGCCTTATTGCTACTCGGTGGGTAAGCGATCATGTTAGATGCATTCACTAGCTCCATGTGCGTTGACTCATGGGGTCGTATTAGTTTTGCTCGTGCTCTTGTTGAGTTATCATCGGAAGTTGATCTTAAACATGTGGTAACTATGGCTATCCCTAAGAAGGATGATAGTGGTTTTACTACGGCTAGTATCAAGGTTGAATATGAATGGAAACCTCTACATTGCATGGAATGTAAAGTGTTTGGGCATGATAATGCTAACTGTCCTAAGTCTCCTAAGGAGCATCAGCGATGCTCACACCTCGACATTGGATGTGAATGATGATGGTTTTAAGGTGGTGCAGAATCGGAAAGCCAAACCCCAAGGTTCGAAGTTGTCTAGCGGTATTAATATGGGTAAGGGTCCTAAATTTGCTCCTAGGAAGCAGGTTTATATCCCAAAGAAGAAGACACTGGACGTTGCTAGTGTTAATGCTACTGAGATACTCACATTACTACTTCTAACTCTTTTGGGACTCTTGAGGTGCATGAGGACACGGGCATTCAAAGTCCTGTGGTTGATTCTACTCTTGAGGAGGCAAAGATTGGGGATTACTGGTTGTTCTAAGGAAGCGGTATGGATGGCTCTCGAGGCGAGGAATCTCGTGTTGATCTGAGATGTGGATCTGGTGCGTACAATGGAGGTTAATGAGGATGAGTTGAATAAGAGCGGTTCAACAACACATGTACCGCTTGTGAGTGATTCAATGGGAACAATGGATGTTGGTTCTACTCCCATAGTTGAGAAAATTGGTAAACTTGAAAAACTACTTATTCTTTGGGAAAGCTACTCTTGTGGATGATGATGGTCAACCTATTCCGTCTACCTCTTCTACTAAGAGAGCTAACCCTTTTTCTAAAGTGGGAGAGATTGAGGTATCGATTACGAAGATGAGGTTGTCGCTAACCCATTTGATGAGTCTGCTAATTTATTTGGTGGTGGCCAAGAGTATGAAGATGAGTATGATGAATATGACTTCGATAACTATGCGAAACAGGTTCGTGATCTTCCTAGGAATTTGGATGCCTTTAATGCCATGTATGGCACAAAGTTTCAAGGTCCTAGGAAATAATCTTATTTCGTTGTGTCATATATTATCATTTGAGTAGTGTTTTGTTTCTTGTTTAGATAATTGGAAGTATCTTGTTATATAAGCTCTATGCCTATATAGCGGGTGATATATGGGATTTCACCCATATACTTTGTACTTAAACTTTTATTTGGTTAATTTATTTACCAGGGTGCAGGATTACTCCCCTTTACCCAAAAAATAAATAAATAAATAAATAAATAGAGACGCTGAGCCGTAAGAATCCAAACAGATTTGACTATGAACATCTAAATCATGGTATAACATTTTATAAAGTGTTTTTCTAACTTGTGTCCTAAAGGCACAAGTTAAGCATACAAAAAGTACACCAAAAGTATATAGGGACTTACATAAAAGTACATTAGTGTACTTTTATGTAGGTCCTGTGTACTTTTTAGTGAGTCCCTATATGCTTTTGGTGTGCTTAACTTGTGCCCTAAGACACAAGTTAGAAAAACTATGAATACGTAATATTCAATTCAAGGATATGAACATTAAAACATTTAGTCATACCTGGCATATATTTGGGAGCGATAATCAAGCTCTTTTATTGGCATATATAAGAGAAGTGGTTTTGTTTGAGTGCATTAATTGGTGGCTTGCTCCGTCAATTTGTTTCCCATTTGTTCCAAGGCTTTTCTTTTCCATTTTATTTTTTTATTCTCTCAAGTCATTGTAGATGCAGAAAATATATTTTGATTGGCCACACTTACAATACTAGTTTTATTAGCCATTTCAAGTCTAACGATTGTAAGATAATTACAAACTCATGTTAAAATAATAGGAGATGATTTGCACGCTTATTTAATTGATTGACACACTTCAAATTAGAATGTGTTGACAATTATACTTTTACATTAATTTACATATTTTCACTTTGTGAAGATATAAATGTCAACACACTCTAATTTAGAGTGTGTCAATCAATTTGAAGAGTGTGCAAATCATCTCCCTAAAATAATATAAGGGTTTAAAGAGATTCCAGTATGTTAGTTTTATTGACTTAAATTAATAGTCGTGAGTTAGAATCGACGGGATTGCACACTTTACGTATGAGAATTAAAATTTAATAATTAAATATAAAATGTTATACTGTATTAGTTATTATTTACACGAAGCGAATAAGGAACGTTAAGTAATTAAACGTAATGGACTAATGGTCGTTAAATGTTAAAGGAAATGACTGAATATGAAATTAGATGTCAAGATGATTTTAGAATCCCTTTGAGATGTTTAAACCAATCGGCCAAGGGGAGGGATAACCCAATCCTACCCTAACTTGGACTCTAAGTTTCTACAAATATAAATACAAGGCTTAGGGTATTTGTTATTTACTCTTGTACACATAACCTAAAACCTAAAGCTTGTGGTTTTCTCTCTTTAGTCCATAACCGATATTCCCTAACCCTTATAGGGTCGATTACCTTGTTTTTACTTAAGCAAAAGTTTTGTGTTTCATAAACTAGCATTTACTTTAATTCGTTATAGTATGTGTATACAAGAACGTGGTACTTACACACTATTGTAAGTATCTTGTATTGAATTGTAAAAGCGGTAAGGGCCAATTTTTATAATCCTTATAAACCCTAATTAGGGTTCATCTCAATTGCTAGTTTGGGAATTGATTCTTGTTTAGTTAGAATCAAAGCTACGCATACTTTTATATTTATGTTAATTAATTATTCATTATATGTTCTTATATGCTTCCGCATTGTGTACTTGATGTTTATTGTGTTTTAATTATGATTGTCATATTATTAAATTCCAACATAGTATCCCTCTTATTTATCTTTTTTAGTTTTTATAATTGCATGTTTATTATAAAAGTATGAAACAAAAAATATAAAGTTTTAAATACGGAACAAAAACTAATAAAATTTGTCTTAAATTTATACTGTTAATAAAGAGAGTAAAAAGTACATGAGAAGTAAAAAGTGGGCTAGAGATATGCATAACAACACCCATAATATAATAAAAATACTCAAATATACAATAGTTATAAGAGTATAAGTTGTAAGTTGTAGGTTTGTACTCGTAACATATAAGAGTGTACATTATGGTAATTTTACTAGTATAGTCTTTAAATAACTTGAATTGCCAAACACTTAAAAAACTGATTATATGATTATTGGGATATCAAATAACATAATAAAATTCAAATACTATTTTTCATAATCACATTTTGTAATAAATGATTATCTGATTATCTATTTTAAAAACGCATAATATATTTTAAATAACCTATCTCAAACAGTGAAGAGTGATATTCATAACCATAAGACTTGCTAAAAATGGTTATGCACTCACAACAACTTACCTAATAAGATTTCAAATAGGGTACTACTATTTCAATAAAAGGACACAAAAGAGAATATATACCCAATCCTTGACAGTTCACACCAAACAAGCAATGAGATAGGCCCCATATCACAACATCTTTGTCTTAAGATTCTTCTCACAATTATTTTGTTTTTGGAAAGTGACCATTTTGTCATAAACACACCTAGAATACTGTGTTTTCAAGTGGGATATCAAGGGTTTGGTAAAAAGGAACAAATAAAACACAAGCAAATCATTTCTTTAATTTTTGTTGACCATTTCAATTTTAACACCTTTTGGAGAAGTTCTGTTTGTTTTCTCTTTGGATTCATAATACTCTTTCATTGTAAAAGACTATACGACTACGAGATAGCGGGTCTTTCATGAAATTATGTTTTACTTTTAACCCAAAAAGAAGTCTTTTATGGGAAGGATTCGTTTTTGTTTTCTCTAAAAAAATTCAAGATTCTAGCATAATTTATACCGTTGAACCATTCTCTTTTTAAATTGCATAGTTTGCGAGATGAAGTATCATGAGTTTTCTAGTAGTATATAATCAAAATTTTTCTCTACAAATAGCTGTTAGACAATATAATGGCCCAAGCCCGGATGTAGGTTGGGTTCATTAAGGTTTCTAGTATCTTCTATAACCTTATTAGATTTGCCAAATACCAAACTTACAATGTACTCCTTTCGTCCCTAAATAAATGTCCACTTTTGACTTTTAAAGTCTTTCTTATACAACTTTGACCTTAAATAGTTTTGTATGTGTTATATGATACTTGATAAAAATTATACCAACTTAAAGTACATTTAAAACACAATTCATTCATATATTTTGTATCAAGTATTATATAAGATAAACACAAATATTTAAGGTCAAAGTTGAATAAGTAAGACTTTGAAAGTCAAACGTGGACATTTATTTAGGGACGGAAGGAGTACTAATTATAACCTTATTAGATTTGCATGAATCTTATTAATAATGCACCGGCCTAGATTTAGATATTCCTTTATTTTAAAAGGCAATAAATTAGACTTACTCTTATTTTGGTGCTTACCAAGGGATAAATCCCCACCTTTGGTTTGATCTAATTGTGGGGATTAACCTAAGATTTAATGGATAAACCTAAGTCCATGTTTTTTTTTATTGTTTTTTTGTCTTTTTTTTCTTCACTTTATTTTGTCTTTTTATTTTTCTTCACTTTTTTTTTTTTTTTTTTGCGTTTTTAATTGTGTTTTTTTCTTGCTTTCATACGTTTTAGATATGTTTTCATACATTTTCATACGTTTTCATCTATTTTCGTCCATTTTCATACGTTTTCGTCCGTTTTCGTACGTTTTTGTCTGTTTTCTTACGTTTTCGTCCATTATTCATACGTTTTCATCCATTTTCGTCCGTTTTCATACGTTTTCGTCTGTTTTCATACGTTTTCGTCCGTTTTCATCCGGTTTCTTTCCTTTTCGTTCATTTTCACACGCGTTTTTACGCTTTCATACGTTTTCGTCCGTTTTCATATGTATTCGTCCGTTTTTTTTACGTTTTCATCCGTTTTCTTACGTTTTCATATGTTTCGGACTATCACAAGTGATATTCTGTGATATTAAGAATATCACTTGTGATTTTTTGAATAACTACTAACTACCACACTTTTATTGCTAATTTTTCGTGTATCTCATTCTCATGATGTTCAACTTTTTGGAGGAGAATTTGATATTACTGGTGACATCACAGATATGTCAGCTTCTTTTATTTTGTTGAATCATGTGTGTTATCACAGATGATATCACTTGTGATATCACAGATGATATCACTTGTGATATCACCTGTGTTATCACGTGTGATATCATAGATGATATCACTTGTGAAATCACCTGTGATATCACGTGTGATACCACACATGATATCACCTGTGATGTAACATGTGTTTGAGCTTCTTCAGTTTGTTTATGAAGATGTTGTGCTTTGTTTAACCACAGCTTCTTCACTGATCAACCATAGATATTTTCAAATCCCGTTGTAAAACCTATTGAAATACTCACAATATATCCATTAAATAGACAAATTCAATCACAACTTAAATAATAAACAAAAGTACACTAAATAACTATGTCTTTAAAGCAAAATCAGCTTGTTTAAGTTGTTTAATCTAAATGTAAACAAATGAAAACGTAAGAAAAGCAGAGCCGAATACATTATGAAAGCGTAAAAACACGTCTAAAAGCGGATGAAAACGTATGAAAATGAAAGAAAGCGTGAAAATGGACGAAAACGTATGAAACACGTGTGAAACGAAAGCAGATGAAAGCGTATAAACAGGAAAGCGTATGAAGAAGCTAAAAAAACCGTAAATAAAAAAAACGCTAATTTAAAAAAAAAACATGAATTAAAAAAAAAAAAAAAATGATTTTAAAAATAAAAGACAAAAAAAATATTTGAATAAAAAAGAAAGACAAAAGGACAAGGAAAAAAAACTATGTACTTAGGTTTACATTTTAAATGTTAGGTTAATCTCCACTAGATCAAATTAGATAAATGGTGGAGATTTGTTGGTAAACAAAATAAACTGTTTCTAATGTACTGTACAAGTATAATGGCTATTTACAGGTTCTGAATTACAACAAATGGAAGGTTTGTAATTATGGTGTCTCATTTAAAAGGCATGGGTTATTTATACGGGGGCTATATTTTTAGATATACCCTCCTATATTTTTTGTTTTTTTTTTTTTTTATTATTATTTTTTTTTTATAATTTTGTTTATATCAAAAAGCTATAAACCTGAAAATGCGGAACATTAAATATAAAGTTTAATACGTCAAACGCTTAAAACTGTCAGAAATACGGAACAGAAACTGACAAAAAACTGTAATGTACTGAAAAAGTGGGGGACAAAAAGAATATTCCTCTATGATTTGACATCATAGGGGTATTAATAGTATGACCCATTTAAAATTTGTCGATCCACCGTCTAGATGATGACCTTCAGTCAAGAAAGGCATATTAAGATGCCCAAGTTGACATATTAGCCCTTTTCATCATCATTCTTATCATGTCCATGAATCTTCTTGAGAAAGAAAAAAACTTGCTTTTGCACCAAGTTACTCCAAGTTCATACCAACTTGTAAATTTCAATAGATATTCTTGTTTGAATATAAGAATTTTAAAGGGAGTTTCTAACTTCTGGACTTTTGGGAAATAATTTAGGGTAAAAGCTATAAAATAACAACGTATTTTTTAAAATTTACCGACTTGAAACACTTACTTTTTTATTAACATATACACCTACGTACTTTCGAATTTTGTTTCGACTTTACCCATATTGTAATAAAATAATATTATTTAATATAAATCGGTCATATGAGTGAAGTCGGAACAAAATTTGAAAGTACGTGGGTGTATATGTTAATAAAAAAGTAAGTGTTTCAAGTCGGTACATTTTAGAAAGTACATTGTTATTTTATGACTTTTACCCAATAATTTATCATGGGCTCTTTAGAACCTTTTGATAGAATTGTATACACTCTTAAGCAAAATTCAGAAAGATAATTCTTGGTTAACATGTAAACATGATCATAGGTCAAGGTTTCCACATTTAAAGACATCATAAAAAATAAAAATAAAAAATAAAAAAATAAAAAAAGTTTTAATTTAATCATCACATGCTTGACTTGTCAAAGCATCCACATCTCTTTACCTACTAAAGAGCATCTCCTGCCCCTTTAACAAATGAGTACAACCAAGTCCATTCAAACAAAAGAATGATTCAAGATTTCCATGAGGAACATTATGATTATATAATTCATTGTTGAATCATCATGTTCTCTTATGGTCTCTTATGCTAGCTTCACATGGAATCACCTTGGACCAAAGATTCAATAACATGGTAATATTCAAATCAAGAAAAGTTTAACAAAAGATAATATCAAACTAATCCTACAAAATTTCGCTATTTTGTGTATAAAAAGTTACACCCTATCTATTTAAATAAAGCCACATTGAAGTACTTTAAGTCTAAAATTGGTTAAAGATTAAGGATTCCAACAATAATTCTCGGATTTCTCTTCTTCTTCATCATCCGTGTTGTTTTCACCGTTCGTGAGAGGCCCATCCGGAGACCCTGATTGAGAATTGCCACCTTTAGACATCCATAATCCTCCTCCCACAGCGAGACTAGATTGATTTGTATTTGAAGATGGAAGCCTTCGCGTATGAAGTCTATATTTCTATAATTAAAAATAAAGCAAATATACATTTAGTATGTTTGATATGGTGGTGCGGAGAAAAGCAACGCAGTTATGAAAATGTACTCACTTGTAAATGGCTTTTCACTTCGTCGTTGGTGAGACCATCTACTTGCATAAGCTCTCGAATCTGCTTAGGCGTGGCTACTATATATATACAAACAAAGTATTGGTTTAAGATCATGATCAAGGATGAAAACCTAAGAATTCATATTGTTTATTATGAAGATGTGAATCCATAATAGGAATAATATCCAAACAATAGTTATTGTATAGGGCAATCACATTAATCAGAATCAGGTTCATTTTACCTAAACACTAGAAACTAATTGTCTTGCAATTCAGTAAAATATTTGATCTTCTTAGAACGAAAAAAATAAATCGGAATCAAGATCTAACCTTGTGATCCTCCAAGTTCTTCCAACGCATTGACAAATCGTCTATGCAACTCGGTTGACCAAGATCTCCTTTGCTTCCTAGATGTTTGTTGTTGTGATGGCAAAGGGACAATCCCACCAATTCGCGCGTTTGTTTGCACATTTGTCGTAGAACATTGAATCAATTTACTATCACCATTGATTTCAGTAAGCAAACCATTTCCCTTCATCAGATTCTTGATTTCGGGGCTAAAAACCGCTCTCCTTTCCTCTTTTTCTTCCACTGTCTACAACGATATTGAATATACAAAATTATAACTCATATTCATACATTTTAGACCATTTCTAAGCATAGCATTATGTTTCAAATCTTGTTTACCTCAAGGTTCTCATTAGTGTTCCAAAGATGTGTAGACCTCAACCAATTCTTCTTATCACCATTATCATTTTCATTTGAAACAATTTCTACTTTTGCATCATCATCATCACAACTATTCTTGAGTGGTATAAATTCTTCAAGCACTGGCTCGACATGCAACGACTTCTTTAACACAATTGATTCCTCTTTTAATGCAACAATTGCTAGAAAAGCATACATATCAAACATGGTCAACCTTCCTTAACACACAATTATAGTATATCACAAGTAAAACTCGAAACGAAATGAACTAATACCATCATTGATGAGGAGCATGCATAGAGGGAGTTCTTGCTTAAACGCTTCTACTTTACTTTTTTCGGTCTCTAACCGGTTAACAAAATCATCAAGTTTTAGTACCTTCTCGTTCACATTACCGAATTTCGACACTTCTTCAAGAAAGCTAGTGATTGTTTTGGGCAAGAAAGATGGTTTGAAATCAAAGTTTAGCTCATGAGATAGATTAAAGCTACCCATATTTGATGATTAAAAGTGGGACACATATGAAAATATGGTTTTATGGATGATATATAGAAGGAATCTAGAGGGTTTGAAAATGAAAAAATAAAATAAAAATAAAATAAAATTTGGATTCTGTTTTTCATATACGGGTTTGTCACATATTTTATCATCCCACACCGACTCTTATGTAAATCTGGTTGTTGTAGAGTATATATCCTCTTTGTACCAATAAAGACTTTGATGTTATATAAGCTTTTTATATTGTTAGAATTTAATACGCAAAACTGGTACATCTCGTTTTCATATTCTAATAGTAAGAAATGTCAACAAGTCAAATTGAATAAAGGGCATAATCTTTTGTAATTATATGCACGGAACACGGATAATAAATTAGTAAGACTTTTGAACGTTTAAAAAAAAAAAACATATATTGTATTCGGATATAGAATTTCAGATTATTTACTTATAAGTTTATTAACAAAGCTGATAGTTCGAGCTTTGATCCGAGTGTTAAAGCTAAAAGTTCGCATAAATAATTTTGGTTGGTATCGGAAGGTATAGGACAAAGACACGACCTTGCTAAGTTGAGTTTCTTAAGACCATGATTAGGCTTGAGCTATGCATGATTTGATCATTCTACTTAGTACGAGTACCTTGATACTGTATATTAATAATTAACTAATTATATGTCCTGTCTGGCGTATGATATTTAACCATAAACCAAATTTAGTTTAATACAAGTGGGTGAATTCGCGCGTTGCTGCGAGAATACCGTGCTAAATATTAACTTGAAACGAAACGATTACTCAAAGACTATTTCCGTATAGCAAGTTAGTTATTAAGGAGTAAAAATACAAAAGATCGATAACCGCAAGTACTATTTTCGTAAATTATTTATGGAAATAGTATGAGTTTTTTACGGAGATAGTCCCTAAAATAATACGAGGGTTGCAAAGTTAGTCATAAGGGACTAACTTTGAAACTTACAGATAACCTGAGGGATTATTCTCATAGCTTGATAAATCTAGGGACATTTTTTGTAAATTGAAGTGCTACGAAAACAGTCCCTGAGGTTATTGGCTCGTTGCAAAGTTAAGTAACGACTGTTAAGTGACGGTCGTTAAGGACTAACTTCGCAACAGAACCATAACCTCAAGGGCCATATTTTATTGACAATTAATTTAAACATTGTAGCTACAAAGGTTTTACTGTTTTCTCAAATTATTTTTATTTATATTTATTTATTTATTTGATAAAGAGCATGATATAAAACCAAAATCAAAAAGTATCAACAAGAGCAGAAATACTTGACTCGTGATGAACTAGGCCATCGACTATAGAAGTTATAATATCTCCTAAAGCCTATCTAGATATACTATGAGCAACCGCATTACCACCATGTTTAACAAAAGCCCAACGACAACACTCGAATGTAGAAGCAAGATCCATGATATCCTGCCACATACTTGAAATATGAAGAAGAGGTTTTCCGGTTAATAACGATCGATAAAGAACAGGAGTCTGTCTCTACTTCAACTTTTATTAGATGCTTTTCATGGGAAGTTTTGATAGCCCACCACACGACACTAGCTTCTGCTATAAGGACCGACTCTGAGTACTCGATGTGTTTTGCCCCCGATAAAATAACCTCACCTTCAGTGTTTCTTGCAACAAACCCAAGACCAGCTTGTTTACTACTAGGCAACCATGCGACATCACATTTTAACTTAACAAACCCGTTAGGAGGAGGCATAAACAGATGCCAAAGGATTATTTTCTCAAATGCCTTTTAGTATATATAGTAATACGGGAGTTAAACGTGGTATTTATGTAGTGTTTGGTAAGCTTGAATCAAAGTTGGAAGGGAATAAATCATTACGATGTAATGAAAAAATGTTGTTTGTTTTAAGTTTTGTAATGAAATGATTTATTCATTAATTCATTCTATTACGACTGTAACCACTAATTTTACTACATAGTCACCCCCTAGTTTCTCTTCATTCAATTATGACATGGAATCATATTTTGCTATATTTCATTTATTTTCAACGTTCATTGCACCATACCAAACAACATGCGTAAATGTTTTATTCCATTCCAACATAGTAACCAAATAGATCAATGGAATAGTAGTTACTCATTCAATTACTATGTTTATTTCATTACATCCTCGATTATATTCATTTACAAATTTATTACCTTTAACCAAATAGACCCTAAACTCGTGTTATAAAATTAATAATTATTTAATATATTAAGCGTCGTTGCATTATATGTCCTTGTTAGACATTGTTCTAAATAGACATCTTATAAGCAAGGATAATTTGTACTTTAAATATTAAACTATTAAATAATAAATTATATGAATTATTGGTATATGTACAATTTCATGTTTATTTGCATATCACAATAATTTGTAATATTATTTTCATATATATAATCCAGTGCATATACGGAGTTTAAGTACTACGACTATTATAATCTATAAAATTGATAATATTAATAAGTATCAACAATAAAAATTATTCTGAGCGGGTAATTCTTTTTGCGTAAAAAGGATAAATTATCTTTGATAAATATTATTGCTTCAAAAAACAGTTAAGTACAACGAATGATGGTGAATCACATATCTCATCTCAAAAAAAGCAAAACAAAAGCGCCTACAATGCTTAATACTTAAACTAACATAAGAAGTGACATGCCACACTTATGCAAAATAAAGAGAATAACATATTTAGGCTGAACATGGAGACTAATTTCATATGCGTTAGCAAACTTCAATTGTGCATTAATCGGATCACAATTCTCAAAATCATCATCATCAGTGCTCATATAAGCTCTGCTCATACAAGCTTTTAATGCCACTCCACTACAACTTTTAGAACCATCATGTGCCATATAACTAGTAGTTTCATTGTAGTCCTCTGGAACTTCATCATCATCACTATCCGTAAGAACTGAATTGTCAACCTTTTTCCCCTCGTTCTCAATATTAGGAACGTGGCCCACAAAAGCATTAGGAATGTTGTTCGAAACACAAGAAGGAGCAGCAGTAGACGAACTTGGGATATTATCATTGTTTTTCACCTGTCCTCCATCAACAATACTAGCAATTTTCATTGTGCTTGAAGGGACATTGCCACTAGGTTCTACATTAACATTAGAACGTTCATCCAAATCACTAAAGACACCAAATGCATTAGACATGTTCACCACATTAGCATCCATTTTCGGTTATCTAGACGTAGACACCTCCTTTGTTTTGTCTTTGAAAGGAGAAGCCTTGGTATTCTTAGGAGCAACATGCCGATACTCAAATCTGTTCATTTGAATAGTATTGAACTTCTTATTATTAACTCATTTTCGCTTCACAACAGTAAATCCATCATTTGAATAGCGGGTATTTGTATATTGATAAACTTAATAAAACCGATAATTAATTTATTTCAGGTTATATATAAGTTTTGGGTTTGAATGTTAATTATTGATCAACCAAACCAAAATATAACGTTATTTTATATCCAGCCACTAAAATTTTATAAATAAACAACCCCAATATTTAGTTTTTTAATGTTTAATTTTCTCGAGTAGAAAAAAGTTTAGTTTTTCAAGTCTTAGTTTTTATGAAATGATGTTTTATTTTGTTATATAAGGTATATCTTAATAAACGTATAGGATCTAACAAAAATAAAAAATAAAAATATGATTTATAAAATAAAATAACAATCTTGCAATATATACATTACAAATATATCATATAATTGTCTCAGACGGTTGTGTAATGTGTTTTAAGTCTGCAACCGTTTGGTTGTAGAGCATCTTACATACAAATATAGTTAAATTGCAAACTCTTTTGTGAAACAAAATGTTAAAAGCTAATAAATCAGTGAAAGATTTACAGGTTTCATCCTTTTGGTTTACTCAAAACCGCACACATCGTCCATAAACTACATCAGTGGTACCTATTTTTCAAACTATTTGCACTAACACCTTATATTTTTTTGACCCATTAATTTTGACATTAACATTGACCACGTGACCTGCACGCGAGGGAAATTTCCTCATTCGTCTCTACCTTTCTTCCGTTAATTATCCCACCCACCCCACAAAACACACACATGACTTCAAACCCTAGAAACACTTCTCACCCACAACTTTTATCCTTTCCAAAATCAAACATGGGGTTATATGTTGATGTCATCGACATGCCATTATCAAAACCTCTCGGACTGGACAAATTCCAGGTCGTCGTTTCTACAGTTTCCCCATTATGGTAATATCTTAAACTCAACCTTTGTTATAATCAAAACCCACAAAAACTCAATTTTTTCCGTTTCTTTGTACAAGGGTCATAATGTAGGTTTATTGGTTAGGTTGATCCACCTATGTGTTCTCGTGCTATTCAAATTATCCCTGGATTTTTTAGATAAAAAACATGCTTAAAACTACCAGTGAAGCAGCTGAAGTTAGAAAGTTGAAGTTGTATTTGGTAATTGGCTGGTTAGCTTTTGTTAGCATCGTAGTAAGTTACAAGTTGGCCTAAGTCCTTTTATAAACGTAACCGCCGTCCAAAAGAAAAAGTCCTTTTAATATGTCCAAATTCAAGATTTGTTCATTGTGTTGTTAAAAAAGTTTGTTTGTTTAGTTTGATGAAATTATTGGTGTAAATGATGACATATATCTCTTTTATGTGTTAATGATTATAAATATATTGAGAGAGACATTTAAAATCGTTAGCAATAGCCCAAATCAAAAGCGCACGAAAAGCAGCCCGACATGTTGGGTCTCGCACGCCAGTACCATCAAGACCAACGCACTTTTATGTCTAAGATTACAAAATATAAATTAAAGAAACAATTTTAAACACTTTAATAACTTGAACTTACTTAAACTGATGCAGGATGTATAAAATTGATAAATGAATTGGTAGAAAATCATAACACTTTTAGCTAGGGCTGAGCATCAAAGGTCCAAAACTGAACCGGACCGACAAAACCGACCGAACCGACAAAAACCGAGCCGAACCGACAGCCCGTCGGTTCGGTTTCGGTTTCATGTTTTACGTGTTTTCGGTTTCGGTTCGGTTCGGTTCGACCCAAAACCGACAAAAACACACCTAAACCGAACCGAACCGACGGCCCGACACAAAAACCGAACGGACCGACGGCCCGTCGGTTCGGTTTCGGTTTAGGCTTTTCATGATTTTCGGTTTTCGGTTTTCGGTTTTGTCGGTTCGGTTCGGTTCGGTTCGGTTCTGGCCCGATGCTCAGCCCTACTTTTAGCATCATCAATGCGTCAAGTTTTTAAAGACTTGATGCATTTAATGACTTGAAGCATCAAGAGAGAAATCTTTTAACAAAGACTTGAGGTTTATAAAGTCTTTGTAAGAAACTTATCAAAATGTTTTTGATGTAACGCATAAAACCTTTTCGAAAAGCTTTTAAAATAATAAAAAGCTTTTGTTAGAGCATCCACAATGCTTATTCCTTCAAATGACTTTTTGATGTTGCCACATTATTCTCTCATTAGCTTTATCATCCAAAAACTTGTTCTTATAAAAGTTATTCAATGCAAAAAAGCTATTCAAAAACTTTTTATAGTAAATGAAATTCAAAAATACCACCAAGTCTTTGTCTCAGAGTCTTTAGTATATAAAATCTTTTTACAATAAATTAAATTCATAAAAAAAATTCACCAAGTCTTTAGTGTAATGTAAAAACTGTTTTGAAAAGCTTTTTTAAATAGTAATCTTTTATATAATAAAAGAATTACATCATTTCGGAGTATTTTTGCAAAACCCTTCTCAATGAAAAAATAATTGGGCCAATAGGAGAGGTTGATTTTGCCACGTAAGCGAAATCGGGCGACGTGATTGGTTAATAAAAGTCAAAATTAAATTGATTTTGGTCAACCTTTAGTTTATTTGGTGTAGAAATTTGGTTGAGAAGAAAAACACATAAAAATATAGGTGTCAAATTTGTGAAAACAAAAACTTTAAAAAAGAGGGGGTAATTAATAAAACTTTAGTGGTTAAATTTTTAAAAATTGTATAGAGTTAAGTGTAATATTATAAGTTTTCATGTTTTTTAATAACTTTGGAAATTAAACAAATACCCCTTTATATTTTATACCCCTTATACTTTATAAATTAAAAATACAATATATATGTTGTTTTAAAACTCCAAAATATAAATATATATAAGATTATAAATGTCATTTTTTTACTATATATGTTTACTAAGGACTCATTTATTTCATATTAAAAGTATGACAAATGTGGACACGAATTTGAATATTAAATACGGCTAAATTATTGAAAACGAGGATATAATTATCAAATTGTAAGTACGAGATACTGTTATATGAAAGGAAAAAAAACGTGATTGTACTTATAAGTTATAACAACTACTCATGTAACTTTTATTTATTTATATAAGGATACGTAGAAAAACATTTTTAAAAAACTTTAAGGAGTATATTTTAACTTCGTCAACGTTTATTATGTGCAACTAAACTCGCATCTTGTATAAATCATAATATCAATAGTGAAATTTATATAGGAACATCAACATCTATATCAGCTAAATATAGTTGAATCTTGAGTTATCTAACAAATTTTTTTTACAAAATTTGATTATACAAAATTCTAATGGATATAATGAATAATGAAAAACTCGTGCATAAGTATATAATTATATGTAATTACCTTTAAAGACATAATATTTAGCATTGATACAATTTTTTTTTTTTTTTTTGTCAAAACCATGTGCTTGCACAGGTATTATAACTAGTAATTTATTGTAAAAGTACCCATTACAGATGCTCTTTGCATTACGGATGCTCTATTAATATTGGCCCAAAGATATGAGAGGATTGGGAGGTCCAAAATTCATGTTTCTTATACCGTATAATCGTATATGTCAGAATTTAACATGAGAAATAAATCATTAGTTCGGAAATTCCTATAAAGAGTTATTACATTAAAACATAAGGATAGGTGTAATGGTAATCAAGCCCATCATTTTCATGTCAACGTCATATCATTATTCAACAAATCATAAAACACATCACCAAACAGGTGTAGTGGTGACTACCAAACCAAACAAATAAAAATATCTCACTTTTGTATATAAACATACTATAGAATATACCCATTGGCGGAGCTTTCTGAGAACCAAAAAGGGTGGTGGCCCTCTCACACTTTCAAATACCATGCAAAAAAAAAATGATATTTTCATTCAGGTTTTTAGATTTTATATAAAACGAGATGGTGCACCCGCGCGTTGCGGCGAAGTATCTGCAATACAAATTATTCAATCGCTCATTTTTAAAAATTTTAAACAATACATACGTTTTCTTCTTTTTTTGACTGCCTTTGCTCTTTGTATTTTCTATATATGTGTGCCATATGTGTATACCTTTAGTGTAAGACAAAAACAATACTGATTCTACCCACCCCAGGCCCTAAATTACCCATTTTGATATATGTTAAAAATCATAATGTTGCAGCACATCACCCAATATGCCCAACATGAACTAAAATCTAAGACTTTGTTCTATATAGCAACCGTATAATCTAGAGCTTCAAAAACCAACAATGAATCTAATTATAACTCTACATACTACACACCACACACATTGAACATCACATTATCCTATTCATTATCATGTAAATAACATTATAACTAACAAACAGTCCAGTTAGAGTAACATATCGTGAAGCTAATATCATGAATATAGCTTTTGTAATTAACGGTTGATCAGCTCGTCCAGTAAACGCACACTACATCATACGAACGCACACTACATCATACCAACAATCGATTATGGGTAAAATACGTTTTTAACACAATAAGTTGTATTGTGATCATGCGTTCCTTACCGTTATCAATAGCAGCAACTCCTTTTCCTCCACATGCACCAATTTTCTTTATGGCAATAACCCAGTGAATTTGTTTATATTTCAAGCCTAAAACAAAAACAGTATGAAAGTTAATCAACTTCGATAATGAACTCTGTCACAACTGGTGTAACTATATGACCAGCCCAAAATGAACTTTGAATACAATTTGCATATGGGCTGCTTAGAATACATTTCCGTGTGTGTAAATCAAAGTAATAATAAGGATATCAGCATTTAAGCAGTAATAAACTACCAAACACATTAAGTGTGATAACTGATTCTGATTGCAAGAAACTACATATATAAGAGTACTCACACTTTTGCAGAAACTTTGGCCAAACTTTAATCCATTGCCGATGTCTACATTATGGCCCATAAAGTGTAGTCATATCCACCACTCATCGCCAAGATTATTCTTAATTACCACTTGGATTTAATTCTCCTTGTTAGCCACTGCATACACGTGAATTGCAATTAAAACAGTAAGATATACGTATAGGAGTAAATGAGGATGGTTAGTTTGAAAGATACATATCGGTTTATAGTTACCGTGGAAGAAATTATTTACGGGACGCTAAAAGGCCAATGTCCTAACTTGCCCGAGAACTTGATTTGGTTAACTCGGTTTTTCTTCAGTGGAAGGGGCACCTACAACAGGGGTGGTCGTCCTTGTGAGAGCCTGAAAAAGATCCTTATTAGTTATTCTACTGAAAGAATTTAGTTGCATTCGTAGTAAGCTTATACCTGTAGCAACATCAGGTAAACCTTGAAGGTTGTCATAAACACATCATTTTGGTCCAATTGAGTGTCAAAATACAAAGCAATTTTCTAGTCATTGATACAAAACTTTTAATTTGAATGACAAACAATTAGGTTCAATAATACGATCACCAAAACTCAGTAAAGACTTATTTTCAGCGGATCTTTGAGTGTCTTGGCATGCTATTAAAAGCTGTCTGGGTAGCTTATTTTGAGTAGCTCTTTCGGTCACTTGACATGTTATTAAGGGCTGTTTGGATAGCATATTTCAGTAGTCATTTGGTATCCTAAACATGTTACTAAGGGTTATTTGGATAGATTATTAGAAAATAGGGTCAATAATCAAGTAGGGCTCTTTGGATAGCTCACCTATTAAATCCAAAAATAAGCTTACCCGTGTGTATTCGCTGCAACCTTAAAAAGGTTGTCTGGCCAACATGGACACAATCCCATGGTTTATCAAAGCCTATCAAAT
The DNA here is from genome assembly GCA_910596185.1 of Chrysanthemum makinoi. Classification (NCBI taxonomy): domain Eukaryota; kingdom Viridiplantae; phylum Streptophyta; class Magnoliopsida; order Asterales; family Asteraceae; genus Chrysanthemum; species Chrysanthemum makinoi. Next base: position 305,938,175 of record OU343223.1, on the reverse strand, counting down.
AATCCAAATAGATCGAACCTCTACGGGTGCAATCTTTTTCCTCTCTCAATCCAAAAATCAGCCAAATAATCTAAATAGATCGGACACACTTACATGGAATACGAATTCTACATTGTCTTTGTAATCAAGTAATTCCTTCCATTGTTTCCCAATGCTCATCTATAAAGAAGGCAAAATAATCTTATAAATGAAGTATCCGCATAAAGTAAGAATTAACTAACATATTTGACGTAATTGCCATACCTGAGTCTTGGCAACATTCAAACCCGTCAAATCAGTATCAACCACAAATGAAGAGTAGGCATTCCACTGCTCAATCTTCCCCTGTACAAATTAAAAATATAAACGACTCATGTATAAGTAGCATTATACTCTTAGACGGAAAATGACTTACAAAGAAAGGTTACATATTCTATAGCTGAAAATCCTAAGTAAGAACTTCCATAAGAAACTGCAGCTAACATAATGAAAATATTAGCATCAACGGCAAAATATCGTAAAAAAGATTAAGTTAAAATCTTCTTCGTCACTTACCTTGGCCTACTATCAGATTATGCATTTAGTGATTCCATAACATAAGCCATGGCTGCAAGCCTATTAACTTGCCTCGCCAACAGCCGTACGACTTCAGGTTTATTGAACCCATACACGGTATCCTAAAAGCGAGACAACCAAAGCTTCATTCCTGATAGTGGGTTAAAGGATCATAAAAAAACAGCTGGAACTTCCATGGCTGCCAAACCATTCATTTATTAGGCTCAGATTTTTAAACCAAATAGGGTCAAAAAGATCTAAAGTCCGCCATGGCTGCAAAGAAACACGGTTTCATAATCATGCCATCCGGTCCTTGCCACGCCAAGTTACGGATCCAATCTTCGACGACCCACTTCATTTGTCTCAGAAAAATAGCCGTACGGTAACAAATACTGGCCATGGCTGCAATTTTAATTAAAGCCATATTGCCTTGCCAAGATACCGGTATAAGCATGTTACATAAACGACACTTTCAAATGCGTAAAACTATCATCATTGCCTTAGTTTGTATAGTGTAAAAAGACAGTAAAATCTCGATATGTAAAGATTCATGGCTAATTCTTTTCTTGACCATACCTGTCGTAGCAAAAATGGGTTTTGTTGGTAGCACAACCGTTTGTGAGGGGATATGAGATTTTACTGTCTTGCTACTAACTAAGTGGTGCATTCAAGTTAACTAAAAAGGAGACGGGCATATGGGTTATAACCTTCATAACCTTCACCAAACCATAAAGAGGAAGGACATCATAACCTTCACGAAACTGAAATTAGTCAATATAAAAGAGGAAGGATATCATAACCTTCAACAACTTCACCAAACACAACTTGTTTGCCACGGCCAGAAACTTCACGACGTCGTTTGCTACAGTTGTGAACCTGTTTCCAACCCGACTGATTCTTCGTGAAGTTTCTGGGCAACCGCAAGATTGGTGGTATTCTTCGTGAAGTTTCTGGGGTTTAATAATAATAAGAGGTCAAGTGTGAGGCGGTGATGTTGTTATCCGGGTTTTGTTTACCCGAAACGACAAAGAAACACTTTTTGTAACGTTTGAAACGACAAAAAAATGGTGTAAGAACTGTAGCTTCCACTCACAATTAACCGGGTTGGAAACGGGTCGGTACTGTAGAATACGACGTCGTTTGGCTCATCGATTAAAAAAACTTATAATTTTACTACTTTGGCCCTCCTTGAATAAATATTGAAGCTCGGCCATTGAATATACTCTACAAACACAACAAAATAAAATAAAAAATGCAGACCGTTTGGTAGTCTGCACTACCAAACCAAACCATGGCAAAATAAGTGGGTCCGCGCGTGAAACATGGTGTTGTAATGAAGTTGCCGCGTGATTAGGTCACCACCAGGTGATAGACAACCATCCATTACCAGTTTACCACTAGTCTAATAAATAGTACTGTAGTAATGTATAGTGTGAAAGGCATAACATAACTAATTAACTAAAAAAAGTTTCAAATCCAAATAAGGCCCAACCAAGCCCAAAATTACTATGTTTTTGACTTTTTGTTAATCAGCTCCTATGTGTTTAGTGATTCAAGTTGACGACATAATTCACATCTCGCAAGTCGCAACTGTTGTATAGTTCAAATATATCTTAGTGGATCTTTAATGTTGCATTGTCAAGTTAAAACACCATAGATTGAAGCCAGAAAGAAAAAACAGAAAAAACAAATCTGATTATCTAGTTCTTACTTGTGTGTCTATGCGAGAAAATTAGTGAATTTTGTCGATGACATAAATGGGAATAAAGCCCGTGTTGTGTTAGGTGGGGCGAAGTCGGAAAATTTTGCTCGATGAGTCACACTTTAATAATTTTTGAAAATTATATTACAAAATGGTTATTAAAGAGGGCAAATTACAAAAAAATCATATATTTTAAAAATGTACACTATAATTTTTTCGCTAAGGGAGGACGTACCCCTTGACCCCTCCTTGTCTCCGATGTTAGGGCACAACCCGACACACCATTCATCTACTATTTAGAGAATATTTAGTTATTTAGTTAGGGATGTGATTTGCACACTTCCTTAATTGTCACACTTTAGTTTAGAATGTTTTGACATTTATATCATTACATTATTTTCATTCATTTTCATTCATGTAAGGGTATAAATGTCAAAACACTATAAATTATAGTGTATCAATCAATTTGAAAAGTGTGCAAATCACTTCCAATTTAGTATAGATATGCCACTAGCCATACTATTTAAGGATTGTTAGGAATAACTCTTAGGGTGCATTTGGTATGGGTATATGGGAATGGGGTTATGGGTTACATACCGATTAAATATGTTTGTTTGTTGGGCCTAGAAATGAAATGGGTATATCATAGCCATAGACTCATTATCCACCAATTTAATGTCTATGAAATCTATTTTGTGAGCTCTTTTCTTTTCCACTACCCAATTCAAATATCTATACACTTATCATATCATATTTTATCATCCAAACATAAACAATCGTAATATACATTTGTTCATATCTATTATCATTCTACCATATACTAAATTCAATACCTATTATAATTCTTAGCAATAAACCAAACGGCCCTTTAGAGTTATGTCTAAGAAAATTTGTATGCATGAATTATGATACATCACATCAAGGTAGTTGAGGCAGTGATCACCTAAGTAGTTGAAGTGGTTTTTCTAAAAGACACAATATACGGAACATTATCTTAACTTTTTAAACATAATCATTAGAGACATGTTATTGCATTTTTCTAAAAGACCACTCAATTAGAAACCAAGGCCAACACCAAATAAGGCACAATTAAGCCGAACTAACAAAGTTTAGTGGATCACACCCTCAAGTGGTCAACTCCTAACGTGCAAGTGATACAAGGGTTTCTTAGACCATACATCTCGCAAGTCACAACTCTGTACAATTCCAAAAACACCCAAAAATTAATCTTGGTATCCATTTCAAGTATTTACACTTTCTAAGAATTAAGAATTATTGTACTTCGTTTTCTTTACACATTCTCAAATATCATTAAAGCAACTTAAACATACAATTCAAAAAAGTCTAAGAACAACAAAACAACAACCCGAACACGAACTCACAAAAGTCTTGGAAAATATTAGAGTTCAAAGCTCACACTATTAGAATCGTAGCTTTTAGTCACGAAATACTTTTAGCTACGATGAAAGTCATGGCTAAAAGTCCACTAAACGACAAGATAGTCGTGGCTAAAAGTATTAATATTATTTTATTTATAATTAGTTCAGCCAATATAATTATAAATAATAGAAAATGGCTTTAGCAACGATAAAGTCTTCGCTAAAAGTTTAGAAATAGTTGTTGGCGAAATTAAAATTACTTCCTAAATTTTTTCTCCAGAATGTTACCCATTCAACCTTTAGCGACAACATGCCGTGAGTAAAGGTCTAATATAAAATAATATATTACTTTCCTGTGACTCCTACACTAAGGTGGATGTACAACTCCAGACACATTGCAAAGTATATGACTTGGCATGCTACTGAAAAGTGTAAGGAAGATGGTAAGATGTGTCAACCGGTTGATGGTAAAGCATGAAAATATTTTGGTAAAAAAAATGAACAATTTGCATGCGAACCTAGAAACATCTGGTTAGGTTTGGCTGCTGATGGTTTCAATCTATTTGGTAACTTGAGTCTGGGTTACAACATGCGGCTGGTCATGTTAATAACATACAATATGCGCTCGTGGTTACGTATGAAGAGTCGAATTTGATGTTGAGTATGTTAATTTCTAGCCTTGAATCACCCGGGAAGGACATTGATGTTTTATTTAGGCCTTTCGTAGAAGAATTAAAGACTCTATGGGATACATGAGTTGGGATGAGAGACAATTCTACAGAAACTTACTTCACAATGAAAGCAATACTTCTATGGACCATTAATGATTACCTTGCTCGCATTTATTTGTCTGGTTGGAGTGGTCAGGGTTACTTAGCCTGCCCTACATGTAATGAAGACACTCCGCTTCTCGTGTGATAGGAAAAACCACTTATGTTGGTCATAAAAGATTCCTACGCAAGAACAATTGTTGGAGGAAGGACACGAACTACAATGGTAAGAACGAAGGAAGATCCTCCTAAAAACTCTAGCAGTGTTGTTGCTAGATTGCCGTAAAAAATACCGGGGAAACATCCAAAATTCGGGTTGTTCGATGCGAAGAGAAAATGTGATACAACAGAGTTAAATTGGACTAAATGGTCTATTTTCTACGAGCTGGAGTATTTGTCAGATATTCAATTAAAACACAATTTGGATTTAATGCATATTGAAAAAAATGTATGTGAGAGTTTATTGGGTACCTTCGTAATGAACGACAAATCCAAAGACACTCCAAATGCAAGAAAATCCTTGGAACATCTAGGCATTCGATAAGACTTGTGGTTCGCTGATAACAGAAAAGGGCAGTTATTAAAGCTTCATCCCCAGTACTCTTTCACAAATGAGGACCGACAAAATTTTTGTCAGTTCATTAAAGGAGTAAAACTGCCTGATGGTTTTGATCAAATGTTAAGCAGAAAGTGACCGCTAATGATAACAACATTGCAGGCGTAAAATGTCATGGCTATCATATAATGATGCAACGGTTGCTTCCGGTTGGAGGTTCGAAGGTACTTGGATGAAACCATTGCAAAACCAATAACTGAGTTCTGTTAATTCTTAAAGAAGCTTTGTTCTCTTAATTTGATGGTGTCAGATATGTTGAAAGCCAAAGAATAATTGATCTAGATTTTATATACTTTTGAGCAAATATTACCTCCGGATTTTTTTGACATAATGATTCATTTGGTTATGCATCTACCCGAAGTGGCTATTCATGGTGGGCCTTTTTACATGAGTTGGATGTATCCATTTGAAAGATACATGAAAAAGCTAAATAAATTATGTTAGAAATAAAGCTAAAGCTGAAGGTTCTATAGTGGAGGGTTATGTTGCAGAAGAAGCTTTAACTTCGGTTTAATGTATCTTGATGGTATATAGAAGAGATTTAATCTTCCTGACAGAAATGGCGACGCTCCAGTGAAACGCTCATAATTTGTTTTATTACTGAATACGCCTAGAGTATCTGCTTTATACGCGGTATCGACTTGCAGTATGCAAAACTGCAAAAACTGAATTATATTTCATAATTAAAATAAATAATAACTTTACATGAGTTTCGTAAGCGGAAGCGTAAGATTCTACATAAAACGGGTTTATTCCAAATGCCCCTTTATAACATATAACTATAAGTGTACGTATCCTTGACTATACAAACTTGTTACAAAAGACTCTTAGTTTGGGAGCATTCCAAATTGATAACAAATTATGGGAATGAGAAGTTCGTTGCCAAACCCACGAGTTACACCATTTTGACCTATTACGCCCCATTTAACGCATAGCTGGGTCTCATCTTACAAGCCTACAAAACATGGAACTCAGAACCGTAAGTCCTTGCGACTTAGTGAGTAAATAGACAAATCTGAAATAATACTTGCAAGTCTAAACATGAACATATTAATATATAACATGCTATAAATGTTACGAATTTTAGTCGTTTTGCTACTTGTACATGACATATATCTCCAATTCTGAATTTCCTAATCTATATATAATGTCTAAGCACGCGCTTCTGATTAGACGATGCGCAGTTGATCTGCTATAAGTAAGAACTTCCCTAGCCGACAAGTTCTCTTCTTGGGGCACTAACCTGTCATCGTGCTTATCTAACTCGGGGTCATCTACAAAGGATGATTAAACATGTAAACTTGATATACTAATTCAAAACATGGGTCATCCACTAAGAATGTAAATACTATGTTAAGCACGGGTCATCCAAAAAGAATGCTTGTACGAGAATTCTACATCGTGCACTTCTTGGGCACATCGTGCACTTCTTAGGCACGCTACATAACTAATGGTGCATTTCTTAGGCACCCATAACATGGCTAATGACGCTTTATGTAAGTACCCTTTACAAGACTTGTATTCAGCTATGTCTGAATCATGACATACTAAGTGACACTCGGCTATTCCGAGTCTATGGACATGGAAATATTCGGCTATATCGGAAGCTATACATATATTCTCACATCATGTCAAATCTAATAACATGAAGCTAATAATCCGTTACTCACTTGGTCCGTATAATGCAAGATGAATGATTCTGAATACGCCTCGAGCATCTATATTATGATAGATACACACATAGGCTATTAACACATATCTAACAAATAAACATGATCATATATACGCTAGAAACATAAACTATAATCCACTCAAACATGTATAAACACATAACAACACTTAGACATTAAAGCACATAGCTAAATCATGATGCAATTCTGCAACAGCCTGAACTTTCCTATCTTTGACTTGCTTAATATCCGAATTTTTAATGGTATGGCACACTCCCAATGGAGCTACGGTTGATTCGATATGAATTTTTAAAGTTCTGGTTGTCTCACTTTTTCAAAATTAGACCTTGTTGCACGAATTCGCACTTTACACCAATTTACTACTGAACTAGCCAGAACTTAAAGCATCATAAATGAAGTAGACTCATAGGGCTTCAATTTTAATTTTTACCTCAAGTCAATCCAATAAATGGTTAGTTCTATATGATCTTTCAAAGTTGAATCAATTTCTGCACAACTTGATGTCCTAAATTCATATATCACTAAAACGACCCAAAACCAAACATTAGCTATTCTACTCTTTATCAAAATTATATCTCAGCTTATTAAATATGTTAGGATCATTTTCCAACTAGTCTATAAGCAATTTCGCTAATCTAAACATTATTTTGGCCTTGTGCCAAAGACTCCTTTCAATTTATGAGCTAAACATCATCTTCATCATAAGCCATGAACTAGCTAAGTTTGCTACACATAAACTCTTGAAAATTCAGAAACATAACTAATTATAATTCCCAAAACATGCTAACATAATCAATGATTTTATGGTATCATCATCTATGTTCATATAAATTATGTAAAACTTTATAAACATGTCAAAAATCATCTCTAATATACTAATTAACCTGTAATTACCTCGATAAGCATGAAACAATAACATAAACTTAGCTCATACCTTTGATGATAAACATGTTAATTAAGATCATATCATCTTGTGGTAAGCATGACAACTTCAACATTCATCCTAAATCATCTTAGGGATGATTACTTCATGATAAAGTTTTTTAGTTCTTTTTCTCCTTGAAAACAGACACATACACGTGTGAGATTGATATGAAACTCTGAGATTATAAGTTATCAAAACATAAGGGAAATTCTGTTATTTTAGCTCTTAAAGTTAGCTTTACACCGATAGTCCTTGTCATTAAATATTTTGCTTTGTTAGTCCTTTTTCGTTAACTATTTGCATTGAAGGTCCTTAATTCTAATAAAACTTAACGGAAAGAATTTTTTAATATGTCAAAAGCATTATAATATATTTCTAGTAAAATCTATAAAATTTAGGGTGTTACATCTAGTTACAAGTCATGAGCTTTATGTGTTTCAGTTAATATGTTCACTGATAACATCAAATAATATAGTGTTTTTACTATCATTATCCCACGTTTATTGATCATATTTCTTACTTTTATATAATATTTTGTACTAAATTGCTTTCTATTTGCATAGTAGGAAATATATGAGCGTTGGAGCGGAAAAACGCGAAAAATGGATAAAGCTTAAAGGAAATATGAAGAAAAGCTGGAAAACAAGCATCTATGGCGTAGAGAATCCCTATGCTCTACGTCGTAGTCAAGAAACACTTTGAATCATAATCGGTCAGAGGAATATATGCTATATTGACGTATGTTGATATACGGCGTAAAAGAAATGAAAAGTTGTTGACCATTAGCCGCCATGATCTCTACGTCTTAGACTACCTTTTAGCTCTAAGTCGTAGTCATGTACACTTTGTGGAAAATTCAACCAGAAGAGTTTACGGCGTAAAGGCTCGCTTAAGCCTACGCTGTAATGAAGACAAGCGCACCGAAACTTATAAATATAAGCCATAATTTAGTCACAACACACCATTCACTTCCGGAAACGACTAGGTTTACTCAAATGGCGATTTTCACCTGTTCCAAACTACTTTCCAAGGTAGATAACACCTCCAATCATCATCAATCATAGATCGTGTTAGTATGATTAATTCAAACAATCAGTTCATCATGACTATTAATTTATACATTGTTTTTGATATCATTACTACTATTCTCGGTTAAACACCTCGTGTGTTAGCCTAGTAATGAACCTTTTAATATAATGATTTGGTTTTATTCGTTTAATTCGTGTTTTATTGGATATCTTGTATGCTTGCCGATTGACCCTTGTATTTTGGTTGTAATTAGAATCACCTAGTTCATAATAGGATAGCTGCAAACAAGACTATTAGGTTGATTAACGGACGGCCAATCCGTGTTTGTTGCAAGGGTTTGAATAGAATTCCTGCTTAGCTGAGACTAGTTAGTTAAAAAGTGTGAGTAAACAATTGTTAGTGAAGGCTAATAGGTGTTTAAATGCAAATTAGTGGGATTTTTAGCATTAGGCAAGTCATATAGGATAGTCGGGAACTTAACAACCATTACATAGTTAGTTGATTACTAAAAACCTAGGATCGTAACTAGGGACTATAGGGTTAGGTTACAAAGAACCATATTGGACCTAAGCGATCATAGAACCACTAATGAAACTAGAATTAGACATTGCACTATAAAATCAGACCATTAGATTAATAGGAAATTAACCAGGTTCACACCATGTCTCCTTATTGAATCGCAACTTAGTTCATTTCAGTTTTCATTGTCATTTAGTTTTAAGTAATTACTAAAACATAATCGTGTGGATTTAAAGCACACCCCAGTCTATTTAAATTGTTTTCTTAGTTTAGGTAGTCTAAAATTGTTTGACCATAAATAGCTCTTAGGGTTCGACACCCATACTTACCATCACTACACTACTACACGATATGGTACACTGCTTTAAAGTGTGTAGGAATAGTTAGGTAATATAGGTCATTATAAATTTAAAACCTGACTAGTCTTAAAAAGCAAATCATTCATCAATTGGTAAACTGTGCAACTATCACTTTTAAAGATGAGGAATACAAGAAAGTAGAATGGTATGTACTTCCACAACAGTCCGAAGATCGCTTTATACAAGAAGTAAGTGTTTTTATTATGAATTTTTTTTCCTAAAGTTATATTTTCAATGATTATTCTAATACCACGACAATTTACAGTGAATTTTCTACCGAAAGACCTACAGCTAAATTACGAAATGAATTTCCTCGTTGGTTTAAGGTTAAGGTAAACTCATTATATATATTACCCTATAATAATAATGATTATTATTCAACATTATTTACTTTCTCTTTTTCATATATAACTCGTCTGCAAATAGCTGATAAAAGTCGATGCATCGACGATTTATTAGCTTTGGAATATAGACCAGAAGTGTTTGCAAACTCTTACGCCAACTACACAATTAATGGTGTGAAGTTTATGATTCACACTCGGGATCTTGATCGTAGTACTCTAAACAACGGAGTTTTAAGTTTTAACACCTCGGCTTAATGGAATGACCTATTATGGCCATTTGGAAGAAATACTGGTGTTACACTCAGTTCCCGGCTTGACCGGGTTTAAAAAAAATTATGCGAAAATGTTTTACTATAACATACTCTCACAAAACACTTCAATACACGAAAAGAAACTATAACATTTGACCTTCTTAAAATAATCACATGAACGTGTACTCAACGACCCGTTAAAACATTTCACCAAATATTATGACGCAACCCGACAGCCCTTCTGTAGTTCTGTTACACCAATACGATGTATCTATATAATGAGATACGTCGTATTGGATCTAATATCAATACGTCGTATCACTCTAAGGTGATACGCCATATCACCACAATCACTTAATACGCCGTATCCATATAATAGATACGTCGTATCAGACCAACTGAGACAGAACATCAGCAGGGGAAACCTGCATAAACACAACACATCACACAACCCACTTTGACACCATTCCAGCTCTATAACTATTACAAACATCATCTATCTCACATACAAACTATAGCAACATATACTATAACGCATTCCATGGCACTTGACCCGTTTTAACCCAATACGGGTATAAATAATCATTATCCAAACACTCCTTTAACCATAACACAAACATACACTTTAAATCTTAAAACCATAACTATAACATACCATTGCGAATCAAGTACTATAACGACCGTGACGCACACTTGACACATGACGACACGTTTATAAACCATTAAACGACTCACGGGGTTCAACATCGACATTGAGCTTGGTATTCTACCTAAGCTCCTATAAACATACAACCTTCTAACCTTCGCATATCCAATCCTTATGCCAAGCCATAGCACCTAAAACATTGGTTAACTATAACGTAAGCGATAACGCTTAGTAAGTAATTGGCTGTTACATGATTAATACTTCCATCATCATATATGCATCACGAATGCATTGCTATAACACATAACTATAACACACATAAACACATAAGGCATTCAACACATACCTTAGTCCTTCTATAATCCAAAATTTAGTTCTATAACAGCCCATTAATCAAGTCTCTAGGTTAATTACACCTTCTAAGCATCTATAACCATTCTTAATACAAGCATACATAATTACATACTATAACAACTTTGATATTAAGTACATAGTAACCAAGTTACTTCCCTTAGCCCCAAGTTAAGCTAATCATCATCTCATCATCATCATCATCATCATCATCATCATCATCATCCATCATCATCATCATCCATACCTTAACTTCATAAATCACATAATCACAACATACACTTAATACATAGTCAAATACTATAACCATGGTTTATACAACCATTAACTCGTCTCTAATAACTATAATCATCATATAATCATATATTGATTATATGATGATCATTCCCATCATTTACTAAATTAAACCCATTATAAAGTCATCTCATAATCTCCATAACCTTTAATTAGCTTAGAACACCATTTACCCATTAATCCTAAGTTAGGGTTCACAAACCCTAACTTCTTAATTCATCAATAACACTAATTATAACACCATACCTTATGTAGAATCAAACTAGGATTCAATCTCATAACTTGGAACATTTAACCATCCTAAAATCATCATCATTTGCTCCATTTCCTCCTCTCTTTCTCTGTTATCTTGACATCACAGGAACACACAAGAATTGTGTGGGGAAATCTAGAACCCAGTACATATAAACCAGCTAAAAGGGCATTTATGTCATTTCTATCCATTTTAGGTCGATAAGCCGTATCCATTACAATGGATGCACCATATCCATATTAATTCATTAATACTCCGTATTCCTTTATCTAGGGATGCCATATCCAAGCCAAACTCCATACGTCGTATGCAACTTAACCAATACGCTGTATTGGTACTAAAATTAGTATGTTATATTATACATACAATACTAATACGCTGTATAACTTATCCTAGATACGCCGTATCCGGGCTTCTGTCAGACCATCACTTATACCATACATCCATTTATCCTTAGTCAATCACATCTAGACCCGATCCATTTCATCTAAGGTGGGGCATATTTGTATCTGGGAAACGGGGTGTTACAACTGGAGCTAATTTATATTAGTGGTCGCAACATGGTGATGTTCCGATGTAAATGGTTCGACACTAGAAATTCAAGACGTAACTCACGTTGTGCAACTAAGAATAACATAACCAATATTTATGTAAGAAGTGAATGGTGTAAAGATGACCAATACATTCTGGAAACCAAAGCTAATCATGTATTTTACCTTGAAGACCCGTCTAACAATGAAAACTGGAGGGTCGTCCAACATGAGTATCATCGAAAGATATGAGATCGGGAAGAGAACGAACAAGATGTTATACATGACCATAATTCATCTAATCTTGCATTATGTGCTAATTTAGTATGATTTTACTTATACACGCTTGAGTAGAGTTGGCCAATCAACAGAAACTAATTTTATTCCTATTTTGTTCCCGTCGATGATGATTTCATTGTTGATGGGGATGAAGATGAGGATGTACTTGTAATTGATTCTGACATTGGTGTTTCGAAGTCTGATCATGATCAATGTGAAGGAGCTACCTATTCTAGTGATGAATGTGATTGATATGAAATTTTTATTTGTAGAAAGCACATTGTTGTTATAATGTTCATTATTGTTATAATGTTCATTATTGTTATTATGTTATTTATTGTTATTATATTGTATTTTTAGTTACCCGACTTGTATGCATTATGTGTTGTTATATGGAATGTGTATTATTCTATTGATGTCAATTGTTGCACGGAGTCATGGCGGGGACGCGGGTGGTAATGATCGGCCTCCAGGCAGTTCGAGGCCACCACCTAGAGGACGCCGAGGTAAGGAATATTTACATGTTTTAATTAATCTTTTTAATTAAACTTGATTACTTGTATTATTTTTATTAAACTTGATTTTTTGTGTTATCAATCTTTTTTCTTCAACTTGTAGGGTCAGGCGGGGTTAAACGTGGACATGGTAAAACCAAGTTAACCACTTTAGAAAGATGTGGGAAAATAACGACAAAAAACTTCTTCTCGTCGAGTTTAAATGGAATGATAATCATACATACAAGCCTATTGGCACATATGACAACCAATTTTTACTACGATTGGGCTTAAGATTGAGGACGGGAACAAGATTCCCTTCTACTCCGAGAGCTCGGACAACGTACCCGGTTTCAAGACCGGTATCTAGCCAAATATAGAGGTAAATATATATACACTTGTATTATTAATCTATTATGACTAATGTGATGTTATTTAATATTTACACTTGTATTATAAATCTATTGTGACTAATGTGAGCTTATTAATCTATATAAAGTTTTACATTTGTAGAAATATATACCGTCTAACTATTTTTTTAAATGTAGACATATTTTGACATGGCTTCCCATAAAACCGGACCTATTGCTAAACATGTCAAGGATGTGGTAGACGCTATTTGTGGATAGCGATACAAGGAACATAAATACAATTTCAAGGCGAATGAGTTTCACAGCAAAGGTGGTTACAATGATCCAAGTGCATTATGACCAAATCCTCCGAACAAATTGTTTCTTGATGAATGGAACAAGCATATTGACTACTATTTGTGACCAAATTAGATGAAAAAGTCAGAAACAAATTCCAAGAACAAGAGCAAGCAATGTGCAGAGAACCAAGTTTTTAGTTGCATCGCGACACGCTCGTGTAAGTTGTTGTGGAATAACCGCGATAATATTCTACCGACTAGGTAAATGGTGTGAATGTTTCAACCACCACAATTATACCCCATATTAGCTTATTGAAAACTAGACAATATCAAACTAAACAAGAGAATGTAACACCAACAAATTATATATTTCTCAAACTATTGAAACATATACTACTACAACAAAGAAAGGAAGAAAGACAACTACACAAGATTGCTTGTGTGTGTTTTTGGTGTGTCAAACTCAATGGAAAAGCCTTCTATTTATAGGCTTCAAAACCATCTCAACTTGCTTGCAACTTGGCTCCAACTTGCTGAGATTCTTAGATTTCATAATCTTTGATAAGATTCTAAAGATTTCATATCTTTTGCAAGTTGCATATCTTGGACAATATTGAGCCATTATTCAACAAATCTCCACCTTGGCGAAATACTAATTCCTTCAATCTCGCTGTCAACCATCGTTGGTGGAGTCTTCAAACAAATCTTCAAGTTTTCAGAATATTGATCAAGTCCAAACAGTAATTAAACTTGATCCCAACTACTACTTTAGTCAGCATATCTGCGGGATTCTTAGAAGTATGGATCTTCTGGATCCTGACTCCACCTTCTTCCAGTACCTCTCGTATGAAATGATACCGAACATCAATGTGCTTCGTCCTTGCGTGATAAACTTGATTCTTCGCTAAGTGAATTGCACTCTGACTGTCAGAATGCATCGTGACAAATTTTTGTTTGATTCCAAGTTCACCGAGCAACCCTTGAAGCCAAATTGCCTCCTTTACAGCCTCTGTAATCGCCATATATTCTGCTTTCGTAGTTGACAAAGCAGTAGTTGGCTGTAAGGTTGACTTCCAACTAATTGGAGCTTTTGCCAGAGTAAAAACACAGCCTGTAGTAGATCTTCGCTTGTCTAAATCTCCAAAGATAATCAGAATCGCAATATCCCGCTACCCACTGACTACTTCCATGCTCGAATACTAACCCTACATCGACCGTGTTATGGATGTACCGTAGTATCCATTTCACAGCTTGCCAATGTCCTTTTCCAGGTTTATGCATATACCTGCTCACCATCCCAACAGCATGACTAATATCTGGTCGAGTACATATCATAACATACATTAACCTACCGACAGCATTAGCATAAGGCACTTTCTCCATGTACGCCCTCTCTGCATCATTTTTCGGTGACATAGCAGCACTGGTCTTAAATTGAGAAGCGAGTGGAGTACTAACTCGTTTTGTTTGCTTGTCGAACCTAAAACGCTTTAGAATCCTTCTTAGATATTGTTTCTGAGTCAAACAGAGCTTCCTTAATTTTCTGTCTCTGACTATCTCCATGCCGAGAATCATCTTTGCTTCACCGAGATCCTTCATCTCAAATTCGCTCCTCAACCGAGTCTTTAACTTTTCAATCTCGTCTAGACTTTGAGAAGCTATCAACATATCATCTACATATAGAAGAAGATATACGAAGGACCCATCTTGTAGCTTTTTCAAATAGACACAATGGTCATATTTGCTTCTTGTGTACTTCGACTGCATCATAAACGTATCAAATCGCTTGTACCACTGTCTTGGGGATTGCTTCAATCCGTACAACGATTTATGAAGCTTACATACTTCATGCTCTTTTCCAGCAACTTTGAATCCTTCTGGTTGAACCATATAGATTTCCTCTTCCAATTCTCCATGTAGAAATGCAGTCTTCACATCCATCTGAACTAGTTCCAAATCCAACTTTGCTACCAAAGCCAACAAAATTCTAATAGTGGAATGCTTTACCACTGGAGAAAAAACTTCATTGTAATCAATTCCCTCTTTCTGAGCGTAACCTTTAGCTACCAATCTTGCTTTGTAGCGAACTTCATCCTGGCTAGGAAATCCTTCTTTCTTTGCATACACCCATTTGCATCCAATTGCCTTATTCCCTTTTGGGAGGTTGGTCAACTCCCATGTCTGATTCTTCAAAAGAGACTGCATTTCTTCGCTCATGGAAATCTTCCACTTCTCGTTCTCCGAGTCTCGAACCGCTTCAGAGTAAGTAGTAGGAACATCATCAGCTGCAATTGAAGATGCACAAGCCACCATATCATTAAGGCGAGCAGGCCTTTTAGTGTTTCTTTTTGGCTTGCTGGTAGCAATTGATTCATGTTGTTGTTGTTGAGGTTCTTCGGTTTGAACCTCCTCTTCTTCATAATATCCTTCTACCACAGGAGACTCATCAACTGTTTCTCTATCATCTGCTACAATTATTCTTTCGAGCTCCACCTTTTTAGGAGTTCCATCTAACTGCTTAGCATTCACCTTCTTCAACATGGTAGATTCATTAAAGGTGACATCCCTGCTAAAGATCGTCTTCTTCGTCTCTGGACACCATAGACGATAGCCTTTGATTCTAGAGGTAATCCCCATGAACAAAGCTTTCTTTGCTCTGGGATCCAACTTTGATTCATTCACATGATAATATGCAGCGGAACCAAACACATGCAAGGAGTCATAATCTGTAGCAGGTTTTCCATACCATTTCTCAAATGGTGTTTTCCCATCAATAACAGTAGATGGCAAACGATTAACGAGGTGACAAGCATATGTCACAGCTTCGGCCCAAAATTCTTTACCCAACCCAGTATTGGATAACATACACCGAACTTTCTCCAGCAAAGTTCGGTTCATGCGTTCTGCCACCCTGTTCTGTTGTAGTGTATGTCTGACAGTGAAGTATCTGACAATGCCTTCG
This sequence comes from Chrysanthemum makinoi, assembly GCA_910596185.1. Taxonomy (NCBI): domain Eukaryota; kingdom Viridiplantae; phylum Streptophyta; class Magnoliopsida; order Asterales; family Asteraceae; genus Chrysanthemum; species Chrysanthemum makinoi. Next base: position 305,921,598 of record OU343223.1, on the reverse strand, counting down.
TCTTCACAAAATTTTGTGAACTGATCATTTTTATACTCTCCGCCGTTATCTGTTCGGAGATGTTTGATCTTTCTGCACGTCTGAGTTTCCATCATCTTTTTCCACTTGATGAACACTCCTATCAATTCATCCTTTGTCTTCAATGTGTACACCCAAACTCTTCTGGAAAAGTCATCAACATAGGTCACATAGTAGTGTCTTCCTCCTAAAGATCTTGTCTTTGAGGGACCCCATACGTCAGAGTGGACATAATCCAAGATACCTTGTGTCTTGTGGATAGGTGTCCTAAATTTCACCCTTGTTGTCTTCCCGTTGATGCAATGCTCACAGAGATCCAACTTACATGAACTAACTCCTTTCAATAATCCTTGCTTTATGAGCAAATTCAAGGATTTCTCTCCTGCATGTCCTAAGCGCATATGCCATAGTTTCACAGCTTCTGAATTTCTATCACCATCGGTAACAGCTGCTACAGTTCCAACAACCGTTCTACCCTTGTAGTGATACGTGTTGTTTATTTTACGAATACCCTTCATTACTACAAGTACGCCAGAGATGATCTTCATAACCCCATCCTTTGCTCTTACTTCGAATCCTTTAGATTCTAAGGTACCGACGGAAATGAGATTCTTTTTCAACTTTGGCGAATAACGAACACCTTTCAAGGTCACAATTGTTCCATCTTCATTCTTCAATCGAACGGAACCAATCCCATGAGTAGTGAGGGGAGTTTCGTCTACCGTATAAACAACTTCCTCATGTTCTTCAAAATTACTAAACCACTCTCGATGTGGTGTAATATGATGGCTACATGCGGAATCTAATAGCCATACATCAGAAGCATTATTTGTTGACGATGTTGCAAGTGAGAGATCTGATTCTTCATCATCACACTTGGTGACATTCGCCTCCGCTACAGCTTTCCCTTTGTAATGATTATCCTTGGTTTTCAACTTTGGACAATCTCTCTTCCAATGACCTTTTTCATGACAAAAGGCACGTTCATCTTTGCTTAGTCTCTGGCTCGACTTGGATCTCCATCTCTTATCGGTGCCCTTCTACTGCGAACGACCTCTGACCAGCAAAACCTCTGCGTCTCCACTTGAACTAATCTGCTTGTCCTTCCTTCTCAATTCTTTACTATACAAGGCGTCACAAACTTCACTAAGAGACACATCATCCTTTCCATTAAGTAGAGTTGTTTCAAGCAACTCGTACTCCTCTGGAAGCGATCCCAACAGTATCAATGCTAGATCCTGGTCTTTGAACACCTCATCCATATTCATCAAATCGGTTACCAGTTGGTTAAAACTGGTAATGTGATCATTCATCGTGGTACCCGGTACATATGTGAAGCGAAAGAGTCGCTTCTTCATAAAGAGCTTATTCTGACAATTTTTCTTCAGAAATTTCTCTTCCAACGCCACCCACAGTTTGTAGGCGGATGTTTCTTTTGAGAAAGCATATCGTTGCTCTCTCGAAAGACATGAACGAACCGTACCACAAGCTAAACGATTGATGGTTAACCAATTCCTCTCTTCTACATCCTCTGGTTTACTTTCTTCAATGGCAATGTCTAGACCTTGCTGAAAAAGAACGTCTAGAACCTCACTTTGCCACATACCGAAATGGCATGTGCCATCAAAAACCTCCACCGCCAATCTTGCATTCGTCAAGACTGGTCTAGCCCAACTTGGAGATGTTGGATCCACCGATGTGGAAGGTTTGTCAACTATGCCATCCACCATCTCGTGTACAAATTAATTTTCAATAACTTCAACCAAAAAAACCAACAGAATTCTTTTCTGATGTGGAGGATCAAATTTAATTGCAACCACAGAGCATACTAAGAATAACCTCGGCTCTGATACCACTTGTTGTGGAATAACCGCGATAATATCCCACCAACTAGGTAAATGGTGTGAATGTTTCAACACCACAACTATACCCTATATTAGCTTATTGAAAACTAGACAATATCAAACTAAACAAGAGAATGTAACACCAACAAATTATATATTTCTCAAACTATTGAAACATATACTACTACAACAAAGAAAGGAAGAAAGACAACTACACAAGATTGCTTGTGTGTGTTTTTGGTGTGTCAAACTCAATGGAAAAGCCTTCTATTTATAGGCTTCAAAACCATCTCAACTTGCTTGCAACTTGGCTCCAACTTGCTGAGATTCTTAGATTGCATAATCTTTGATAAGATTCTAAAGATTTCATATCTTTTGCAAGTTGCATATCTTGGACAATATTGAGCCATTATTCAACATAAGTAACACTTTATATATAGTTCTTATTGATTTATATATATAAATGTTTGACTGTTATGATATATTTGTTTCATGTGTTAACAGCGGAAAACATGCATAGATGGTAATCCTAACGACTATCCGAGCCTAACAGACGACTTTGGTCTAATGCATACACGAAAAAAAAAACCCAGTGCATATGTGATCGAGATAGCTGCTTCCAAGCACGTAAGTAATTAACTACACTTTACTTAAACAATTATTCATATACACACAAATAAGTAAGTTACCATAACACCCTTTCTGCTGCAGTAGGGGTGTTTGGTTATTGGTAAAACACTTTTGTTATCTACAAGTTTTTATATATATAGAGGTACCTATAGTTACTCGTTATCATTTTATTAAGTATTCGCATGGATATATTCTTTTGTATATAATATTTATTTTTTTATAACTACACTAAAAGAACTGCAAGACGCCCGGAAGAGCAGCCAAGAGAGTGCGGCAAATGTGCCCGAAAAAGAAATATTAAAAAAAGTTTTAGGAACGCTTGAGTGGGATCGTCCGTGGAGTGGGTCGAAAGCTTAAAGGGATAAGCTGCTTAAAAGGAAGTGGATAAGCTGCTCAAGAAGAGTAGTAAAGGTATTGGAGCCTCTTTTAATAAGAAACTTAATAACTTATTGACACAATCGGCTAGGAAAGGTATAAGTTTCGATTAAACCCCGTGGTTGGGAAAAAGGATGAAAAAGACGAAGAAGGCGATGATGAAGGAATGGATAAAGTAGATGAAGATGAAGGAGTGGATGATGGAGACGATTATGATGAGTAGGTGTAATGTTTTGGTAAAACGATTTATGTTATAAGAATCGTTGTGTTTTTGTAAAATGATTTATGCTATAAATATATTGTGGTTTTATTTGAAATGATTTAGAATTAGTTCAAACTAGTTGTTGAAGCCCGCGCGTTGCTGCGGGGTGGCTGCGGTTATGCTTAGAAAAGTTATGTTATTGTTTTGTTATGCACTAACAGTTAATTTGCAAATTCTGAAGTAAATTATAAAGTAAAATATAACATTTAAGACTATATTAAGTCAACAAAAAAGAATATCAAACAGATCGCATATGTAGGTCTGTGTATTAAAGTTAGCTGACATGTCAATAACATAAAGACGATATGAAAGCTACAAACTTAAAAGCATGCTAGTATGAGCCAAAAATAATAGTGACTTTCTTTTACATATAGTTTCTTACTCAAATCTAATACATAGTGATTTACCAGACATAGTGACTGAAAATGCGAACTCATTCTTTTGGCAGACTTGTGCAGTCTTCGTGGTCAGGCTTTTGCTGCTGCAACATGGCCATTTGATTCCCAACACCCATTACCTCGTCTTCCTTAATGACATTGTCTTTGTTATCCATTCTTCCCAATACATAACCACTCTTATTATTGAATGGTGATGGCCTCATGTTTCTGTCAGTCTGCTATGGTGATACTTTATACTCGAAATGAACCTCGTTTGGGCAATGATAATGTTGCAGCTTCAGCCACTTCAGAAAAGACAAATGTTTTGTGTGTCTGCTTGTATGTGCACGTCATGTCATGATTGTTTCATATTCCAAAAGGCATAAAATACACTTGATAGTTCCGAACTAAGATTTTACATCGGAGAAGCTGTGTTTAACATCAATATTCATCAAACCAACCCTGCAAAATAGTGGTGCTTTAGACAAATAGGTCATACAAAGTATTAAACGTTAAAACATATTCCAAGAAGAAGATAATATTAAAAAGTATAAAAAGTTCAAGTACTAAGCTCAATAACTACTGTATAAAACTCTAACACCAAACAATCTAACATTTAAAAAGCTATATGTAGTGATATACACAAAAGTACGCAAAAAGTTGGTTAGTATATACCATATCTAAGTATTAATGCATGTGACTTAATTAAATGATGGTTACAGGGGATGAAAGAAGTACTACATAAACCCATTAATTCAGCTGTAAAAACAGTCCCAAACACCCCCTTTAATCCAGGTATAAAAACAGTCCTGCAGCCCCTTTAATCCAAGTATAAAAACAGTCCAAAAGACCCCTTTAATTCAGCTATTAAATCAGCATCAAACACCCATCAATTCATGTAAAAAAACAGTCCCAAACAACCTTTAAATCAGCTACTAACACAGTTTAAATGCACCTATTAAAACAGTCCCAAACACCCCCTTTAATTCAGCAATTAAACAGTTCCAACCAAACACCCCTTTAGATTGTTAACCTGATTATAATGCAATTAATTAAATATATATATATCTATTAAATTAATATGACTAAATTAACATATATGATAGTATGATACCTCGATGCTTATGAAAAACTGGGTGATAATCCGTTTCTTCTTAGGTTGTCTGTAAGTGTAGTTTGTGGTTCACGGGTGAGGTTACCTGGATAGGTGGGCAGTTATTGGTGGAGCTAAGACACCTTCGAGAGATATAGCTGTAGCAAACATATACTTACATTCAAAGTGTAACGGGATCAAAATAGCTTATAGTATAATTCGAGTGGTCACTGCTACTAAACCAAAAAAATACTTTTATGCCATATGTTGTATAAAAGCTTTAAGCCTGACAATTACTGAAATTAATTACCATGTGCAATTGAAATAAAAGAAAATTAGAACATGCATAGATAACCTGCAAAATCATAGGAAAAAACTGTATAAACTAAAAAGGAAGGCTAATGAATTAACTTAACTAACATATGAAAAAAAAAACAATAAACATCGTTAATAAACTAAAGCATACATTGGAACCATATTTTTTTGTTTCATCTTTTTCAGAGTGACAAACAAAGCCCTCTTTTTTCTTATCGATTCTCTATTGACATCCAGAAATTCGGTCTCATTGTCTTTCCTATAACGAAAGAAAAACATCTCCAATTTATATTTCTCCATTAGGCCTAAATGGTTTATGCAAAATCCTTAACAAACTAACATTGAGAAATTAAAGCCATTTAAAAAAATCACAAATGAACATTAGTCTACCTGATTTTAAGCAGAAAAGGAGCTGAAAAAATAACGCAATGTATCAAACTATATATCCATATCGATGCGTCAGTGAAAAGTATATTTTAGTTGACTTTTAAACTATTACTTTTCTTTAACACTCTGACCCATTATAATTTTACTTATTGTTAGACTTAATAGTGTTTTACCTGTTTGACCCGTAATTAGTTAACTAAAATTCAAAATGACTGGTTTCCCCTAAATGGATGTATAAATATACAAAAACTCGATAAGAATGATGAGACTTACCTGTCCTGGTACCATCTGAATAAAGCATTAAAATGTACGAAATCATATGTTCGTGTGTAGGTTGAGAAGCCCTCACACCTGAAACACCATTAATACCAAGAGCAGGATAAATGTCTCCAAGAGCTTTGGAGAGAGAGGTCTTTCCAGCAAGTATGCCCATTCCCTGTAACGTGTTTGTATAGAAAATTAGCCATCAGTACTATTGCTTCATATTTGATAACAAACTTCCTAAAATGCAAATGAATAAAAATAAAGAGCGTTTGATTTATCTTGTATAGTTCAAATGGGTACCGTAAAACTAAAGGCTATGTGACTAAAGTTATTATAAAAAGATCGATTAGAGTAATACTGATGAAGTTACTGCATACACATCTGACGTTCGATCTTTACACAATTTATTTAAAAAATTATTCGGCCATTTATGAGTTTTGACCTGTACTTATAGGTCACCTGTTTGGCGCGACACTTTTTTTAATTGTCATCCCAACTTCCATCTCTGCAGTTCTATCATATGTGATACAACAATGCAAAATGGAAAGCTTTTTATTGAATCTTGCTACTATAAATAGAACTTGAACAAATTACAGAAATAGAAAGTCATTTACCTGGAAGTTGAGGTCTCCCAGATCTATAATTAGTTGACCATCAGTGACAACTATAACTTGAATTTTCTTCTGAGGCGAGGCCTTTAAGATCTCAAGAATCTGTCACCTATAAAATAAAAATAACAATTAGCTAATCGGACCCATGAAACCAAGGGTTCCCAAGAATATGTACACAAACAAAGGTGATAGGAAACAACTGAGTCATGAACTTTTGCCAACAATAAATATGACCGAGTCATGAATTAAAAAATAAAAAAAAAAATAAAAAAAAAAAAAAAAAAAAAAAAAACATATTATGACTGAGACATCGTTAGTTAAAAGATGATACATTGCAGCTTCGTACACACAAATCACCCCCAACATAAAAGAGTTGCAGAGTTAAAGAATCATCACAGGCAGTACTCAAATAGGACCCACACACACACCCTGTTTAAATTCTGTAAGTAGTTGACGATTAATTTAATAACTTTCTTAAACTTTTCAATTGACAAAAACAACGCATCCCGAACTATAAATCTGTAATCATAATGGCACATATATAAAGTCACTGGTATTAAAAAAAATGTGTTCCTGACACTTAATATGTAGATAACCTCACGTCCTCAACTTTCTTAGATCCTATTTAAAATCAGTGAAATCAATAACCACAACCTCTTATGACTCATTCCTACTTTCTATAACTGACACTGGCATGAAGACGACACACCTAATAGACTGACAAATTAAAAGAAGCAACAATTAAAATATCAAACAGATTAACAACACCACATAATCACTCACCTTGAATCACATCAGCATAAAAAACGTAAAAATGTTTCATATTTTCAATAAAACAGTCTTCGTGCTACAATTCTAAAAACAATTACACGAAAATGATTAACCTAATGTAGCAAGAAACTAAAGGCCATAAAAAACAAATGGTTACCTGTTCCAAGAAACTGCAGTTAATGTAGCGTCTGAAATCTGTCAACAGCTAACATCCTCCACTTAAGGATGCGTCACTCTTTGAGGCCGGCTAAGATTATCCGTATCTTCCATTTCAAATACTAATCAACAGCCATATCAGAAAAGGTCATAAAAAATTTAATTTTTATTCTCATTTTGGTAAAGAAAATAACCTTTTTCAGATAAGTAAGCAAATGGGGTACCTTAAAAAGCTAACATCTGACACAACTCGTTACCATTGCAGGCATGTTGCTGCTACCGCCATTGCATTCTAGTGTTGTTGATGACTTTGGTGGCTTTCAATTTGGTTGGCTCTCTGATTCTTGCAGCTTCAAATAATGATTCTTGCATTTGGCACTGGTTGTTAGAAAATCTTTCTTAAAAAAACGAATCATTGCACAAACCTTTTATACTCACACACTACATATCTGAGAATATGTAAAATGGGTCAAAAAGGTAAATTTCTAAAAATGTGCCTTATATTAACAATACGGCTGGTTATCATCATGCTGCAATATCACATATCGTACTATCATAATCATATGTGGTTCTGGAGGCGGCCTACTAATGCGGGCACATGCCTCCATTTACGTTACAAAATCGAACCTCACTATGTTGTGATTCGCCCATACTCTTCCTGTCAAAACAACCCGTAAACAGTCTCAATTCAATTGAACACTCACAAATTTAATTCAAAATTTCATTTACTACGTAGTAGCTTCATACATTTTACCCTTAGAAACAGTCACATAAACCAACTTATTGAGTATCAAATTTCAACATTAAGTTTTGAAACCGCGTCTACTATTTTAGCATGCTTGTTAATATCAGTCACCCATAGATGAGCTGTGCAACCAAGCAACACCCAAGTTTACAATTAAAAATAATAATAATAGTAAGTAAAAAAAGGTAGTCATTTTTTTTGTTAACCCTCAAACTCATTGACATTCTTTCTCACCAACAATAAGCTACTCTAAAAAAAAATAAAGAATCACTAATAGTAAATCAATAGAAAGCGGAAAAGAGGAATTTACCATACTAATTGCAAAGTTTATACCATGGATCATAGGCAACAACACCACCATGCACACTACCACTGCAATTGAAACCCCAAATCCATGACCTGATGAAAAGAAAAGAAAAGGAAACCCCAATTCAATACGTTAAATTAAAAAAATAAAAAATAATAAAAATAAATAAATAAATAAATAATAAATAATTAAAAGCTAGTTGTTTATCACCGGTTTCTTTGTACGAAGGTTTTCCCGGCGCTAAAGTGATTCATCGGTGTTTGAATTTGCCCTGATGTTCCGGCATCCAAAAATTCGTTTGATTAACGGGTGTTTGGATTTGCGCTGCCGTGGCGATGGTTTTGGGTTTTAATGATGAAATGATGGTGATCGCCTGTGATTATGATTTATGGTAGTGAGTTTTTTTGTTTCGTGTGTGTGTTTTTGTGAGGAAGAATGTGTGTGAAGAAAGATCTGGAATTATAGGGAACGGACTAAACCGACAAACTGTTATCTCTTGTAGTATTGTGTATTGGCTGCAAGTGTATAGATACCTGAACAGTGAATTCCCAAACACACTTCAGCAAATAGTGTGCTGCCAACACATTTTTTTGTGTACTATCACATGTATAGACCCAATCAAATTTTGACACCTACACATTTATACCATGTATTTTTATACCCTCCCCAACCACAAATAGTATATATAATAATAATTTAGGATTTATTGTCACTATTTATGTTCGTATGATTTATTTTGTTGATATTTGGGATTGTTTGAATGTTACGGATCCATAAAATTGTCCGAGAAAAACCCAACAAATTACAAGATTGCCGCTAATACAGCAGTCGTATTGCAAAAATAGGTAACACTTTTAGTCAAGATAAGTTATGGCTAAAAGTATAATGTTATTTTAAATAGATACTTTATAATATTTAAATAACATTACACTTTTAGACACGATTTGTCGTGGCTAAAAAATATATTATTAAAACAATGATACACTTTTAGCCACCACATGTCATGGTTAAAAGTATAATATTATTTTATTAGTCGTTTTTATATTATTTTTTTCCAAACGGTTTTAGTCATGACTGTCGTCACTAAAGTTAGATGACTTTCATGACAGAAAGTGGTTGTGACTAAAGGTCTAATTGAGTCGTGGCTTAATGTCTCTAGCCACGACATGTCATGGTTAAAATTATAATTTTATTCTATTAGTCGTTTTTATATTATTTTTTTCAAACGGTTTTAGCCATGACTGTCGTCACTAAAGTTAGTTGACTTTCATGACAGAAAGTGGTTGTGACTAAAGGTCTGATTGAGTCGTGAATAAATGTCTTTAGCTAAGGCTAGCCACAGTCGTGACCTGGGTCACCGGGTGCCACATCAGCTTTCTTTCTCCGGCGACCATACATGACCAAGTTGCCACAGTCGATGACATAACATTTTTTTTAAGTTCAAACATTTTAAACAACATATTTAAATTCATTAAAATTAAAAACATTACAATACTAAATTAAAATAAACATTACAAACTTAAACTAATAATTTAAATTGTAGCGTTCCTTGATTGTTTCCTTAACTTTCATCAATTCGGCTAGTTGTCGTGAGGGCAAATCTGGGTCGATTGGGGTAGTGTAAAAAATTATGTTGGTCTCCTGTTTTGATAGCGTCATGAATGCCAACGTTTGATTTTGGAGCTAAAGTTTCTCTCTTTTCATCTTCAGCTCTTTTTCCCTCAACTTTTATGTACACATCTTCTATACCCTTAGCTTTTTCCGCTTATGACGACTTGAATTTGAAGAAGGTTTTGGCTAACGAACCAATAAATGAATCTGATGGTTGATCACGAGAGAAGGAGGATGATATCTTCCTTGATGCGTCACGACCTTCTGGTCGTGATTCTTTAGTCTCTTCCTCATCATCAGAATCATCAACGTCTTGGAAATTCAAAGGACCTTGGGTTGACCCCGAGGTAGTTGTAGAACCATTTGTTTTCTTTCGACTATTCGTTTGGAAAGCCGGCATCTCACAATTCGTCCAAGCATAATGACTCCTCAAAATTTCCCAACACTCCTCCAAGGTAAAATCATGACCTTACATACACGGTATTCTCTAAGAGCTTTTTGTTTGTCGTCTCCATCATTCTCACCACTTCCATGATTTTTCTTGACATTATCAATAATAGCGCAAAAATTCACAACCCTATTACGAATCCTATTCTTCCATTTGGTCGTGATGGAGTCGTAGGTTCTTTCTGAGCCAGTTTCCTTTTTAAAATACGCTATTACCTCCTCCCAAAAGTGTGCCTGTTCATAGTGTTTCCTCTCGCCGAGTTTTTCGACACAAAAACCCAACCTCTACAAAGTGCGATCTCGTCCGCCTTTGTCCATGGTTCGACCTTCTTGGTTGCTTCAGGCTTCTTGCCTTTGTCCTTTGCCTTTGAAGCACGTCTTGAAGGTTTCTTTGGTTTGATGGGTGACATCTCTTCAGCATCGTCATCGTCTTCAAGGGGAATGGAATCGTGGTACGAATCATGGTACGAACCGTGACTCGAACCTTGCCAATTGAAGCATCTTGACTTGGATAGTTTTGGGTCGGATACTCAGGGATATAATCCTCCAAATCCATTTCAAGATTAGTACTACGAAGCGGGGAATAATTGTGATATGGTTGGGAAGGATACAAGAAGTCCATGTTAGGACGATACGACGACCCACTTGGTTCTTGGCGGTAATCCGTGTTAGATCGTTGCGGTGGGACAAATTGACGATTAACGTAAAACGGGTTTGGTTTTGATTGGGTTGTGGTAGTTGTGATTGATATTCAAAAGTTGGTGGACGTAAGCGAATACCCCAGTTTTGTGGTGGTGTTATGCCGATTAATTCAAAGTTGTTTTCCTGCGAGAAATTAAAATCCGATGCATTTTGGGGTAGTTGTGATCGTCGATTTTTTGATTTTGGGGTATTTTTCTTTGACATGTTGAATTTGGTTGATAAGTAGATTGAGGTTGGAAGTGAATATAGATGAGAAGTAGTTTGAGGTTGAATTGTGTTTGAGGTTGGTATTTATAGGATGTAAAGTGGTAAAGTTTAAATTTATTTTTTTATTTATTATTTTTTATTATTATTATTTTTTTAATGCCAAAGGTAGGATTTTTTTGGAAAAGTAAGTTTTGAAATCGGTTGGATTTTCAACCGATGTTGGATTTTTTGCACCTTCGACCGATCCCTCGACCGATACTTTACAGTGGTGACGACCGATCTAAATATCGGTCAAGAGTTGAGATCCATGTAGAACTCATATTTGTCATAGAACCAATGAAACAATCATAGTCATCCATTTTTTATCCAAATTAATAAAAAATCATTTTCCACATTTTTTTTAAAACAACATAAATTGCAAACAGTAAATCTTCAAACTACAAAAAATACACCATCGTGACAAGAATTAAATTATCTTTCTATAGATAATGCATTGTTATATACTTTCGACAAAGTTTTTTTTTTTTTTTTTTTAATTTCGCTTAGAAAAATCACATGTGATTTGTAAAAAAAAATCACATGTGATTCGTAAAAATCAAATCACATGTGATTTTTACAAATCACATGTGATTTTTCAGGACAAAATTTAAAAAAAAAAATTCGTCGAAAGTATATAACAATGCATATCTATAGAAAGATAATTTAATTCTCGTCGAGATGGTATGATTTTTTTGACATAACGATTAACGGTTTGTGAGATATTTAATTCTAAAAAAAATGTGAATATATTTTAATAAAAGAAATAAGTGGCTATGATTGGTTGATTGGTTCTATGACAAATATGAGTTATATATTAAACTTTTCTCTATCCGTCATTGTGTTTATTTTTTGTTGCCCGACCGAAAACTTCAAACCCACTGTGTCTAACCTTAGAGGCTTTAACCATGACCTTTTAGCCAAAACATGTCGTAGCTAATTTTTTAGCTTTTAATCATCACTTTAGTTCATGGTTAAAAGACGTGATTCTTGTAGTGTCGTTATTTGGATATTTTATCATGCATGAGCATAGTCAAGGAAATATCGATTATACCGCGTACACGTGAAACTTAACTTTTATGAGGTAACCTAAACACGAATTTTACCTTTGTCCGCTTGCATATTTGTGAAGTGGGTAGATAAATATAAGGATTTTAAAGAGGATACGTGTTTTTATAATAACACAAGCTAACCATTTGGTGACATATTGCATTCGTAATATCTATACTATATAAAATGGAAAAATGGTCAAAGTGGAAAAAGTGAAAAATGTTGAAAGTTGAATGTTGAAAACATGGTCAATGGAGAGAGAAATAAATAATATAATTAATACTCTTATTAAGACACCCCATTACTTAAAAGTACAATAATTTATTCACATTGTACACCCAATTAAAAGCACATCTACCAAATTAAAAACAACCAATTGAAACCGATATCGGGTTGACCCGTTGAAACCGATACCGGGTTGACCTGTTGAAACCGATACCGGGTTGACCCGGGACGCTTCAAACCCGGCGGGCTGACCCGGTTTAATTTGACATTTTTTCGACCCAACCTATCGGTTTGACTCGGTTTAAATCGACCTGTTTTTTTATCGGAACGGTTCAACCAGTTGAACCACCCGGGTGAAATCGGGTTTCAAATTTGACAAAATTATATGAGAAATGATGAAGTAGTTGTGGAACCCGTGACAATTTTTTTGAAAGGAGAGACCAAGTAATTGTAGTTTTTGGTTTATTTTGCTTTGACACATGTAATTTGTCATTTGTATAATGTAATTTGTAATTTGTCCAGTGTATCAATAATGTTATGTAAGTTTATTAAAATCACAAAAAATAAATAGTATTGTTATCTTTAGCGATAATTATTTGTACCTCAAATAAATAGCTTTGAACAATGCATAAATATCTATACAAATTGATAGTACAAAATAATCTTATAAGGTGATATCCAATTTGCAAAGTTACAATTTTAAAAGCCACACACCAAATGATAAACGTTACACATGTAAAAAAAATAGTTATCACTGCCTAAATTACTGACAAAACAAGAAAAAGCGGTCACACATGTTGGCTATACCTCTAAACTACAATATAATATTGCCAACTACATAATACCGTTGCTTTTTTTAATGCTTGAATCTATTATTACTAAAAATCTTAATAACTTAAAACAATCCTATTATAAAATATACTCACACACTTAGATCGACTCCACATAATTTTTTAAAAAACTATATATTTATGCTGCTATGCAACCACGCATCAGAATTGTAGTTATTCGAAAACGATTCTCTAATGCTACAAATACAGTTTGTTAAAAGAAACTTATGGGTCATCGGAACTTTGCAGAAAACTAGACATCGCTGCCGCTAGGCGCGGGTACTCGTCTAGTCTAAATAAATGACAAGAAGTGAGTTATATTTCCTAAAGTGTGCTAATTAATTGAATTAAATTACTTTGGTTTACATTAGTAAAAAATTATCAGTGAAACTGAATAATGTAATGTACTAGTGTTGATATAAATTTGAAAATAATGTAGCGTACTAGTTATCCAGTTTGGTAGCTTCACAACATTGTTTTACATGAAACCCGTCACGATTTATCGACTGCTCTTGGTTAATGAATTACTTTGTGGAAAAATTTTATGAATTTATATAATAACTAAACATATCGATCGATCAAAGATATACTAACGATCTAACTCTAAATTTTCATAAGTTTTTCGTCTCTGTGACCTATTTGAAGTACGGTTTAACAATCCATACAGAACATAATATATATCATTAATATTTTGATGCAAAAAAAGCACGACACACAATACCAGTGGCGTGCTATTGTTATAGCTAATTTGCTAGAGAGGGTGTTTAGTTATTGAAGTGTTATTGAAGAGATAATGACGTAGCGCTGAAGTGACACACATGGACGGAGCCAGAACCAAATATGACCGGGTGCACAAAATCTTTTGAGTCGTAATACTGGAAACACATTTCGGAGGACCGAGTGCATTTAAAATGCATTTAGGAACAATCAGTGTTTTTTTCAAAAATTAACACTACATGAAAAAAATCCATAGGGTTCCCAGACACCCGCAGGAACCGCCTAGCTCCGTCCCTGCTGACACACCAATAACAGTTATCGATTGTGTACTTCACCTAGCTCTCACAAAGTAAATATTGAAACCCAAATACATAGAAGAAAGATATATGTTTGAAGCCTCTAAAACTTTAAAGCAATGATTAAAAAATTAAATCTTTTATTTGAACGACAAATTTTTACAACTTGACATCACTTATTTCACATGACTTTAACGAGATCTGAACTCACAATTTTTAGATTGTTGAGTTATTCACGTACCGTTAGGCTAGCAGACCAATAGGCCATTGCTGATAAAAAAATTGAATTTAAAATTAGTTTTTTATTAAACAAATATCAGATTCTTAAAATAAAGCTTGTAGGTGGAGTCTAATAACTTTCTAAACATAGTTTTAATCATAAAAAAATAACCCCTTCTGGTTACTTCCTCACCCACTAAACATGTACTTTAAAAAACAACCAAACTATGTATAGACCTTTGGTGATAAAGTGAACTTAATATAATTTTTTGTTGTCCTACGTTATTGAAAAAATGTTGATGTAACGCTAAAGTAACACACTAATAACAGTTATTGATTGTCTTCTTCATCTAGCTCTCTAAAAGTAAATATTGAGACCCAAATACACAGAAGAAAGATATACGTTTGAAGCCTCTAAAACTTTAAAATAGTGATAAAAAAATTGATCTTTTGTTTAACGATAAATTTTACAAACCTCTTATCTCATAAATTTTATTTCATATTAATTCAACAAGACTTAAACTCACAACTTTTAAATTGTTGTACTACTCACATACCGCTAGACCAACGGGCGTATAGACCTTTGGCGATAAAGAAGTGAATTTAAATATAGATTTTTATTGAACTACTTATCTCACAAATTTTATTTTACATGAATTCAATGATATTTGAATCTATAACTTTTAGGTTGTTGAGCTACTCACATACTACTAGGTCAGCGGGCCAATAGACTTTTGGTAATAAATAATTGAATTTAAAAACAATTTTTTATTAAACAAATATTAAATTCTTAAAATAAAGCTTGCAGGTGGAGTCTAATCTATACTATTATATAAAGCATTTAAGTTGTGGGCTCCACAAAAAATTAAGATAATGAGCTCCAATCATTGAGTGACATGTGTCACTTCTCTAACTAAAAAATAGCAAAAAAGGAGCTATAACAAACTAAAATAAGGAGCTCTAATAATGAGGTGACACATGTCACTTCTTAACTAATTAATCATCTTTATTTTTAAATTTACATATCTTTTAATTCGTTTAATTTTTTTATGATATAATTTCACCATATTTTCTAAAATTTTGTGCTCTTTAATTCAACATCCATTTTGATATATTTTTATGAGTTTTTAGTTTTTACATTTTTAGTAGGTTTATTTTATTTTGATTTAAATTTTTATAACTTTAACATTTATTTCAATCAATACAAACTTTATATATCAAAATCATTTACTTTTGGGAAAGTGTTTGACGGGTAAGAGATTGTGAAAGTCTTTTTATATGCGAAAATAATGATGTCACGGGAAAGATATGCAAAACCCAAACAAACACATACAACTAACACATATACATTTGGAGTGTTGTGAAATGAATTCACTGAGCGAGTAGAGAATTGCGAGGAGAGTTAGATTAACAATTCATTTTCTATATTTATATATAACTATATTTATCGCCGCCGCTGTGCGCGGGTATCCAACTAGTTACTTATAAATACATTTATGAATGTGGCTTTAGCTACTCTTTTTTTTGCTAGCTCCACACCCAACAAGCATTAGCTACAGGGTGCGTTTGGTAGAGAGAAATTCAGAGAAAAGAAATGAAGTAGAGAATAAAATCTCAGAGAATAGAAATCAGTAGAGAATTTTGTTTAATTCTAATGTTTGGTAACAACAGAGACTTAACCCGAGAAATGAAAATTTTTTTATTTAAATAATATTTTGTCTAAATAAAAATTCTTAAAAAAAATATATCTTTTTTTTTTTAAATTTATTTTTTAAAAATTTAAGTACTTTCTTTAAAAAAAATTATTAAAAAAAACTTATTTACTTAAAAAAAAAATTGTTTAAAAAAAAAATATTTTTTAAAATGTATTTATTTAAAAAAAAAAACTTATTTTTTTTTTAAATAATTTTAAACTTATTTTTTTTTAAATAATTTTAAACTTATTTTTTTTTTAAATAATTTAAAAAAATATATATTTTTTAAAATTTTTTTTAAATGTAAAAAAAAAAAAAAAAAAAAAAAAAAAACATTTTTTCAAAAAAATTAATCCATTTATCTAATTTCTCCACAAAATTAATGGAAATGGGGCTACTTAAATTACACTACTCAACTCTCTCCATTTCCCCACCAATTTCTCCAATTTCTCCGCTTTTCCATTTCTCTGGCTTACCAAACACGAGAATTAAAGCCATTTCCATTTCTCCATCTTCAATTCTCTTAACCAAACACACCCTAGGGGCCTGGATGAACAGTAAAATGTACAGTACTAACTGTCGTTAGTTAACGTCCGTTATCTACTAACGGTCGTTAGTCTTTTTTTTTTTTTTTTTTTTTAGAAAAACGAAAATACGACAAGAGTCCATAAGGTTTAACTTGCATTGCAAAATAGGTCCTATAGGGACTAACGATGTAAAAAAAATTACATAATTGATCCTTCATGTTAGATGTTCATTACACAAATAGTCCTACTAACGGCCGTTACTTAATGGTTGTTAAATAACGACATTCTATCATTTTTAATTAAGAAGGTCTATATAAAACGCAACGCAGCAGATGCTTGATAACATATTTTTAGTAAATTCGCACCCACTTAATTATATTGTTCACGCTTAAAATACTAAATATATCTAATAAAAACACACTTAGCTCAAACATTAAAGAATACTTTTATATACAAACACCCCGCTGTAAAATGCAGGCTAAAAACCTTGCAACTTTCTAAACATAGTTTTAATCATAAAAAATAAACCCCTTCCGGAGTTCCGGGTACTTCCTCACCCACTAAACATAAAAAACAACTAAACTATGTAGTGTCCCATGTCTCCTTCACACACTGACACAACACAAAAACACAACACAACACACACATAGTGATTAGTGACTATGCAACTGCTTTAGTTAATAAAAGCACCAATCTTCACATGTAGATATATCCAATAACTATATTTTAAATCTTTATAACAACCTTCTATTATTGTTACTATTTTTATACATCATCACCACCTATATATTATTATCAAAACCCTAGTAATAATAAAATTTCATATCACGGGCTACACTTCACCATCTCACTTTTTAATCTTGTGATCATTGTTATGCCACGTTAACTTTTGTATTCATGTGATCATTTGATCTGTTTTTAGCGTTTAGGGTTTAAGGTTTTTGATCATGGACAGATCTATGCTGACTGTGGGACCGGGTATGGATTTGCCAATTATGCATGATAGTGATAGGTATGAACTTGTTAGGGATATTGGGTCTGGTAACTTTGGTATTGCTAGGTTGATGAGAGATAAGCAAACTAATGAGCTAGTTGCGGTTAAGTATATCGAGCGAGGCGATAAGGTTAGTACTTTTTTTGTTGTTGTTGGTGTTTGATTTGTTGTGTATATGCAATAGTATTGATTGGAGGGTGTTTAGGATTGCGTTTTGGAGTAGATTATAGATTATTTGATTGTTGCGTTTGTAAAAGGCTTAGATATATACTACCTCCGTCCCATAATAATTGTCCACTTTTACTATTTATGAGTCTTTCTTGTTTAACTTTGACCATTTATATTTTTATTTGTGTTATATAATACTTGATGAAAATTATACCAAATAAAAATACATTTAAAACCCAATCTATTCATATATTTTTCATCAAGTATTATATTATACAAATAAAAATATTTATGGTCAAAATTGAATAAAAAAGACTTGAAAAAGTCAAAGTGGACAATTATTATGGGACGGAGGTAGTAGTAAATAGTGAAAATTATATGCAATCTTGAATACCTTCTAATTAGGGAAAGTTGACCGAGAAATGTAACTAAAAGTACCCGATTAATTAGGAAGGTTAGTGCTTGATTCGAGTTACCAAAGGGCTTGATGTAATAGTATTATTGATTTGAGGGTATTTAGGATTGCAAAACATTTGAAAAATTAATTATCTGATTATTGCGATATCTGAATCACTTTTTGTAACAGCTGATTATCTAATTATTTGTTTTCAAAATGCATAAGCTATTTTCAGTAAGCAATCCCAAACACCCCCTATAGATTATCTGATTATTGCGTTTGTAAAATGCTTAGATATATAGTAAATAGTGAAAATGCAATCGTGAATACCTTCTAATTAGGGAAAATTACCGAGTAATGTAACTAAAAGTACCAGATTAATTAGGAAAGTTAGTGTTTTGATTTGAGTTTTTCTTTTGTAGTTATATTGTTGTTGCTTGTATACGGAGTATGATTTAGTATTAGGGGAAACGCTGAGAAAATGTAACTGTAAGCGCAATTTTGAAATTTTCCGGGTCCTTAATTTTTCGAAAAGGGAGCTTTTTGGGTCATCTCTGTGAGCGAAAAAAATACCCATGTTGACAATTTGGTGTTTTTAGTACTAGTTTATAACTATAGATAGTTAGATAAAGGATTCTGAATTGTGGAATCGACGATGTTTTTTTAATTTGTTGTTTGTTTTCGTTATTGTTAACAGATAGATGAGAATGTTCAAAGGGAAATTATTAATCACAGGTCATTAAGGCATCCAAATATCGTTAGATTCAAAGAGGTATGTGTGTTTGTTAATAGCGGAAGATTATGTTTTGAAGCAGTGGTTATATTGAAATTGGCTGATTCTTTTAGGTTATTTTAACGCCAACACATCTGGCGATCGTTATGGAATATGCATCTGGAGGAGAGTTATTTGAGCGGATATGTAATGCTGGGCGGTTTCCAGAAGATGAGGTTTGCTCTTAATGGATTCAGTTGTTGCCATATGCGATTTTGGTTGTGTTAAAAGTGTTGATGGTTGTTGTGTTGCAGGCACGGTTCTTCTTTCAGCAACTCATTTCGGGCGTTAGCTACTGTCATAATATGGTATGGATTAGCTCTGTTTCTATACAAATGCTGCCTCAATATGTGTGTGTATGTAGTGTATAATTGTTACTACCGAACTGTAATTTGTGCATTTTTAAAATGTAGCAAGTATGCCATCGAGACTTGAAACTGGAGAACACGCTACTAGATGGCAGTCCTGCTCCTCGGCTCAAAATTTGCGATTTTGGCTACTCTAAGGTACAACGCATCCCATCCTTTTTTTTTTTCTTTTTTCTTTGGTAACCATGGTTTCCAATCTTTTGGCCGACTAATCCATAGGGTTGGAACCCACCGTCACACAGACTCAGACCAGATAAAGCCCTCCCTTTACACGAGGTTGGCGTGGCCACTTCAGGGTGTTTCTATTGATATAGGATTTCTTTGTGTTTCTTGCTATTCTGTGTAATCTTTGGGTTTTGATAGAGTGGGCATAGTGGGTGGGTCGGACAGGTTGGGTAAAAGACCAAATGGGTCAAAGTTGAAAATGGGTACTTTTTGTATGTGTTGGGTTACACGGAACACTCTCTGTGCAAAACTTGTAGCTTTTATAAATAATTAGCGTGTTAAAACTTACCAAATGATATAGGAGAATTTATGCATCTAAAATACATATTTAGTTAGAGCTATAATTTTTAAATTGTTCATTTAACCCATTAAAAAAACCTGAATCAACCCGTTTATAAGTTAATGGGTCGAAACTGCTGCCTCTGCGTCCTAATACTTATTGGTTGTTTTGTTCAGTCCTCTGTGCTGCATTCACAACCAAAATCTACTGTTGGAACGCCGGCCTATATTGCTCCTGAAGTCTTGCTGAAGAAAGAATACGATGGCAAGGTAAATGCATTACTCATTTATGTAACCATGTATAATAAAAACAAATCTGTTAATAATCCCTTGTAATAAGACCTCTGCGGGGTGCAAATTAGTATCAGTTGGTGATTTTTATGTTATGAATTCAGATTGCAGACGTATGGTCTTGTGGTGTAACATTATATGTAATGCTTGTGGGAGCTTACCCTTTTGAGGATCCGGAAGAGCCTAAGAATTTTCGCAAGACCATACAGGTAACCTAGCGAGTTGCTAATATACAGTTTGTGGCTATTAATCTCCTCTGATATAGCTGACTTAAGGTGTATCTTTGTTTGACTTTATGCAGCGAATTCTGAATGTCCAGTACTCAATTCCATCCTATGTTCATATATCCCCCGAGTGCCGCCACTTGATCTCCAGAATATTTGTTGCAGATCCTGCTAAGGTATCATAATTTTCCTTATCGTTTAATATAGCATCAACCCATTTTCTTGGTTCATTTATATAGAAAAGTTGAGAATAATTCACCAAATTTCAACAGCGGATAACCATGGACGAGATAAAAAACCACGAATGGTTTATAAAGAACCTACCAGCAGATCTCACAAAAGACGATGCAATGGACCAATTTGGTGGCCCCGATCAGCCGACTCAGACTGTCGATGAAATCATGCAGATAATCGCTGAAGCCACCATCCCTCCTGTTGGCGCCAATAATCTGAACCAGTATCTTACTGGTAGTCTGGATATGGACGATGACATGGATGAGGATCTTTTGAGTGATTGCGATCTTGATATTGATAGCAGTGGGGAGATTGTATACGCTATGTGAGTGTTATCCGGAAATACAAGTTAATCCTGTTGTATTGTACTCCGTATCGTTTTTCCGTATACTGTTATAAAAGTAGTGTTGTATCGTACTATAAATGGTGTTACTATGGTTATACTATGTATCGCCCCTTTGCTTTTCTGACTATTTTGGGGAATGTTATTATTACTAATAAATAGAGTCTAATCTTGTTATGTAGTTTACCTTGTGTTGTTTTAACTTTTAAGTTTACTGTTACTATATAGACATATAGTATGGAGTACATACATTGTTGTATCTTAGTATAAAAGCCCACGAAACTGCCTGATCACTCCACAGACATGGCTAACAGAAGGGCAGTTAACGAATGAAAAATCCAACGATTCTGAAATCACGCAGTCAGAACGCAGGTTTTACGTCCATCGTCACAGACTTCACACTTGTACCATATCAGATTCCTTGCCATCTGATAGTTACTAAAGATGAATGTTGCTGATGACATATAACCACTGACCAAATCTACTGAACTTTGGCGTAGAAGAGAAGCAAGAATATGGTCTGTGAATACACACTTTGATATGAAATTTGGGCTTTGCCCATTCGGCCAAACTGAATGTTTACGGGCTCTACAAGTTCCCAAGTTTGAAAGTTATGAACTTGAGCTTTTTTCCTACCATGTCATGCTCTCGCTGTATATGGGGGAGTTTGCTGACAACCGAATCATCTCCAAATCAAACCACTATGTTTATTCGATTTTGTTTAAAACCAAGTGATCGTCTTGGATTTTTGGTTCAGCATTCTGATAACCTAAACGATACAAACAATGGCAACGTCTGCAGGAAATTTTCGTGAGCATTTTGACAGGTCCATATACTGCATATATGCTGTTTTTCGTAATAATATAAAAAAGTATGACGAGTATTTTATAGCATATACAAGCTCTATGGTAAATAACCAAAAGAAAAACAGTCGTTTTGTGGTAGAAAGTTCCTGACCAACACATGATGCATATGAGACACCACGACGACGTGCAGGGGCCTCTTGTGCTAATAGAATGACTAAAGTACTAAACTACACAAATGGTTCCTTCACCATAATGCAATTCATGGTAGTACAAAATTATCGATTTTTTTTCATTTTTTTAGGTCCTTGATAGCAACGTTGGTAGTAAGCGACATCTTATAAGACCCTTCTGCTAGCCAGATGTGTATTTTTAACCAGTTTCAATAAATATGTTTCTTGTGACAAAAGTGGCAAAACATGAATTGTTTCTTTTAATTTTCTTTCGCAAAAAAAGAAAAAAAATAAAAAAATGTAGGGGGCATTCCGAGAATTGAACTCGGGACCTCTCGCACCCTAAGCGAGAATCATACCACTAGACCAAATGCCCAATTTGTGATAATTGTGCCATATGTAATATTAAAATAGTAAACACTATATGAATTTTGTCACCAAGCCATTATCAATTTTCTCACCTACTATGCAATTTAATTCTCTCCTTTCATGTTCCAAAGTACATTTGCAACTAACCTATTCAACATTTAGACGAATAAATTAACCGGGCATGATCAAGGACATAATCAGGACACAATTTGATCATGTGTATTTACGAAAAGTTATACAAAACGAGGAACACAATTTTTTAAGGCCAGGTGTATTTACGAAAAATTGAAGTTTTATTACAAAAACTAACACTACCCCGCAAAATTATATGGGTGTCCTGATATCCCGGGACCCACCCTGGTTCTGTCCCAAAGCATGATTTAATTGACCGTTACACAAGCTTAAACCCGATAAAACTCTCACTGGTCAGATTTAGAACTTGGACCTCCAATATCTAAAATACTAGCTTGCTCCATTTTAGTAAACAACTTAGCTAATCTATACTATATAAAATGGAAAAATGGTCAAAGTGAAAAATGTTGAAAGTTGAATGTTGAAAACATGGTCAATGGAGAGAGAAATAAATAATACAATTAATACTCTTATTAAAACACTCAATTACTTAAAAGTACAATAATTTATTCACATTGTACACCCAATTAAAAGCACATCTACCAAATTAAAAACAACCAATTAAAACCGATACCGGGTTGACCCGGGACGCTTCAAACCCGGCGGGCTGACCCGGTTTAATTTGACATTTTTTCGACCCAACCTATCGGTTTGACTCGGTTTAAATCGACCTGTTTTTTTATCGGAACGGTTCAACCAGTTGAACCACCCGGGTGAAATCGGGTTTCAAATTTGACAAAATTATATGAGAAATGATGAAGTAGTGGTGGAGCCCGTGACAATTTTTTTGAAAGGAGAGACCAAGTAATTGTAATTTTTGGTTTATTTTGCTTTGACACATGTAATTTGTCATTTGTATAATGTTATTTTAAAAAATGTTGCTCTTGCACCATTTAAGGGACTAGCATATATGAATCGTAGTTTAAAAGTTAATATATATTGTATAGCCATTTGTCCAGTGTATCAATAATGTTATGTAAGTTTATTAAAATCACAAAAAATAAATAGTATTGTTATCATTAGCGATAATTATTTGTACCTCAAACAAATAGCTTTGAACAATGCATAAATATCTATACAAATTGATAGTACAAAATAATCTTATATGGTGATATCCAATTTGCAAAGTTACAATTTTAAAAGCCACACACCAAATGATAAATGTTACACATGTAAAAAAAATAGTTATCACTGCCTAAATTACTGACAAAACAAGAAAAAGCGGTCACACATGTTGGCTATACCTCTAAACTACAATATAATATTGCCAACTACATAATACCGTTGCTTTTTGTAATGCTTGAATCTATTATTACTAAAAATCTTAATAACTTAAAACAATCCTATTAGAAAATATACTCACACACTTAGATCGACTCCACATAATTTTTTAAAAAACTATATATTTATGCTGCTATGCAACCACGCATCAGAATTGTAGTTATTCGAAAACGATTATCTAATGCTACAAATACAGTTTGTTGAAAGAAACTTATGGGTCATCGGAACTTTGCAGAAAACTAGACATCGCTGCCGCTAGGCGCGGGTACTCGTCTAGTCAACCATGGTGGTTAAATTCCAATAGTTCACTTGTGAATCAACAAGATGCCAACAATACAATTCAAATAACAAGTTCTAACCTTTAACTTCATATAATCTCGCATCTCAAATGATACCATGTCAACATTACAATATCGTATAAGATATGAACTTTGACTTATCAAACAAAACTCAAAATCAAACATGAAAAATAGAAACAAGACCTAACCAAAAAGAATAGAGAAATGATATTTCTTCCTCTATTGTGTTCCTACTAATCATCTTACTCACAAGATCCTGACATGCAGCAGAATTGACGGTTTAGATGAAGAGAGATAATTAGTAGAATACACATGTTAAAGTTGTACATGAGTGGAGAATATAACAAAACTCAAAAAATAAACCAATAACAACCAACTCTATCAATTTAGAAGACCAATGTAGGGTGTTTGAGGTGTGAAAGAAGAGCTTTGTAAGTTGTTTTGATGATCAATTGCTAACTTCATTTCTTTAAAGAATCCCATCACAAACTCAAATCCCATCTTCATTACTTCCATACATATTTCCACTTTTTGAATCATTTTTTCTAGCTTCTTTTTTAATACTTTATTATTTGTGTGTGTGTGTGTGTTTTTTTGTGTGTTGTATATGCATGCAAGATGCATCTATATATAGGTGTTACAAATGCATACATGTGTACATGTATGTGAATAAGGTGTGTGTATAAATGATGAAAGTGATAGGAACAATGTTGCTTTTATTTGGCTTTTGGAGAACTTGAAGGGTTGTATAAAAGATAACCAATATCTCAATAATTGACATCCAACGTGTGATGTAGAAACTGCATGGAAGATGTATGGGAAAACAAGATTGACTCAAAGACTTGCATTATTTTCGGCATATGCCTTATCCTCTCAAAACTTAACAATTTTAACATCAGGTTGGATTATGTTAACTATACCGATTTTCAGGATGCACGAGAATTTTATGGATTTTTACACTAAGCAAAAAGTTCATAAAATTCTCGTGCATCATGGAAACCCCTCGATCCGCCCCTGCTTATTTGTATATGTCATTGTTTCTTACCTCTTTTAACATTACCAAATACCTAAAGACTAGAAATATAACTATTTGCATGAGTGTTTTTTCTAGTCACTATTGTTACATGTAATTGTGAACGGATAAGTTTTGTATTGAAAAAGTAGTAATCTAATCCAACTTGATTACACTTTTTGTTATATTATAATCGACACCAATAACCCTTTTAGCCAAGTGGCGATAAGGTTTGTCTTGCATTATTGTGATCCATGGTCCCTTTTTTCGCATATTTATTTAATTTTAAAAGCTTTGCACACTCTTATTTGTTATTTACACACTTCAAGACGTGCTTTAAACAATTATACATTTATCATATGCTTATGAGATTATACACTTGAGTATACGGAAGTAGAGTGTGCCAATCAATGCTCATTTCTAGTGTAAGAAGACATAATAATTACCACTCAATAAAGCTGATTAACCAAATATAAATTCAATTAAGCAATACTTGAATCATCTGAATCAGGTCACCCAATTCTTGTTAGGTACTTGATGAGGTATTATCTCTTTCGTATATTTCGAATGAGCTAAATCACGCTTAATATATTTCTTACGAAGGTTAGGAAAGTCATTCCACGCTGAAACGGTCTTTCGAAAAAGCTAGAGTAAGGTTATGCTAGGTCCGGAGTTAACGGCGGAGGAGACTAGTCTACTCCAGAGCTTGACAGACAGACGTTGACAACCATTGTAGGATGTAGTATGGAAGGAACAGTGATAGGCCCACAATGGTTGTTGCCGAGCCCCAAAAGCTAAGGCTTGTACCAATGACAATCTTCTCGCTGCACCAAGACAACAACATCGTCTCCACAATACCCGTGTCGCGAAGCGTGGGTCAGTAGTATAAATAAAGTCGTCCTCTCCGATGGACGACACATGATTACACACATTTTGCTAATTACTACTCTCTTTCTATTTTCTTTCACTAAAACTCATACCAAGCAAATACTTACTCTCACACCTGAGCTTGATCTCAGATTCAAATCCCCGAACGAGCTAACGGTGCTTTGTCCTATTTCAGTTAAGGGACGCAGGAAAAGCCTAAGACTCCGGAGGAACGAAGCTAAAGCATAGTTACAGGAAATTACTTAAACAATATTTATCTTTTCGGATTAACTAAATCGCAAACAACTGGACAATCGTACACCAAAGCGGGTCATGCTTGTCGGGTTTTGGGACGAGTTTTGGGGCCTTAATGGGGATTCTTATCAGGTTTGGGGCGGGAACGGGGCACACCATCCCCGCCCCGTCTCGTCCCGTCCCGCCCTGAAACATATATATACATATACATATATCTATATACATAAATTATTGTGTTAGAATTTACGCACTTAATATAATTCTGTCATTTTTGTTAGATTTTATCTTTGTATTTCAAATTGCGATCATAGAAGTTTGTTTTGTGTCATAATATTCTAAAAAAGTTGTGATTTATTCGAATGTTTGATTTATTATTGATGAGTTTTCGATTCTTCAAGTTATTCCTCAAAATCATATTATTAACAATGTAAATAGAATAAACGGGGAACAACACATGTATGATGGAGCATCGCACCCAAAAAGACAGCCCGATAAGATTCTAATGAGGAATGGGGCGGGTTTGGGAGAGCATCTCGCCCCAATAAGGCGCCCTGATAAAATCTCCGATAGAAATTAGGTCGGGTTTGAGGATGATTTTTATAATCGGGTTTAAAGATAGAGATAACCGCCCCGTCCCATTGCTATTCCTATTCGTAAAACGATATGTTTCTTTTTATTTCATTTGTATAAAAATACTTATAATCTAATCCAACTTGATTACACTTTTTGTTATATCATAATTGACACCAAAAACCCTTTTAGCCAAGTAGCTATAAGGTTTGTCTTGCTAATCAAATAATTGTGTTTGCAATCCATGATCCCCTTTAATACTTATCTATTTGTTTCTAAATTGTCTTTTTTGCCTTATTGTTTTCTCTAGTATTTGTAGTATTAGACAAACATACAATCTCACAATATAAATTTAGTTAAACCAAGCTTAATTTATTTGAATAAGATTACCTCAATTTTTATTTCTTTTGGAAGGCTGTATATATTTAAAAAAAAAAAAACTGCTCCAAGGAGGAGCACAAAAACGATATAAAGAAGAAAGGAAAATGAGAGAAAATAAATGAGGCACAAACTGGCGACTCAAACTATATAATAAGAAGCCCCTAGATAAGCGACAACAAAGATCTAAGGTTCGATATCCAAACATTCCAGTTACTAGACAGGAGATTACAACAAGCAGAAATCCATGTCTTCGATAATCGTTGGATCGACGGGAAAATGTCATCCTCTCTAACCTTAACACGATCATCCAAAAAAGTATGAACCGATTTATTTCTCCAATTCTAAACTGATCTAAGGCCACACTGAAACACTCCATTAATAACTTTATTAAGCCGAGCACATCCAAGATCGACAACCCTATTTAGATTTATGTCAATGATGTCAAAGAAAGGAAACATCATGGGTCTGTCAAGGCCCCAACAACTCCATATCTTTCTCCCAATAGGCTTTACCTTGGGGCAAATGAAGAGGCAATGATTCACATATTCAGTACAAGCTTCACAAAAAGAAAATAAACCTAAATCAATAATAACTCCTCTCTTAACTAAATTGGGTCTAGTAGCCAATCTATCAACCGAGGCTCTCCAAACACAAATATTGACTTTAAGTGGAATCCATGAGTTCCACACATGATGTAAACCAATACTATTGATGGAGATTAGCATATCTTGAAGAATAGAGGATAAAGGCTTTACCTTGAAAGAACCCGGAGCGTCATTACACGCATAGTTTTAAAAAGCGTGCCTAAGGCGCGTCTAGGTGAGTCTCGGTTCAAGGCTCAAGCTCTAAGGATTTTTTCAGATCGAGGCTCCCACATGCATAAGGCTCACAAAAGGTGCAGCGCCTTGGGCTTTAGAGCCTTGCGCCTAGGTGCGCCTAGGAGAGGTGGCAAGTTTTTAACCTTTTTTTCAAATTTAAAATTCTTCGTCCTCATATGTTAGTGAAACCCAACCTAGAAACTAATTAAATCATACAATTTAAAAGTTTTAACATTCAATTCAAGTGTCTAAACATATAGACATCTACTTTAATTTCGAGCATGAGATAATGAAATGTCATCATGTCATCATCTTGATACATTTGTTGATATTTTGGGTTTGAATATGAGATTTGATTCGATATATTAAGTATTTTAGTGTTATTTAAGTCATCATTAATACATAAATTATCGCGCAAAACTTTTAAAATGTTATTTAGTTCAATACGCCTCATATTCTTGAAGCCCGCGCCTTGATATGCGCCTCGCCTCAAGGCTCCATAGCCCTTTGCGCCTTAAGCATTTCAAAACATTTATTTACACCACACCAACTTATCCACGCTATCCTCCACAAGAACAAGATTACCAATAATGGATAAAAGAGAAGCCAAGTCGACAAGAGCTCTACCACGAGGGGGTAGCGCCAAGACCACAAGCCACCCCACGAACCATTAACCAACCCCCATCTGTCCTTAACTGAGCACTCAGGAAACGAGTCAAGCGCAAACAGCCGCGCGAAAGATTCCATGAGACGAGACCGGCCATGACAACATGGGTCTTACCAAAATGATATACTAGAACCATTAGACACCTTTAATCTAAACAAATCATTTAAAGTTGGATCAATCTCGTTAATAGCAAATTAACTTCGAGGATATCACACCAGACGCCTTTATAACCACGAACCTACGATTCAGCCTTAAACCCACCATCCTCTCTATAGAAACCTCTAATAACTTTCCTTCATAAAGCCTCTTTTTCAGTAAAAAAACAATGCCATTTTCATTTGGCATGTTTTTTGCAAGAAAATTACCAATGCCTAAGACAACAATCTTATGATTGATAATGATATTATTCCATTTAACCCAACTTATACCACGAGTCCCTTCCTTAAATCCCCAATGGAAACGTGCAAGAATGGATTTGAAGAGGTTGATGATCTTAACCGGAGCTTTAATTAAAGAGAGAAAAACAGTAAATAGGGATACTACCAAGTAGGGATTTAATAAGAGACAATCTCCCACCAATAGATAAGAACTTAGCTTTCCTAGCGGAAAACATATCTCAAACACGGTTCACGGCCTCACTCCAACCTTCACAAAAATGCATGTTTTTTCCAACCGGGAGCACGAGGTGCATGAAAGGAATGGAATCGTGCATACCAATGGAGGAAGCAATTGTTTCCGCTTCCTCAATATCAACACCAACTCCATAATTCTTACTCTTAGAGAGGTTCACATTTAATCCCGAAACATTCTCAAAACATTTGAGAATAAGAATTAAATTATTCGCATTGGACCTTGGCCATTTACCAAAAAATAAGGCATCGTCTGCATATTGTAATAAATAAAGATTATCACCTCCGTCCAACAGAGACACACCTTTGTTGAAGCTTTTATTGCAAGCCTCTAAAATAGCTACTTGAAGAGCATGTGCCACTAAGAGAAAGAGAAAGAGTGACAATGGATCACCTTGTCAAAGACTGATTGTACAATAAATTGCACTACCAGGCTTCAATGGTGATCGAAGGTAAGAGGGGTGTGTGTTCCAGCCAAGATTGTCTTTCACCTGTGGATAAGAAATACGAAGACACTACGTTAAGTGATTACGCAGGGGTTGGACCCTGCGAACCACCTCCGGCGTGAGAGTAAGTATGAGTTATGGTTATGTAAATGAGTGTGAGTAAAGAGTAAAGTGTTAAGTGAGCTTACCATAAACTTCTGCCCGTCCCACCTATTTATAGTAGAGAAAATAGGCTTGAGGGCACCTCTGCGCATATATCGGAGAACATGGGGGCGTCCCATGTTTTTGGGTAACCGCTAGGGCTTAGTGACCCACGTTCTCAAACTTGGCAGGAAAGCCAGGAAAGAGAGGGAGATTGTGGGTTTGACCAAGTCAGGATGACCCTCTGTCCTTTGTTCCTTCGTCAACCGTACCCCGAAGGGCTTAGGGCTTCGAATGGCGAATTCCTCATAGGTAACCTTCGTGTGTACGAATGGTTTGACGCCAATGAACATTTGAGAGAACTAACTTGGGCCTTCGTATAGAAGGGCTTCGACACAGTTCGAAGAGGTGTCCTTTGACCTGTTCGGGGGTACATCATCAAAGACCCCTCTCCATTTTGAACTCATCAGAAGGCGCGCCATTAATGAGAACTGAAATTGAAGCCGAGGAAAGACATGATTCACTCCATTTCTTCCATTTCGATCCGAAGCTCGTTTGAGACATAATATCCATAAGAAAACCCCAACAAACACTATTAAATGCTTTTTCGAAATCAACCCTAAAGAGGAGAAGCTTGTGGTCCTCGATATTCACTATACAAATGATTTCATTAGCGATAAGGCATCCACATATACGCGTTTTTTATTATTCATTTTTTTTTTCTAACTGAATTACATACAACTTTTCATTCGTACCCAAAACATGTTGAACCATTGTTTGAAATTCAAAGATTTACTAATTCCGAAGTACAAGAAAGGAATGAGAGAAAAAGTTATCAGCTAATATCGGACTGGCTAAGGCTCAGTCTTGGAATGTCGATAAAAACAAACAATATCGATTGAACTATGAAACCATTACAACAACTAGTCTTTCGAAATTTTGAACATAACCACTCAAGGTAGTTATATAGGAAGGTACTAAATACATATTTTTAAGTTGGATTTAAATACCATGTATACATGCAGCTCCTTGGGCTTTGATAGTTGGAACTCTTTATTTAGCTTGGATTTAAAATTTGTATTCGGGCCATTGTACAGTTGCACTCGCACAGTCATTAAGCGATGTATGACATGTCATGCAAACTGCGCCTACAACTGTATAAGACCCGAATACAAAACTGAATTGATCTTTTACATTCATGTTTGATTTATTTGTATTATGATTTCTAAGGTGTCCATAAAAATGATCGATATTGATAGTTTGTTTGGTGTCAAGAAATTACAACCACCGAATATTCCTTTATCACGTATTCACGTACAAAATGTTTAGGACAAATAATATCATTTAAAATTTCAAATGCCTCGAAGAGACGAGAGCTACATGCATAAAATACTATATTGACGTTAACTTTTTTTTTCTTTTTCAATCAAAAAGTAATACGTGAATAATATTTTTAAATGTCTAATGTTTTTAATTTCAAATGCCACGAAGAGATGAGAGCTACATGCATAATTTGATACTACCCATTTGGGTAAAAAGTACGTCAACTTGATATATAAAACTCTATTTAGATTTTAGTAATTGATTCTTCAATATTTCAATAGCAAGTGAACCTATAAATATATATATTAGGAAACAACGATGGATGAATGATGAATCATAGTGATTCAACGTTATCCACAAAATATTTTGGAGATGCGGTTTTGTTCAGCACTAGCCAAGTAGCTACTTGTTTATACTTTGTTCTCAAGCTTAAATAAAAGAATATGTAAAGAGAAACTTAAATATTAAAAGGAAAAATAATAATGAACTAGAAAAGTGGTACAAACAAAAATATATATTTTTTTTTCTTTTTTTTTTAGTAAAAAAAATTATGAATCGTATCTTTATTTTTACTTTTTAAAATTCATTTTAGACTTTCTAAATATGGAAGTATTAAAAAATTTAGTTTATACACTTACTAAATATAATAAAGTTTTTAAATTGTTAAAAATATTAATGAATTTATAAGATAAAAACAATATAACTATATATGCATGTTGTATAATTAACATATGCACCAACATAAATATTAAACACCTTCCGTTAATGTAATTATTAAAACATCTTTCAATTCAAAAATACAATAAATGAATCACATGTTACAACTAAAAAAGCTACGAAAATAAATTCTTAATTACTATCCTCAAACGCACTAAAACATTCTGAAATAGAATTTAATATAATCTATATAAAAAATATATTAAATAACATGTATATGTTCTTTACTATCTTTTTTTTAATATAATATAGTTTGTCATTGTTTGAAGTTATAAGAACTTAAAATTCCCGTCTTTTATAAAGTTATTATCACGAAAAATGTATTATCAACAAACATTGTTTGTAAACAAAAATTAAATATAGAGTACCCGCCACACCGGGCAGGTACGCTGCTATAAAACAAAAATGCAATCAATGAAAACTCGAAAAACCTATCTCGGTGAAAAACAAGATAGCTTGATGAAGGTGTAATTATAAAAAAAAATTCATTGCCAAATTTTATAAAACACCATATTAATTCCACATTATTATACAGAAAATGTGTGTCATCAATAACATCAAAACTCATTAACAATTTTATGAAATAGCGGTAAATAAGCTTTAATCTTAATATACTCTTTTGGATAAAAGTCAACAATATATGTAGGTTGAAGGAACAATGAACATAAAATTCATAGCTCGTTAGTCCTTAACTTCAAACTAATTTCAGAAGATTAATAACCAATAATCAATCTGATAAACAAGCTCAAAACAATTGTTATATGCCCTTGTCTGAACTAAATGGAGAGCAATTCAAAGGTAATTTTACACACTAAAAAATGCATCCAAACACAAACAAAAAAACATTACTTATTGCATCAATATGTAACATATCTAAACATTTTTTCACCGTAAAAAACATGACTTACATTTTTTTAGGAATAAATGAAAGAGTAAAATGTCCCGTGACGTGTTCATGGATGTTTGATGGTCAAATAAACACCTAAAGAACAAATCGCGAATCTCTCCTAAAAATATCATTAAAGATAAAACATTAAAATTAGTACAAAAAACACGTTATATATCAGCCTCTTAACTAAGCTCTATATGAAATCTTAAAAAGCATTTATACGGCTATTTTTTGAGGCGTTTATTGGGGTTAACAAAACAATATGAATAACAACAAAAAGATCACCCTAAAATATAGTACTAGCGCCCGCTGCTTTACCCAAGTACCATGCTATGTTGCAGTGACGGAGCCAGGATTGTCCACTCGGGTAGGCCAAAACAAAAAATATAAGAAATTCCAGAAAACCAAATTGAGAATTGAACTTCTGTCTTCTGTAAACCATATTTTCATTTTTCATTTATTAAATTGGATGACAAAATTTTCTAATAGATATTTAACTTTTCTTGTTTTTGGGTGGGCCGATAGATTTTTTTTTTTTTTTTTTTTTTAACCGTGATTTCCGACCTTTTTTAGCCGACTAATCCACGGGGTTTGAACCCACCGCCACATAGACTCAAACCAGGTAAAGCCCTCCCTTTTCAGGAGGTTGGCGTGGCCACTTAAAGTTGTTTGCACCTGGCAGGAATTGAACTTGAGACGTCACACATTTTTAGAGTGATAGTCACAAGCCCTTTTACAACTAGGCCACCCTTAAGTGGTTGGCTGATAGAAATTTTGTGTACAAAACATATAGACTAGTAGTACATTTATAAAAAATGAGGTTGGCCATGGCCCATCCTAAGCCCAATGTGGCTCCGTCACTGCTATGTTGAAAGATGAGTTAATAATATTAGAAGCCTATTGCGTTGGAGATACTCTTACGTTGATGTCATAACTATTGAAACATATAATGCTCCATTCCACATTGCTAGAAATATGAAACATATGTCACTTTATAATGGCTTTCCACCAAAGACTTCCAAATGGATCAAGCCCCTAGTATTGGCTTGATTCGGCTTAATATATGTATAATTAATATATATATATAAAAAATGCTCAAAAGACGGGTCTTAGGCCTTGGGGCTCAAATTGAAAGTTATGGAGTTTTTTTTTATAAATCCGGTTTAGGTTTTTCATTGTGATGCTTCACCAATTGTTTCAACGTTTATTTTGCAGTTACAAGAATACAACGGTATTTTGAAAAGTTGCAATTTTCATGCACTATATATACAACATGAGAATCCATCATGAAGCATCAATCCAAATTCGTCAAATTCAAGATTTATTTTTAATTTAATTGTTGTATCCTCAAAACAGTCGCACCAATTCGGGCGAAATTCTGTTTTAGGACGCTGCTAATAGCAGGCCTCAATCACGTTGTTGTAATCTTTCGATTCTGTATTAAACACTTTGTATTACGATTTGTAAATTTCTAACAATCTAAAACAGAATTTCGCCCAAATTGATGCTTAACATGTGAACCCAAATAAATTATATTGCAGGGTACCCGCCGTCACAACGCGCGACTGCTTAGCTAAGAACATTCTCAATCATAACACCATAACACCAATAACACCGTCCACGTCAGCGCCACATCAGCTTTAACATTTAACATTAACATCCCCAAAAAACACCCACAACCATAACATCCTAATAACATCAATAACATTTCATATTTTCAATTTTAACCCCTAAACTAAAACAAACCCTTCATTTATTAAACTAAAACAAACACTTCATTAAAATTGAAAACATATTACAATACGAGATTAAAAAAAATACAACGAAATAAAAAAACACACTGCAAATAAAACGTTACAACAAATTAAAGGAAATGACGAGAATACGATCTACTGACGAGGTTTCAAGTTATATTTTTTGATGATTCGATCTTTTTCGTCATTGATCCACTCCACGACCATTGGATCTTGCCCTTCAGTAGGCGTCATCAAAAACTTTATCTCTTCCAACCTTGTTATTGTGAGATCTTTTTCCTGCGCGGCCCGATACGCCGCTTCGCTGACTTCACGTTTCAAACGATACTCGTTTGCCATAGTTTCGGTGAAATAAGTTGACGAGCTCGTTCCTCCAGTGCTTGTTCCCCCAGTACTTGTTGTAGTCTCGGATCTTGCTTTCTTGGTAGCACGTTTCTTTCCCATGGGGCGTGGTTGTTCATCATTACCAAACAAAGCCTCGTTTGTTTGGCTTGGGACTTCGCCGGTTAAATCAACCGGTTCCGGCGTGTCCCATTTCTTATAATGACGCAAAACCTCCCAAGCGTCATCGAGACCAAACAGTGCTCCTTTGTTTTCCTCACGATACCATTGCTTTGCCCGTTTCATCACATCCACCTCACTTTCCCCGCTTCGTTGATCCCGTTGCGCACGTATGTAACAAGAGTTGAACTTTGTGCATATCCCGTTCAACGTTTTCCATTTGCTTGACATCATGTCCTTGGTGCGCCGTTGAAAGTTGAGTCTATTGAACTCATTTCTGACCCGATACCAAAACGTATCTCTAGGTTGGCACTTTCCAACTTTCGGATCCTCCGAAACAGCTATGTAACACCTTGCAAGTAATGCTTCCTCTGCTGAATTCCAACGCGCAGTAACGACAACCTCCTCAT
Organism: Chrysanthemum makinoi; assembly: GCA_910596185.1. Lineage (NCBI taxonomy): Eukaryota > Viridiplantae > Streptophyta > Magnoliopsida > Asterales > Asteraceae > Chrysanthemum > Chrysanthemum makinoi. The sequence continues at coordinate 305,886,150 of OU343223.1, read as the reverse complement.
CAGAATCAATTGGTTCGGGCTCGGGGTCTTTGGATTTTTTTGATTTTCGCTTAACACGACCTTTTCCTTTTTTTGGAGGAGACGTGGGTGTGTCAGCAACATCTTGTGTTTCAGTTTGTGATTGTTGTGACTGTTGTGTGAATTGTAGGTTTTGAAAGTTGGAGTTTAAGGTGATTTGTTGGTTTTGTTGTTGCCAATACATAAATGTTTGATGTTGTTGCCACATTTCTTGGCTCGAGAAGCCTAGTGGGTTGGGGTTTGAAGATGAACCAGCATTCGAGTTAGATGATGAACCCGGGTTTGAGGGATTCCACCCATCACCGAGAAGATTCAAGAAAGTATCATCGTTGCCTCCCGACATTGTTTTTTTGCAGTTAATTGAAGTTGAAATATTGAGAGTATTGAGAGGATTTAGTAGTGGAAGTGTGGAAAAAAATGGTGTTTTAATTGTGTATTTATAGGGGTAAAAAAAGGTTTTTGAAATTATTATTATTTTTTTTATTATTTAAAAAAAAAAAAAAAAAAAAAAAAAAACAAAACTAGCCGTTAGGGGTGGTTTTTGAATTTTTTTTTTAAAACTTAACGGCTAGTAGCCGTTACAGGGACTGGAAATGAAATTTTTTTGATTTTTTTTTTCTGCGCCTAACGCATGTTACATGGGCAACGCTGGAGGACCAACGGCGTTAAACAACAACACTTCCAAAGGTGTAACGCCGCTAACGGCGTTATTGGGCTGATAACGGGCGTTACACCGTTAGGATTGGGAGTGCTCTAATATGTTATAACATACTCTCTTTCTTAATCTTTTGATTTCTTGAAGAAAATTTTGTTAACAAAATTTAGCAAGTCTTATCTTTTATATATCTTCTCATAGTACAAAACCCGATGATATATTCTTTTTTCATACTTCATTTCCACTTCGTTTTATTTTCTCACATTAGTACTATAGAACCAAAGCTTTGTTTGTTAGGCGTAGCAAAATTATGAAGAAATTGAATGGACGAGGTGAGGTAATGAACATAATAATTAAATGAGACATGATTGTTTTGTTGTCTTGTTTGGTTGACATATTGGAATGGAATGAACAACTTAGGGCGTGCTTGGTTGGGGGTTAATGGGGGTGGGGAATGGGTAAGGTATTCAAAAGGGCTCACCTCACTCATTATTTAGTGCTTAGTTAGGGAGTGTAAAGGGATTGATTACCCCGTAATGGGTAATGAACCATTATTGAATAAATTGAGGAGTAAGGGATTGATTACCCACCTCACTCATTCCTTTGTATTCTCTTTCCCTTTCCTTTTCTCTTTTCCTTTCCCCACTTTGAACCAAGCGGGCCATTAGTTATGTTGTATAGATTGTACACAAGCTAGAGAATAAATGAAAGTAGAAAGAGATTTAGTGAGAACAGAAAATAAAATGAGAAGAGGAAGAAATATTATTAGCCACATATTTTAAATAAAAAAAAAATTAAAATTTTGTAGATGCATCTAAAATATGCGGTCATGGTTTCTTTTCAACATTCTCATTCTTCTTATTTCAATTTTATTTTTTATTTGATCTTAGCTCTTAAATGAAATATGACAAAAATATCATTTTTTGTTGGAATGGAATGATAAAAAAGAACCAAAGATATGGTTGTGGAAGGAATATAGCAAATTACGGACGTGTTGAAATAAAGGAAGAATAAGCCATTTCATTCTAAAAATAAAAAAAACAAACAATAAAATTTCATTCTAAAAACTCTATTTTGGTGCGTATATAATGAGAATTACCTCTTGATTTTTTTTAACCGGCAAACATATATTATTTCAATCAAAGATTTACAATACAAAGCATTCAGAAAAGTAAAAGGACATACCCAAACACCTTTAAGAAGCTAAATGAGACATACAAAGCTATAACCAAACATGTTCAAGCAAAAAAATAAAAACAAAACAATTCATCAATACATTCCAAGTAGTCACCCTCAGTGTTGTATTCATCACAATCATTTTGAACTGTCCAAATTTCTTAATTTGTCTGCCAATTCATTCCTTTTTGAACCGTCTAAATTCCACAATTTGTGTCCCGATTCTCCCAATTCATTCTCAATCATACATTGTGCAATTCCATTAATTTCATCAGATACATTTTCCTCATCCGGGTACTCATTGTTCCATTTTGCTTCCCATCGACCTTTGCAATACTTAAACATTTTTGCGACCATAACTTTGATTCTTCAATAGTAGATTGCCTTTGATATTCACATACTTATCAACAATTTCCTTCTCGTTCTGCATATGTATTTCAGGTACCTCTGAGCTTTCTATTTCTTCAAAATTGCAAACTTGTTAGCACTACTGCTTATTTCATCCACAATTTCTTTGTTTATTTTCCAAGGCCTCTTGTTACTTTGGGGACTTAACATGTTTTCATTCTCTATACATTGATTCTCTGAATTCTTTTGATCCTGTGTTTGGCCTTTAGAAGTATCTAAGTTTTGTTATCTATTAGGCCTGAACTCCACTCTTGTTTTAGAGGTTTTGTTACCCTGTGTTTCTTTTTGCACTCTTCTATTAACAGTTTTTGCTCTATTTCTGCTACCATTATTCACTACTTTAAACCATTCATTCCTTATTCCATTTTCTTTACCACCATTACTAGCTCTAACTGCTTCATGATCCCTGTCCTTTACACTTTCTTCAGCTGGCCTCATACCACAATTAATATCCACATGCCCAAACACTTTACAGTGGCTACATTTTGGTGGCTTCCAGCTATATTCCACTCTAACAAATTTAGTGCAACTCACAACCTGAGTTTCACAGCTATATTACTCTTGATTTTGGTCTACCTTATCTTGCAAGAAATAAATGGCTAGACTGTTTACTTAGGATAATAAGACTGTTGATGTGGTGTTGAAAGCAGTGATAGACAATGTGAAAATGCAACTCATGTGTCTTATAGTTTAGATTTCAGCTTAGGTGACGAATGTGGCCAAATAATGGGAAGTTGATATGCAATATCTAAAGGAAACGTATAATGTTGGATACAAAGTTTATCTGAATCTTTTTTGCTCTGCATATTGTTCTTTGTTAGGCTAGAATTATCGTTAGTGAATAGTTTTATTACAGGAGCTAAAAGATGTCTTTGGATGCTGACTTATGATGTATTTTTGTGATAGATTTATTTAACGTTACATATAAGAAAAAGAAAAAAAAAAAAGATTATTAGCCTCTTATTTAAACAGTTCCTTTAGATGGAGTAGTGTCACAATAGTTTCCAAATAAATTGTTTGAAAGATCACATTTGGTATCAGGGTGTAAACGAACCGAATCGAGCTCGAGCTCAACTCATTTAGTATCAAAGAAGCTCAAGTCGAGTTTTTGACAAGTCAAACTCGATATAACTCACATGCAACTCAACTCATTTACACCCTTATTAACACTTCCACAGTTTCATTATCAATTATCCATTCTTAGCACATCATTAAGGTTAGGGAGATGATTTGTACACTCCATTAAATGATTTGTACACTCAAATTGTTTGTCTCTTGACATTTATGACCTTACATCACTTTTAATCATATTCACTCATGTAAGGGTATATTTGTCAAAACACAAACATTTAGAGTGTACAAATCATTTAGTAGAGTGTACAAATCATTTAGTAGAGTGTACAAATCACCTCCCTTAAGGTTAGTTAGGTCACTCCCAACAATTATAGCCGTTGGGTAACAATTTAAACCACAACTATTATCTTCCCAATTTAGCCCTTCATTTATTCAACTTTACCAAATAAAACCCCTCATTCAAATCAAAGCGCCATAGACGTTTGAAACTTTAACCATTTTCAAAAAAAGTTTCAAAGTTTAAAAAAAAAAGCATTTCTTAATGTGTGGGACCCACAAAAACACAAACTGAAAAACACATTTGAATCTAAACCCATGAAACCAAACCACTTCAGTTTAAGGTTTTAAGACAAATTTTTTTTTTCATTTTTCAGATTCTTGTTTTTTACTTCTGTTTTTCAAGAATGATAAGAGATTCCAAATTAACGCGGCGAAACTCGGGTAAAAATCTAAACTTTGATGAACCCGAAAATGTTCCTGTAAATTCAAACATACGCGAACAATGCTTTAGTCGAATGAGCCTCGATTCGTGTTCTAGACCTCCATTGAATGCAATCCAAGAACCCCTTTTAAACCCTAGCAAAAATGACCAAGAACTAGGGTTTAAAACCCCCAAATTGTTTAGAACACCGACTAAGGCGAAAGTAATGAAAACACCCGAAAAGCAAGGTGGTTTGGGTAGGAATCGATACGGGTGGGGCCCGGATTCCAGTAATAATGTGAATACTACTCCTAAGGCTTGTAGGGTGCTTGGGACTGGGAGAGGCTCTTCGGGTTTTATGGAGAGTGGTTCTACACATAGTACTCCTACGAAAAGTGTGAGTGTGAGTAAGCTGCCGAATCCTGGGTTGGTTTATGGAGGTAGTACCAGGCCTCCGGTTGTTGGAGGTGCGCGTGGTAGTAACTTTGCCGCGTTGTCTAAAGGGGTTCCTGTATCGTATAATACTTATACGAATGTTAATAGTGTTGAGGTTCCTCATTTTGATCTTAAGGAAGATCCATCTTTCTGGATGGATCATAATGTTCAAGTAAGAAACTTTTCGAGAATTTATTTGATATAGTTACTTTTTGTAGGTTTTAGCTTACGGGTATGATTTTTATTTAACTTTTTTAGGTTTTGATTCGTGTAAGACCGCTTAATGGTATGGAAATTAGTTCACAGGGCTACAGCAGGTGTTTGAAACAGGAAAGTGCACAATCCTTAACATGGGTTGGGCATCCTGAAACTCGGTTTACATTTGACCATGTTGCGTGTGAAACAATCGACCAGGTAAATTCAGTTCATGCTCGGGTTGTTTCATTTATAATTTTTAGAATGTATTGCTAGAACTGGGAATTTTGCAGGAAACGCTTTTTAAGATGGTTGGTCAGCCAATGGTGGAGAATTGCTTGTCCGGATACAATAGTTGCATGTTTGCATATGGACAGGTACATAAGCTATTAGTATAACATATGTCGATTAGTATTATTAGTTCGAGTTCATCAGTTTACAAAGTATGTAACTGTTGCAGACTGGAAGTGGGAAGACCCACACAATGCTTGGTGAGATAAATGATCTTGAAGTAAAACCGAGCCAATATCGTGGAATGACACCACGGATATTCGAGTTCTTATTTACTAGAATCATTGCGGTAATTTTAAGCACCAATTTCTAGCCTAATCGTTCATAAGTAATTCCACATTAAATTAGTATTTCAATTATATATACAGGAAGAGGAAAGTCGAAAGGATGAAAGGCTTGTATACACGTGCAAATGTTCTTTCTTGGAGATATACAATGAACAAATAGCTGATCTCCTTGATCCTTCTTCCACAAATTTGCAAGTACGTTTTCTGGCCTTTTGTGACATTATGAATACCACCATGTATACTGTAAATGTGTAATATAGTGCTGTTTCTTTAGCTGCGGGAAGATGTTAAAAAAGGTGTATATGTTGAAAACCTTACTGAATTTGAAGTTCATACTGTGGGCGATATTCTCAAGCTTCTAAGTCAGGTAAACTATGCTCTTTTTCTTTAGGCAACTAAAACGCTTCGAAACCTTTATATACTTTTTTTATTTACCAAGTGTTGTGCTTTGTTATTTAGGGCTCTGCAAACAGAAGAGTTGCTGCAACAAATATGAATAGAGAAAGCAGTCGTTCACACAGTGTTTTTACATGTGTAATTGAAAGTAGGTGGGAAAAAGACTCGACATCCAACTTACGATTTGCAAGGCTAAATCTAGTTGACTTAGCTGGTTCAGAAAGGTGATGCATTTGATCAGCATTATTCGAGTGTTTCTATAATCGGTTGGTTTTTTTGACTAAGAGTACAAGCCTTAAATTCTATAACTATCTCTTGACAGGCAAAAAAGTTCTGGTGCTGAAGGTGAACGGTTAAAAGAAGCTGCAAATATCAACAAGTCATTATCCACACTCGGGTATGAACACATTAATCGATTTACCTTTTCTTGCTTTTTGTTTACATTATTGTTCAGTTTTGTGATGCAAAGTCTGTTTTTACAGTCATGTGATAATGGTTCTAGTAGACGGTGCTAATGCAAGGACTAAACATGTTCCCTATCGAGATTCCAGGCTCACATTTCTTCTTCAGGTTCTTAAAGTTTCTAATTATTGTTCACCAAAGTTTTATATTACATGGTATACTTACTTTGTATATAATGCAGGACTCACTGGGTGGAAACTCGAAAACAATGATAATCGCTAATGTCAGCCCTTCAATGAGGTATGCCTGTTTTCTTTCCTTATACTATTAGTACTTTTTGACTATTGATTGTTTGTATTTGTATTTTACAATCTTTGCTTTCTTTTTCAGTTCTGCGATCGAGACCTTGAACACTCTAAAGTTTGCTCAGCGTGCAAAACTTATTCAGAATAATGTAAGAAAGTTATCCTTATTCATGTAAAATGCATATCTTCTGCAAAGCTAAAAAGGTTAATGTTTCTTTTTCTTTGACAAGGCTGTGATAAATGAAGATGCATCAGGAGATGTTGCGGCACTTCAACACCAAATACGACTTCTAAAGGTAAAAGCTTAATTTAATTTCCTGACATTGAAGTTAAAGGAGACGGATCCATCGTTCCTTATGTTAAAATACAAATCTAATTTTTTTTATATTATTGTTTAGGAGGAGCTTGCTATCCTTAAACGTCACAATATAGCCAGGTCTTTGAGGTTTAGTTCAAAAGACGAGAATTATAGCAATGGAAGTTCAAGTGAAACGAGTCTATCAAAAGATGATAATGTGGTAGGAGATGATCAAATTCTGAGGGCATCTTGTAAACAGGTAAATATGAAAAACCGAGTTGTTGGTAAGTTGCTATATATCTATTAGGTTTGTTATCCTCTGAGCGGTATGCTTTATTTGCTGTTCTTTTTTTCAGCTGAAATCCTTGGAGACTTCATTGAATGGATCCCTAAGGAGAGAACAGTCATCAGAAAATCGTATTAGAAAACTCGAAGAAGAAATAGAACAGTTAAACAGCCTGGTATGTCTTCGCTTCATGTACTTATGTCGCGGGTAATTAGGTGGGCGAAACGGGTTGAGTAATGGGTGAAAACAGGTTCACGTTGTCCTTTTGTCCACAGTTTTCGTAAATTAATAGTATGTCTGAATCTGATATGATTGTTTTATGAATGAAATGTAGACCTTGGGCAGGCTACCTTCAACCCATTTGAACCGTTCTTTTTAAGCTAACTTTACTTAAAGTTCCAACTTTGACCCATTAGAAATAAAATACAACACAAATTGACCGTTTCTAAGTAAACGCGTCGAAATGGCCAAATGTAACTTGCTCCAACTGAACATGAACTTTTTTACTAGGTTCATCAAAGGGGGGAGGAAAATATGTGTAACAAAATGATGCTGAAGTTTCGAGAAGACAAAATCAGCCGAATGGAGTCTCTTGTTGCTAAAGTTTTGAGAAGACAAAATCAGCCTGTGGATTCATACTTGCTAGAAGAAAACAACACACTAAGAGAAGAAATCGGTATACTTCGTGCAAATGTTGATAGGAACCCTGAAGTGATACGCTTTGCTGCTGAAAATATAAGGCTTTCTGAACAACTCGAAAGGTAGATTACAAGATTTTAACTAAGTTTTTAATTTTCCAATGCTTTATCATGTGCCGTTAAACGATTCTTGTTTTTAATGTTTAGATTTCAAGATTTTGAAGAAAGGGAGAGAGAGATGTTGTTAACGGAGGTGTCTGAATTAAGGGATCAGGTACTTTCAAAATTCAAGGAAACTTCGCTAGAAAAATTCAGTTCTTTCGTATTTCTTTAAAACTCAAATCTTTTTATGGCAGTTGGCTCTTTTACTTGAGGAGAACTTAAAACAAGATAAGATTATGAATCCAAACATGGAAAAGGTAACATTTGCGTTCTGTTATGATTTGACTTGTCACACATGCCAACGTCTTTAAATTCTCATTATTCTTTGCAAATGGCAACAGGAAGCTGCAGCAGTTAAAAAAGAAAATGAATCTCTTCAATTGGAGGTTGGCTACATTCTTATCTTAATACAGTATGCATAGCCCGTCAGGATTTTAAATTATCGTTTGACATTTTATTTATAATCTCAGTTGAAAGCGAGCCATGGAGAGTTACACAAATGCAGGGATAATCTGAATTCTTGCCTAGAGAAAAATGAAAAACTCTGCAGGTAACCTAATCTTGTTCTTCTGTAAATTCATACATATGTTTTGTCTTTATGTTCTGATTATATCATATGTTGGTTCTTCGTATTCTACAGGGAGATTGCGGATCTAACTGCCTTACTAGAAATGCAGAAATCTGCGGTGAATGAACAAGATGGTAACACTGAGGTCAGAAAGGTAAGTTGAATTACTTGTTATACGCGTGTAGGACAATTTTGTTGTTAGAAGTACTATCTTCATAAACAAGATTTTTGACGGATTTTCAGGAATTGAAATTGGACTTTTCTTCTGATGCCGATCAATCATCTAAGAAGAAGGATACAGAAGTAGTGGATCTACAACTCGAGGCAGAAATTCTCAAGATTATGCTTAAGGAGGAGAGATTAATCCGTGGGGAAACAGAAGAGAAGTTCTCGCTGATAACAAAAGAATTCGAAAAGTTGAGGGAAGAGCTTCTAGAAGCAAAATCTGTCATTGAAGCTCTCGAGTTTCAACAGCTTGCGTCAATCAACGAACTGGAAGACCTCAGAAACACTAATAAGAAATATGATGAAATACTGCACAAAAAAGAGCCAAAAATAGTTTCTGTAAACCGTTTTGAAAATCAAGATTCATCTTTGCAAGCAAAACTGAACAAGGTCCAAGATTCCCTTGACAAAACCAAGAAACTGAATATGTGGTACCAGACTGATAAGGCATGTCATGCATCTAACGAAGAAGAAATGGATGAAGTTCGCAAACAAGTCGAGGCTGAAATGACAGATGTCATAGTCTGTTTGCAGGAAGAAATTTGCAGTTTTCAGAAGCAAATGCATGAAAGTATTTTGAAAGAGAAAGAGACCAAACACGAACTGACCCTTTTGCAGCAAAAGTGCGAAGAGAAAGATCAAAAGTTTAACAGTTTATTTGAAGAGGTCGAAGAGGTTCTTACTGCTGGTCACAAGGCACTCGATGAGGCGAACATGATTGGTACTGGAAAAAGAAAATGGGTTTCTGACCAATTACAGATTATTGCAAGAAACATATCTGAAAAGGAGTTACGGATTGATGAACTCAATTCGTGTTTGGAGGATGCAAAAAGCAGAGGTAATGAAATGGAGTCCATGTTGAGGTCATTGAGAGGGGCTACTCTCGTTATGTCAGAAGCACATCAGCAAGATTGCAGGGAAAAAGATCAAGAAATTCATCACTTGTTATCACTCGTTAGCCAGCTAGAAGACCAAATAAAGGTATAACTTGAATCTCTTATTAAATTCAATTAAAAATTTCATTTATTTTTTTGCAGTTAAAGAAATTAATTAATTTTCCCATATTCTTTTTTTAGCTATATGAGCTTGAGGTTATGGATGCAAAGGTTAATGCAGCACATCAAGAAGTAGAATCTTTATGCTATTTTGATAAATTTGTAGAAGCACAACTAAACGTTAAAGAAGCAGGTTTCATGATAAACAACCTCATGGCTGAAAATGAAGCAATGACAATGGACATAGAGAGGCTAGTGACGGACTTGTCTGCAAAAGAGATCGAGTTATGTATCATGCTGTCGAAATTAGAACATGTGGCATTAGAATATAATGATCTTAAGAAAGAGAACACTCATATGGCTACAGTGATTGAGCAGTTTAATGAAGAGTTAATTATATCGTTAGTAGATATGCACTTGAAAGATTGGATATCACTTGAAAAAGATGCTGAAGTTGGTCTCTTGCAAAAACAAGTAGAGATGCAGGTAGAAGCTCTTAAGATGGCACACACCGTTGCTGAAGAAAATGAGGCAGTTTTTACTGAAAATAGAAAGGTATGCTTTCATCGTTACTTAATACTACCTCCGTCCCAAAATTATAGTCCCCGTTTGACTTTTTTGGTCTTTCTCTTTCAACTTTGACCATAAATATTTTCGTTTATGTTATACAATAGTTGATGAAAATTATACCAAATGAAAATACATTAAAAACTCAATCCATTCATATATTTTGCATCAAATATTATATAACACAAAAAAAAATACTTAAGGTCAAAGTGGTAAAAGAAAGACCGAAAAAATAGAAAGGGGACTATATTGATCGATTCTGTTGACTTTACTTAATACAAAGTGAGTTAAAAATGGAGTATTATTATACTCGTTCGTAAATTAGTAAGAAAAAGCCACATTAGTGGTATATCCTAACATAGTTTCTAACTAAATGTGTTCTTAACTTGCATAGCTATATGAGCTTGAGCTTCTGGATGCAAAGCAAAATGCAGCACAACACGCAGTGGAATCGTCTTGCTATCTTGCTAAATTTCTAGAAACCCAACAAAACACCAAAGAGACATTCTTTATGATCAACAAGTTGGTTACCGAAAATGGAGCAATGAAGAGCAAAGAAGTTGCTTTGATAAACGAGATGGAAATGCTAAAGGGCAGTTATTTGTTCCTTGAAAAACAGCTTGAAACAGATACCATCGAAATGAATAAAGAAGTAGAAGAACTTGAGCTCATGATTCTTGAAATTCAGGGTACCGTAGATGAAGAACTCAAGCAAACGGGTTCAGACTTAGTTGAAATCAAGTCTCGGTTTCAAAGCTCGAACAAGTTACAGCGGACAATGTGTGACGAGATCTGGTCTGAGATAATTGCAAAGGACTGGGCTATGTCTGTGTTGCATGTGTGTCACATGGGAATACTGATTGATACCGTGACTGGATTAAATGCAGAAAAGAGTCTCCTTTACCATGGCCTATGTGAATCCAATTCTTTGGTATCTCAACTTAATGACAATTCAAGAAAAGAACTAGAAGCGTGTAGCATGCTTCGAGGAAAGTTACTGGCTGATATCAAGAATAGTTATGATCGTGTTTTAAGGAAAGAAGAAGCAGCTGATAAGCTCTCGATCAAAATGACCAGTTTCGAGAAGAAGATTTTAGACTTGCAGCTTATGGAAGAAGCAATGTTGGAACGGTCTGGCCATATGGGGCATGAGCTTTCTATGTTATTGAAGGAAGTTATGGATGACAAAGATGAACAGTTAAGAAGTTTGTCTGCAAAAGAGATCGAATTAATCATCATGTCGTCAAAACTTGAACAAGTGGCGTCGGAAAATAACGACTTTCAGAATGAGAACATACAAGTGTCTACGGTTCTTGAAAAGTTTAAGGAAGAGATAATCGTTTCTCATGTGGATTCGTGCTTTAAAGATGCAAACTTTGGTCTTTTGCAGAACCAAATCAAGATGCAGGAAGAAGCTCTAATAAACTCTTCCGACTCCATCTCTGCTCTAGAGTACAAGACTCAAATGCTTGAAACATCGTCATGTAAACTGCAACATGAACTAGAAATTAAGGGTGCAGAACTTGTGGATGCAATAAAACACCAGAAAGATGATATTGTGGAATTTGAAACTTCTTTCGAAGCTTTAGCGTGTGAGCTTTATGAAAATATTGTAAAAAGCGCTGTTCTTGAAGCTCAGTTGAAGGAAAAGGCAGCCCTAATATCGACTCTTGAGGCAGATCTTTTCAGACAGCATCAGTCTACGGAATCACTTTCCTCTGAGATTCATTTGCTGACAGAAAATGCTGAAGATGCCCTAAGAGAAAAAGCGTTAGCTGAGGTGCAACTGGTGGAAACAAAGAAGGCTATGGAGAGTTTGGAAATTGAAATTCTTGAATTCAAAACCGCTCTTGGCGAAAAGAACACTTTGATAGAAGCACTGAAAGGAGATTTGGAAAGTGTTACTTGTGAAAGAAACGAGGCAATTGCTAGTCAATCAAACCAGGTATGATCACTTCTTTAACTTTACAAAAACTTCTCAACCATACTTGATTTCAAATGGCGAAAAGAACTCTTTGGTAAAATAATATTGCAACTCTCCTATTTCTTTCAAAAAAGCAACTCTCCTAATGCTTTCATTCAATTTTCTTGACGATGATAATACAAATAATAATTTACTAACCATAATCCGTATTTATATAGTTAATTAGTAAAGCAAACAGTAACAGTTCATTAACGTTTTGTGCAAATTGCAAAAATATTAGGTGTGTGAAACTCGTAACTTTTATGCTGAAGAGAAGTTAAAACTTTATGAGAAGTCCGTGGAAGGGCTAGAATCTACCTTGAACGAATATGAAACTAGCCAACATTATGCTGAAGAGAAATTGAAACTTAATCAGAAGTCGATGGAAGGGCTGGAATGGACCGTGAACGAATTGGAAAACCAGGTAACTTGGCAAAGTTTCTACTTTTTTGTTGGTGTTTCAGCAAAAAAATCATCATTTTTTACAATGTAACTTATAAAGTAGTATTCACTCTTTTGTTGAATCTATAAGGTTGAGATGGTCCAAGGAGAAGCGGAAAGTCAACGTTTGCAGAGGGAGGAGCTAGAACAAGAACTTCAAAAGATACGTCTGCAAGAACAGTCACTTGCAACAGAAAACGAAACATTCAAGGTTTCAAAACTGATTACAGTTCTGATGATCACATTAATGTTAAAATTTGGGTGTTTTGCCAATGATTTATGATTGTTTGTAGGCTGAGATTGCTAATTACAAGATGAAAGTGATTGAGCTTGAAGACGAAATCAAGAAGTTGCCAGGACAGCAAATTCTCGAACAACAAATCCATCATCTTGAGATAATAAGGGTTAGTTTTCTAGCATTCTTTCATTATTAGATAGAAAAGCTAAAAAAATGCCCGCTAATGGATGCTTGTGCTTCTAATACAGGAGGAGAACAAGGTGTTAAAGGCTCGGAATGATGAGATCAGTTCTAAGCTGAGAAAAGCAGAAATAATAGTTAGCCGAGTAAACCAAGGGTTTGCTAACCAAAGGGCAGAGTTAGTACGGAGATCAACTTAATGAAAATCTGAAGGAAAACCTAAGTAGTACATAAAACTGGCGGCATTGTGCAACAAAAACTAGTGGTTCAGCATTTTCTGACAATTGCGAACGTTTGGGTCTTCTGTTTTGGGTAAAATAGTGATCTCTGAAGTATTGGGGACTAACATAACTAGATCATGAGTGAAGACCAAATGCAATACTTGGTGTTCAAGCCACAAGCGGCGGATGAATATCAGCAGGACAGTTGCATTTCACAGAATTTTTTCCAATCGGGCTTTGGATCGCTACCATGTTGACAAGTTTAAGTTCAAGATTTCTTGATATGTAGAAGTTAGTTGTTGACTAGCTATTTATTCTTATATTGTAGAACATGTATATGATGTTTTGTTGCATCTATTCCCTTTTGTAAATTCTTTGAATAGGTGGGAAGTGAGATTTGTATTCAATTTTTATCAGTGTTTTCTTCAACTGTTTAGATATCCGTCCTAGAATAATTGTTTACCGACAAAAAATACAAAAATACAAAAAATTCAAAACAGTTTTACTCTTAAATAATTAATTAATTTCTTCTTTAAAGTTTGTAATACGAATATCAATCAAGGTAATATTATAAACTCGATCAAAATTCATATACATGTTTGATTTATAAGTCACAAATTCGTAGATTGATGGTAAAATAACCCAAATATTCAACCATATATACAAAGAAGACACTCTTTTACATAACAATACCAGAAACAAATAACCAAACGCTACCATCATGAAAGTAAGAACACACACATAATATTGAACAAAACTTGCGACACGATATATATACATACACCAAAAAAGATACTAACTAATCGACATTATAGAAATTAATCTGTTTAATGATCAGGAGCAGGGGAGTACCAAGCAGGGGACTTCCCTTTTGCGCGAAGCAATCTAGTAAATGGTGAATCAGGCATTTTCCCACTCTCTTCTTCCTCCATCTCTTCTCGGCTCTTTGGTAATCCATCTGGCACCGGACATTCTGTCCTTTTACCTCCATCTGCGGCCACATTCTCCATCGAATTCAAATTACTTGCTTCTGATCCGTTCTCATTTTCCGACTGCTTTTTCGATTTGTGAATTTCGGTTATTCCGTGTAAACATCCCATTAATGATTTCACACCTCCTGATTCTATTATCATCCTCTCTACCTCTTCCTTTGGCGCTTCTTTCTGTTCATAGTTAAACATATAAACAATTAACACTAAAAACTCTAATAGAACGAAGCTTATTTCTGTTGATAACTACTACTACTAGACTACATGGATATCTAAAACGGCTTGCACATATTACCTTAACACTACAAACTCAATAGAATGAAGCGTATCTAAAACGGCTTGCACCATATTACCTTATCTAGCCATATGCTGCTTATTTATTAAAACAACTTAGGTGCCGTTTGATTTCGACTTAATTGAGAAATTTTTCTTGGCCCGTTAAGTCGGTGTGGGTTTGTTTGTTGCTCACTTATTCCAAAAGTATAGAAAATTCTGGTGATGATTTTCCTATTAAGCCACCGATATTTACATAATTATACTATTCACATAGTTAGCATACGAAACAAACAAAAATTGTTTATCTACAAACAAACATGATAAATATATTTTCACATACCTCATATTTAGATAGAACCTAATAAATCTCATAAGGTTTAACAAATAATATCGAAACGAATACTACGGACGGTATACTTTAACTAGTGTAAACTTTTATGGGGGTGTTTGTTTAAGCTTATTTATGGGCTTATGAGCTTATCTTTTTTCGGCTTATGTTTTATAAGCCCACATATAAGAAACAAACACCCCTAATGAGCTCATTTGATTTCGGCTTATATTTCATAAGCCTCAATTTTCCGGCTTGTTTCGCCACATGTGGGTTTACATAAGTTTATTACGACATGCTAAACTTATAAAAGCTCGTAAATCTCAAAATAAGCCCGAAAAAAACAAATAAGCCACAAATAAACTTAAACAAATAACCTTCATATTATATCAAGTCGCTTTTATAAAACAACTACCGCTAACAGCTACTCTTTTCGTCCATAATAATTGTCCACTTTCTATTCATATTTTTTTCTATCCAAGTATTATACACAAATAAAAACATTTATAGTTAAAGTTGAATAAAACAGACTTAAAAAAGTCACAGAGGACAATTATTATAAGATTAGTACTATATTATGTTATTACCTCGAGATCCTTAAAGTTATCAACTATGGTACCAAACGCTTTTATAAAACAACTACGGCTAAAAGCTACTACTAGTTTAAAAATAGTACGTAGATGATAATAAATTTTTATTATTACCTCGAGATCCTTGAGCTCAAAATAAGCTCTCCAACAGCTATACGACCTATCACCTTCCAAAGTGGAACAATAATCTGTTACAACAAAACAAAACAAAACCAGTCATATATCTTTCATCTCAAAAAATACAAACAAAATAAACTAATAATAAGAAACCTGCTAAATCATTTTCAGCTTTTTGAATCAAAGGTGGATCTTTGACCATCCGATCAATCTTAGTTCGGCTAAACGGTTGGAGCTTCGGTATATACGTCTCGTTACGCGACGAACAGCTGATCGTCGTTAACGGCTTAGCTAACGCTACTGATCTTATCATCATCATTTTTTGTTTTATCTAGTGTGTGTGTGTTTGTGTGAATTTAAGTTTTTTATAACACTGATGAGATATGTACGTATATTTGTGTTTTGGATAAGAATGAGATATTTTTTTAATCACTTTTTTAAGTTTAGTTTGTATTGGTGAGATAGAGTGACTGGTGGTGATGTAGGGGATGGTGAAGGTGTGATTGTGGTCGTTGGATTGTGTGATTTCTGGTTGTGATTAGTGGCGGTAATTTTCGACACGACACGATAAACGAAACGAACCCGACACGAAGTTAAAGCGTTTAGGTAAAAAATGGGTCAACCCGTCTAACTCGTTTAATAAACGGGTCGTATTTAGGTTGAGTAAGTATTAAACAGGTCAACCCGTGAACCCGTTTAAGTATATAAGATCTTAAAAATAAAATATATAACCTAGTTTTTATGTTGGATGTGGATTAAATATATTTTGTTATTTACTTAGTATGAGTGAATTATAATTTTATACCTTAGATATCATGAAAATTGACGCTTATAATTCAGAAAATTGTCGCATAGTTATTTGTATGTTATTGTTATCATATTTTAGATCCTTATATCATTTTTAGCGTTTAAACTAGTTAAATCGACAAACCACCAGCTTTATTCACTGCTTGACCTATTTACTTAAATAGGTTAAACGGGTTTATGCAGGTGTGGGTTAGGGTTGAGTTTCTTGACACGATTAATAAATAGGTCGTGTTTGGGTAAAGGCTATACTAACCCCGCCAACACGCAAACCCGAATAGGTTAACACGAACACGACTCGATTGACACTCCTAGTTGTAGTTGTGATGGGTAAACTGTGGGCGTTGAGCCGTTGGTAATACGGTAGCGTGCGACCTATGGGAAGAATCTATGTGTCATTGGATATTTTATTTAGATATGTGGTCCACTGACCTTTTTGATTTTTGGATCTATAGCTTTTTCTTCTCAGAGATATTTTGTGGGCAAAAATAAAACACAAAAAAGTAGATACAAGAATAGATAGGTTTATAGAGTTTTTATTTAAATTTAAATTAGGATTAGGATTTAATGTAGCTAAAAATAATAAAAGGAGAGAAAAAAATAAATTAAATTTGTATATTATATATATATTTTTTTATAAAGTAAAATATAGTGTTCATTTTTAAAATTGTTAAAAAACATCATCATGAGACGTACTTTTGCATCTGTCATCATGAGTCTCATTTTCAAGTTTTTCATCAACATGAGACCTTTGATCCGTTATTGTTTTGGTCCCAATTCTATTTTGAATAATTTGAATGTGATTTCTTGATCAACTCTCGTTATACTTTTTGACAAGAGAGCATAATAGACATTTAAACTTTTTTCCATTCACATCTAGTTAATACAACCCAAATCAAACCCACCAAACTATTCATCTTAGGCTTGTCATAGTGAACCTGAGAAAATCGGTCGGTCGAGTGTGTCGACCTACTTGGAAGTCGGTCGTTGCGAGTGTGAAGCGAGGGTCGAGTATCGATCGAGCTAAAAGAAAACGCACAATCGGTCCTAAATACAACCGACTTTTAATACACATTTCTTTAAAAAATTCTTACCGTTTGACATTAAAAAAAACAAAAAAAACAAAAAACCCTTTATTTTTAGAAAAAACTTTATCACTTTAAATCCTATAAATACCAACATCAAACACACTTTTAAACACACAATTTCAAATAACATTTCTATCAATACCTTCAAACGCATTCTTTTAAATCTGATTTGATCGAACCTTTTTGGAGAAATCGTAGAAATCAAGTCAATCAAGAGAATGAAGACGGTAGTGACAATGACGATGAAGAATTTTTGTAATGTTTTTATGTTATTTGAATAATTTACGTAATGTTTTTAATGTTTATTTGAATTTAGTATTGTAATATTTTTATTATTAATGAAGTTTAATTTTGTTGTTAAAAATATTTGAATTAAAAATAATAATAAATAAAAATAAAAGTCGGTCATCGACTGTGGCAACTTAGTCGTGTCTGGTCGCCAGAGAGAGAAATCTGAAGTGGCAGGCGATGAACCAAGTCACGACTGTGGGCAGCCTTATTCCACCATCATTACGTCTCTTTATGATTACAATAATCGTAGATCCATCGTCACACCATTAATATTTATTAATGGGAATACTAAGTTAATTATATTTTTGGTCCTTGTGGTTTACCGGTTATAACGATTTTGGTCCAATAGTTTAAAAAGTAACGGACCTGTCCAAAATCTGACGACCCGTAACATATTTGGTCCAATTTTAGTTGACCGTTAGTTTGATCAATTAAGACACGCGAAATGAATAAGATACCCTCATCTTAATAGACTAAAAGTGTTACACCTGACTAACTATAAGGACAAAAAATGTAGTTAACTCATAAATTTTAAAAACTAAAAAATCTAGACTTTTAACAACTAAAAACTTTTATAAAAAATTAAAAACTATCTAAAAAATTCAAAATAAATTCTGAAATTTTATCACAACTAAACTTAAGCAAGATTATTATTATTATTTTATTTTATTTTATTATTATTTTTTTTTTAAGTGAAAATATTTTTAACGATTTAGTAACTAAAACTGCTCTTAATCTATATACAATACTAATGATGAGTTATTTATTTATCTGGTTATATGTTTTTTGTGTTTTGGATAATACTGATATTTTTAATCACTTTTTTGTTTTGGTGAGATAGAGTGACTGCCGGTGATGTGGAGCGTAGTGAAGGCGTGATTGTGGTTGTTGGATTGTGTGATTTGTGGTTGTGATGGTTGCGGTGTATAGGAAAGTGAAAGTCGTTGGATATTTTATTTGGGTTTGTGAATTTGAGTTATGATGATGTTAATATTTATTTGAGTAAATTGCAAAATTATCTTTAAAGTTTTTGTTTTTTGCGAGAAATTTTCTCATAAAAATAAAATTGCGAGAAATGTCTGTAACGTTTCATTTTTTGCGAGTTTTGCCATTGAACCATTATTGTAGTTGCAGATTCTTCATTTTGGCTAACACTCGTTAGTTTTTCACGTTAGTGGCCGTGTAAAATGATTATTTTACCCTCGCCTATTACAAGGACATTTTTTGCAAGAACATTTTTTGCAGTTTACTGTTAATTTTATTTTGAGTTCCCATCACCACCACCCTCTACCACCACAGAATCTGTTGGAAAATTTAGTGCACTTGTGGGAATAGTTCACATCTTGTAATGGGTTAGGAGGTACGGAGTGTACACCCATAAGGTCCATGAACACCCTGACTCTTGTAGTGGTTTGTATTGGTAGTGCTTGGTGAAAGTACTGTTGTGGTCACCACCGATTATCGCTGTTTCCACTGAAGCAAGACTTCCACGGATCGTGTTTCCACTGAAGTGGTGTTTAATGAAGTAGTGTTTACACTGAAGCAGTGGTGTTTCCACTGAAGCAGTGTAACCACTGATAGCACTATGAAAGTACTGAAGCTTGTAACGGCTTTGACCTATTCAAGTGGCAGTTTCAACTGTTTAATGACCACGTTTAATTGGTCATGTAACCACTAACGGCTATAATGGGGATAATTATGATGCTATTAATTGGCCGATTAATACTCATAATTCCATTGAATTAGCCAAGAGTATTATCCTATAAATAGGATATCTGATTATGCATGAAGTACACACAGAAAACACTAAACACTTATAAGCGAAAGGGTTATTGAATTGTGCCTAATTCCATAACTGCATTTGGTCTTATCCCAAGTAGATATTCGTGTAACCCAGGCATTAGGGTCGAATAGTTTACTTTGGAAAGTGATCACACGATTCCAAGTGATATCCGGTAACCACCTAGTGGTATTGCTACTGTCATTGATTGTCTTAACCCTGTTCTAGGAGATACACCCCAACAATCAAAGTAAACTATTTGTGATAATCAATGGCTGCTGCTGTAATGAAACACATGGCTTCAAACTTTGCCAAGCTTGACAAGTTTGAAGGGGTGGACTTTAGGAGGTAGCAGAAGAAGATGCATTTCTTGCTGTCAAGCATGAGTATGGTTTATGTGCTGACTACTCCAATTCCTGATGATGGGGATGATGCTACTGTGGAGCAGATCAGGAGGAGGAGCAAGTGGGAGAATGATGACTACATATGCAGAGGTCTTATTCTGAATGGTATGTCTGATTCTTTGTTTGATATTTATCCGAACTTTGAATCTTCCAAAGAACTGTGGGATTCCTTGGATGCCAAATATATGTGTGAGGATGCATCAAGTAAGAAGTTTCTTGTTAGTAATTTCACAAATTACAAAATGACTGATTCAAGACCAGTCATGGAACAATACAATGAACTTCTTGGAATACTTGGAAGGTTTACACAACACAATATGAACATGGATGAGGCCATTAAAGTCTCATGTGTCATTGACAAACTCCCTCTTTCTTGGAAAGATTTCAAGCATACCTTGAAACATAAAAAAGAGGAGTTAACTCTGGTTGAGTTGGGCAGTCATCTGCGCATTGAGGAATCTCTCAAGATGCAGGATAATGACAAGCCAAAGAGTAGCAATGCTACTGGTTCATCTGTTGTCAATATGGTGGAGCATAACAACTCCACCAGGTACAATGACAACAAAGGCAAACGCAAATTTCATGATAACACAAGGGCAGATCCTAACAAGAAGGCAACACCTACTTGTTGGAAATGTGGCAAAACTGGTCACATCAAAAGGGACTGCAAGGGTGTTAAAGTTGGTGGTAAAGCCAATGGATCAGGCACTAATGGTTCAAGGAGTGGTGGATCAGCCAACTCACTGAAAGGTCAGAATATGGTTAATAAGTCTTTTCAGATTTATTATGTTACATATGTATCTGAATCTCATTATGTGCAGGATGATGATGTTGCGTGGTGGGTTGACTCTGGTGCAACAGTTCATGTGTGCAAAGATAGAAGCTGGTTCAAGACTTATGAGTCACTGAATGATGGTTCTATTCTTCACATGAAAAATGAGTCAACAACCTTGGTGCATGGTCGTGGTTGTGTAGATCTTAATTTTAGTTCAGGAAAGATTGTAACTTTGTTTAATGTTATTCATGTTCCTGATATAAGGAAGAACTTGGTTTCAAGTAGTGTATTGAATAATCATGGATATAAACAAGTTATTGAGTCTGATAAATTTGTGCTTTCTAAGAATGGTGTTTTTATTGGTTTTGGTTATTTATGTAATCAAATGTTCAAGCTTAATATTACCACTGACAGTGTTATTTCAGCTTTTGTGACCACATATAACCGTGACCGACTCTATCCTATGGCATGCAAGACTTGGCCATGTACACTATAAAAGAATGCAAGATATGTCTAAGGATGGGTTGATCCCAGCTTTTGACATGGACACTGAAAAGTGTAAAACTTGCATGTTGACCAAGATAACCAAGAAACCCTTTCAGGGTGTTAGTCGTGAAACTAAGGTCTTGGAGCTTATTCACAGTGACCTGTGTGATTTGCATGCCATTCCTTCTTTGGGAAATAAGAAGTACTTTGTGATGTTTATTGATGATGCTTCTAGGTTTTGTTATGTTTATTTGTTACATACAAAGGATGAAGCATTAGATAAATTCAAAGTGTTTAAAACTGAAGTTGAATTACAACTTGGGTCTTTGATCAAAAGATTAAGGACTGATAGGGGAGGTGAGTACATGGATACTCTGTATTTTCAGTCTGTTGGTATAATCCATGAAACGACTGCCCTTTATACTCCTCAGCAAAATGGTATTTCTGAAAGGAAAAACAGGGTGCTGAAGGAGATGGTTAATTCCATGTTGTCCTATTCAGGACTGAGTCAAGGGTTCTGGGGTGAAGTTATGTTAAAAGCTTGCTATTTATTAAATAGGGTTCCCAACAAAAGGAACAAGGTTACCCTTATGAACTCTGGACTAAAAGGAAACCCAACCTAAACTATCTCAGGGTCTGGGGTTGTAGGGCTGTTGTAAGACTCCCTGATCCAAAGCAAAAGACTTTGGGTGAAAGAGGCATTGATTGCATCTTTGTTGGATATGCTGAGCATTCCAAGGCTTTTAGGTTCTATGTTATTGAACCTAATGAATATGTTTCAGTTAACTCTATAATTGAATCAAGGGATGCAGACTTTGATGAGAATAGATTCTCATCAGTCCCAAGACCAAGTCAGAGGATTCCTAATGGAACTCTTGACACTGGTGTATCAAAGGTCCCTGATGATAAACCATCAGTGGTCCCTGATGAGGTTGTGGTTCAACAACCTGAATCTGTGCTCAGGAAGAGCGAAAGGGTCGGACTCCAAAGTCATTTGGACCTGAGTTTCAACTATACTTAGTTGAAGGCACCAAGGATGAGGTCTCCGACCAATACTCCTATTGCTTCATTGTTGAGGATGATCCCAAGACATTTGAAGAAGCAATGAAGTCCCCGGATATTGCTTTCTGGAAAGAAGCAATCAATGATGAGATGGATTCCATCATGGGAACAACACTTGGGTGTTGGTTGATCTACCACCTAGTTGCAAACCTTTGGGTTGCAAATGGATTTTCAAGAAGAAAATGAAGGTAGATGGAACTATTGAAAAGTTCAAGGCTAGATTAGTTATTCAAGGCTTTAAACAAAAGTCAGGGATAGACTATTTTGATACTTATGCCCCTGTGGCTCGTATCCGTACCATAAGACTGCTGATTGCTATGGCATCTATTCACAATCTGATTATTCATCAGATGGATGTGAAGACAGCTTTCTTGAATGGTGAATTGGAAGAGGAGGTTTATATGAACCAACCTCAGGGCTTCATCTTGCCTGGCAATGAAAACAAGGTGTGTAAACTGATTAAGTCTCTTTATGGACTTAAGCAAGCACCTAAGCAATGGCATCAAAAATTTGATGAAGTGGTTTTGTCTAGTGGTTATGTTCTTAACCAGGCTGATAAATGTGTATATAGCAAATTTGATGATTCGGTAAAGGAGTCATCATTTGTCTATATGTTGATGACATGTTGATCTTTGGCACTGACCAAAATCACGTTGACCTGACAAAGGAATTTTTGTCATCAAGGTTCTCCATGAAAGACATGGGGAGGCTGATGTTATCCTTGGTATAAGGATTAAACATGAAAGTAATAGAATTTCTATCTCTCAGTCTCATTATATTGAGAAGGTGCTGAGGAAATTCAATTACTTTGATTGTACTCCAGTGAGTACTCCTATGGATACTTGTGAGAAGCTTATGCCTAATCATGGCAAGGCTGTATCTCAACTTGAGTATTCTAGGGTAATTGGCTGCCTAATGTATGCTATGACTTGTACAAGACCTGATATTGGTTTTGCAGTGGGAAAATTGAGCAGGTATACTAGTAATCCTAGTGCTCATCACTGGTAAGCAGTTCAAAGGGTACTAAAGTATTTGAAGAGAACTATGGATTATAGTCTCTCATATACTGATTACCCATCAGTGTTGGAAGGTTACACTGATGCAAGTTGGATCAGTAACACTGAAGACAATTCGTCTACCAGTGGTCGGGTATTCCTACTTGGTGGAGGTGCAATTTCTTGGGCATCCAAGAAACAAACTTGCATCACCAGTTCAACAATGGAATCTGAATTTTTGGCTTTAGCAGCTGCGGTAAAGAAGTGAATGGTTGAAAAACTTGCTCCTTGAGATTCCATTGTGGCCTAAACCTATAGCACCTATTTCTATCCGGTGTAATAGTGCAGCTACATTGGCTAAGGCTTATAGCCAGATGTACAATGGTAAGTCTAGACACTTAGGTGTCCGACATAGCATGATTCGTGAGCTTATCATGAATGGGGTGGTATCTATAGAGTTTGTGAGATCTCAACGGAACTTAGCTGATCACTTGACGAAGGGTTCGGCTAGAGACTTGGTTATAAAGTCTGCTAAAGGGATGGGTTTAAGTCCAACTTAGTCACTGAATGCTAGGACACCCAACTCCCTCCTGAGGAAACTTAGGAGCTGAGTTCAATGTGGATAGCTGAACATTCAGTGGACTGAGCACATGTTTTATTTACATCCCAAGGTTGTGCTCAGAACCTGCTGAAAGGAGGATGAAGTCTTTACTTCTCAATGGTTATTTTTCTTTGAAAAAGTGCTTGGCAAGAGCATGACTAAAGAGGAACCACCTATGTAAATGTTGAAGTTTTGCCGCTTCAGGAAGCTTTGGACTTTAGCTTTTACAACATTTATGAATTTGGATATGGACACATGGCTTGTATAGTGTCAGGAGCTGATAAGTGTTTGAAAACTTGTGTGTATTTTATCTTCAGGTATTCAAATGGGTTGAAGGGTTCAATTCTTAGAACACCCTGATTCTCGAATATTTGAAACGTGTAATTTACTAAGATGGAAATTCAATCCTCAGGGCATTTTCATTTATGCACATGTTTTGCTTGATGTTTGTTTTTTCATGCAAAGGAAGTGAACTAAATTTGGGGAGGATTGTTGGAAAATTTAGTGCACTTGTGGGAATAGTTCACACCTTGTAATGGGTTAGGAGGTACGGAGTGTACACCCATAAGGTCCATGAACACCCTGACTCTTGTAGTGGTTTGTATTGGTAGTGCTTGGTGAAAGTACTGTTGTGGTTACCACTGATTATCAGTGTTTCCACTGAAGCAGTACTTCCACTGGATCAGTGTTTCCACTGAAGTGGTGTTTCCACTGAAGTGGTGTTTCACTGAAGTAGTGTTTACACTGAAGCAGTGGTGTTTCCACTGATAGCACTATGAAAGTACTGAAGCTTGTAACGGCTTTGACCTATTCAAGTGGCAGTTTCAACTGCTTAATGACCACGTTTAATTGGTCATGTAACCACTAACGGCTATAATGGGGATAATTATGAGGCTATTAATGGGCCGATTAATACTCATAATTCCATTGAATTAGCCAAGAGTATTATCCTATAAATAGGATATCTGATTATGCATGAAGTACACACAGAAAACACTAAACACTTATAAGCGCAAGGGTTATTGAATTGTGCCTAATTCCATAACTGCATTTGGTCTTATCCCAAGTAGATATTCGTGTAACCCAGGCATTAGGGTCGAATAGTTTACTTTGGAAAGTGATCACACGATTCCAAGTGATATCCGGTAACCACCTAGTGGTATTGCTACTGTCATTGATTGTCTTAACCCTGTTCTGGGAGATACACCCCAACAGAATCATCACCACCACCATCACCATCTACCACCACAAAATCATCACCACCACCATCACCACCCTCTACCATTACACAACCATCACCAGTTCACCGCCACCCTCCTGTGGTTTAGAGCCGGTAATTAACAAGGGTATATTACATGTTCACTACTTGGCTGAAAGAGTAAAGCTCAATTCTATGAATCTCCTTCTTTACATGGCTTCTAGTACTGCTGTGGTTCAGTTCCCGTAAAGCTGTGTATGGAAAGATAAATGTCATTGACTTGTTGAGATAACAGTAGTTGCTAGACAAGATTTCAGGAGCATGTTTCTTTATAACTCGATCTCCACTTTCTTATCTTGAGAACTACACTACTGATATTTGTTTGTCTACTACTTTACTAACTGGAATTATCTTTAAATGTGTTGCGATAACTATTGCTTAGAAGAAGAAATAATGCATAGGGAGCTGTATAGAATTTAGAGTTCCAGTTTGAGTGACTGGTTACAACCTCACTGTTACATGAACTGAGAACACAACATACACATGATCGACCGTTGTTAAGAGGAATATATATACGGTAATCAAGCTGTTTGGGTTTTCAACCGTTTTTGAATTATCAGATAATGCCATAAGTACTTAGAAGCATACAATACTCTTTGTAATCATTTTCTTGATCTACAACTAATCTCATATGCTGAGTCGGAAATTTTTACCCAGACTAAAAATTCAGTAAAATTTTTACCCAAAGATGAGAATTCCACACACGTTTTCTAATTATAAAAGTTCAGTAAATAGAACTCGAGAGTTGAATTATTTGGAAACCCGACACATAATGATGAAGAAGGCTTGGGATGAGATTCTCAGAAAGTTAAGTGAATGGAATTCTGAAGAGGGTGGTTGAATGGTGGTGGTGGTGGAGGGTGGTGGTGATGGTTGTGTGGTGGTAGAGGGTGGTGGTGATGGGAACTCAAAATAAAATTAATAGTAATCTCCAAAAAAAATTTCTTTCCAAAAATGTCACTGTAGCAGACGAGGGTAAAATAATCATATCATACGGCCACTAACGTGAAAAACTAACGAGCGTTAGCCAAAATGGATAATTTGCAACTACAGTAACGTTAAAGGGCAAATCTCGCAAAAAAAATAAAACGTTAGAGACATCTCTCGCAATCATTTTATTATGACATTTCTCGCAAAAATCAAAAAGTTTAGAGACATTTTTTGCAGTTTACTCTATTTATTTTGTTCCAAAGGATCGGATAAGAATGAGATATTTTTAAACTTTTTTTTTCCTTTTTTTATAAGTAGCCCTATTTAGGCTTAAAATACATGTTTAAATGCATGCCTAATTCATAAATTATGTGATAAGTGTATTATTTATTGTCTCTTTTCAAATTTTCATCAATCATAAAGCAACCAATCAAATTATTAGATACATACATAGACATGATTATTAGGCATAACAACCATTTTTTTTATTGTTCAGACACTTAGAGTGTGTGACTCTAGTCATATTTTAACAAGTGTTTTTAGGGTAGTTTAGTGATATTTTGTGCAATCATAATGTTTTTTGCTTGACTAATGTTACTTCTTCCGTCTCAAAATTATTGTCATGAGAGAGAAATCACAAAGTTTAATAAAAATTGGACCCTTATAAATTTCAACCGCTCAAAGAGAATATTTCTCTAATATATTCTCTAGTTTTTACTTTAAAAAGAAAGTGGACAGTTATTTTTAGACATCCCAAAAAAGAAATGTGGACTATAATTGTGAGACGGAGGGAGTATGTTTGATAAATTATTTTGTTTTATTTGGAAAATGAGACCTATGATGGATTTTTTTTGCTCAATCGACGAAACATTTGTTTGATTGGTGGTTGTTGATATTTTTTTGTCCGATAAGGTTTTGTCTTTTTCGAAGAAAAGAAAATTCAAAAACTTTAAGCTTTGAAATTTCTCGTGCTATTTTGATAATAATTTTGTAAATTATTTATGAATGTAACATTGTTTTTTTTGGAATTGCCTATTTTTAATTAGTGGAGATAAAGTGACCGGTTGGGGATGTGATTGTAGCGGTTAGATTGTCTGATTTGTAGTTGTGATCAACGTTTTAAACAGGTTTTTTAATTGACCCGGTCAAGTCATCGGGTTGCCAATCGGGTTGCCAGGTCACAGGTTCAACCGGTTCTCTCCACACCAAAAAAATACTGTAAATCATGTTTACCAAAACATGTATATAACCTGTAAAAACAAATGTCAAAACATATAAAGCCAAATATCCTTTATTATATCCATTTGGCAATTAGTACTTAACAAGCAGGTTTGCCCGCGCGTTGCTACGGGGCGGCCGTGATGTGTTTATTACAATTATGTTAATGTTAGTGTTGTACACGATACCATCCTTGCCATCTCACTGTGGTTGTAGTCTAGTGGTAAACGGGAGCCCACAATTTGTATTGATACACAGCGCTGCACACGATCCATGTCACTGTAACAATGACCTAGCCTGCAATTTCATTAAACCAATACTTGTTAGTATTGTTGCTGTTGTTTTGCAGTAGTAAAAGAGATGACTCTTAGGTTATATCCCTTACAAAGAACAATAGTAACCTGAGTGATGTATTTGTGACATATGTATGGTTGCGGCACAGCCCTTAAGAACATGTCAAGACGTTAAATGGCTGGTGAAAATAAGGTATCCAAACAGCTCCTAATAACATGTCAATACCCCAAAATGGTTGCTGAAAATAATCTATCCAAACAGCCCCTAAGAACATGTCAAGGCGCCTAAATTGCTGCTGAAAATAAGCTACCGAAACATGCCTTAACAACATGTCAAGATGCCAAATTCGAAAAATATGATGCTCGTGGGTAATAGTGAACTGATGTAGGCCAGTCACACCAAATGGCATTCTAGGAGGAGATGCATTTTATGAACTCATTAATTTTATGAACTCATTAATTTTTAGTTACTTGCATTTAATAGCATATAAAGAAACTATTATGCAAGTTACTCACCCCTTTGTAGTTAGATTCATCTTGTTTCCATTCCCGATGCAACAAACACTTTGACCATCCGAATGTCACCTTCTGCTACTGGCCCATACAATGTTGTACAACCATCATTACGCTTCGCATCGTTATTAGCACCTGTAATGAAGAAAGCCTACGGTGATCATTTGTGGAAATACACTTTCGAAGCATAAGCTTACAAACGCAAAATTACATTGTAACACCATACCAAAATCATGTATACAAATTTAAAAGCATTAAACGAACATATTTATGAAAGGCGTCAGCTATATATATCCTATAAAAGTTCAAATTTAATTCTTTTTTGCATAAAACATGTTGGTGCAATAAATAATTAACCATACATGTTCGGTATATGCGGAAATGGAACCTGATGTTGCTGATGTACGGGTCACCATGTTCCTCGGATACCAAATGCATTTCGTAGAACAACACGAAGCATTGGTTAACCATAGACCAAAAAAAGTAAGACTTTCTCCCTTCTTCAGTTTAGCAAAAGACATATTAATGGTCTTTTGCTTATAAATTAATAATTGTAAATCGATTTGAAATAAGCGAGTGGGAAAGAGTGTACACATTTGCTTATTCAGTAAAGTAGAATGCAAATATGACAAAAAAATACATATCCCGTTCATTTCTTATTGGCTTTTGCTTAATCAGATATGCATTTTTAATATCCAAAATAAGCAGATACGCACCCGAAAATGACCCAACATCACTTGCTCAGGATAGTCATTTCTGTGTAGTATTGAAAATAAGTACACACGCACCTGAAAATGACCCCACATCTGCTTTAAGCAGTTCTCTGATTCGTTGCATCAGCTTATCAACACTTTTCTCAGAAAACGACCCAACATCAGCATTGTTCCCATTTTACGTGCCCTACAAATCAGGCATTGAAGTGACCAGTGGTAAAATATTGCAATGGTTTAAATAGGAGTTTGGACGTGAGTTCGAATATTTTTCTAATAAAACAGTTCAAAAATAACGTTCCTACCTAATTCGACGCACACACGCTAGATGACGTTCCTGACCCGCCCAACCCGTTTACCCCAGCTGACCCGTTTTCCTGAGTGCCCCTGCTACCACGTTTCAACCTACAAAATTTCATATTACAACCTGTCATAGTTCATTTAACTCATCTATAGTGTATACAACCAATTAGAAATAGCAGTGACGACAAAGTTCAAGTGCACATAAAATAGACACACGAAAGAATATGATCAAGAGACGTGTACCTGAGAAAGAATGCAAACAACAACCGCACTTGATTATGTGAGATTGAATCACCAATGAACACCCTTCATTTATTCCGCATGAAGTGAATAAATAGTTTGCAATCAAAACTAAATAAGCCATAACTGATGGTCTAAAATTAAATTAATTCCCGGAAGCCTCTAACATTTGAGTCTACTATGGTTTTTGTTCCACGCTTTAGATCTTCATGCCTGTTGCAAGGTAGTGGAAAGGTCTTGTTTCTAGAATTCAATGGTATAAAAAATGCAAAAAGGATCCAAAGAAGTTGTCACTTAGAAGGGTTAACAAAAGAAGCTTACCAACATAATAACCCATGTTCAAATATTTGCAATGTTGAATTTACGATATTTCACACTAATATGATGACTGAGTTGAATTAATATCAACGGCGTCTTGTGCTATTATTATAAAGAGAAGTAAGATATTTGTTTAAATGCATGTCCTGTATGAAACCATAATCACAATCATGAAGCATTATTTTTTCAAGTGGGAAGTGTTATTTTGTGTATTGTATCTTATGAAAGGAAAATATTTAATGCTAATTTTATACTTTAGCAAATGTTCCACTGAATTTGTATATGAAATTATGTTAAAGACACGCACCTTTCCACCATTCTTATGCGTAGATAGTCTTGGATTCTACGAATCGAGTACGTTCCTCAGCCTATCAGCTATAGCCGAAGCAGAAGATGATATCTTCTCAGTACAGCTGTCTTGGCACCAGCTTGTTGTTGCTTGAAATTGCCTTCTTGCATCATACCATTGTGATTGTATCCTGGTTACCACTTACCACCCTTTTAATCATACCCTTTTTGGGATCTTTTTCTTTCCCATAGAATTGGCCACGTCCTATAAATTTACACGACTGAATATAACATTAAAAGTAACAAAACATATTAATTTTAAAACTAATAAAACGGATAATTGGTACTTCGTTTCGAAAGCTAACCTTGGAATTATAGGTTTCCAATTCTTCCCCATCCTTGAAGATCACCGATGTCAACAAACTTTTCCTGGCCCGAAAGCATCCTGATGTCCACATGTGAGATATTGATTAATGACAACTATCTCATTATTAGCCGTATCACATTCCGGAAAACGATTTAGAAATTATACACGGAACATAATCTGTCTTGCCTAAAGACCACAAAACCTGCATATCAATTGTAATTAATTTAATAACATAAAAAGGTTGATATTAGAGGGTGTTTGGAATCACTTATATCGAAGTGCTTATCTGGTTTACTTTTTTTCATGAGAGGCTCCAACATGTTAATTTTTTTAAGGGCTCATTTGAGCATAAATTAGCAAATAAGCGGTTTTAGCACATACTTACCAAACGATAGCCGATGATTTATGTCTAAATATGAGTAAGTAACACACACTCAAATAAATGAAGTTTCTCGTACTAACAAAATAACAACTACTCCATATAAGTAAGTTCATTAAAGGATATCTCAACCTGAACTGATGCAGCTGTTAACTGCTCGGGATTGATCTCAATGCGGTTTTTCTGCCTATCAGACCGTTGTTATGGCAACGCTCCCTAAATCAAGGCAGACACGTTTCCATTCTTGGATTGTGTAACACCTGTTGCAATGAAAGATGTTACTAACAGTATGCAAACTAAGTATGCACTTGTTTTTTTGTTATCTTTGATGACAATGCAGAACCTCAGACACAAACTTGAACTTACATGTTTGTCTGTGTCTTTTTCCTCCAATGTGTGTTTGCTCTTAGTACCAGGTTGCATGATTCAAAAAACCCCCCTGGTTGCTCCAATGTAACATGTTCCCACAAAATCACCCCAAACATGTAAACACCCGACTTCTCATTTGAAGATTCAGCACGAAGAACTTCCGGTGCCATCCACTCAGGTTGTTTACCCCACCAGCTAAAAAATGTATATTTCTTATTAGACTTGCACTAAAAAAAGTAGCCTGCTACACATAATACATGACGATTACATAATTTATCTGTTTAACGCATAATACCAAACTCAATCGACAAAACTCATTTCCAAAGCCACATTACTTATTGTTCCCCCTAGCTTTCAAACCCTGTAAGACCCCAAAAAAACAAATAATGCCCTTGAAACTTTCAAATAATCTTAGTTCCATTAAAACGATTAAACTACAACAAAAAATCAACATAGAACTTACTGAAACTGCAAAAAGGAAAAAAATTCAGTTTTAACGGCTCATCAACTTGAGCTTATAACTTATTTGAGTTCATAAGCTCAATTCGCTAAGGTCATAAGCCAGTAAAAGAAGTTATTGGCTTTTTGAAATTTCCATAACTAAACCTACAATAACACAAAATCCAAGAATTAACTGAAAATTCAAGCATAGCTAACAAAAAACATATATTTTAATCAATTAGTAACAAATGTAAAAATAATTAAACCTCATTTAATTGTGTCCCCTTATTGTTTTAATCTTCCTCAACCTGACATTATCCTACACTGTCATACATCTGAAAGTAATAAAAAAATTAAATAAAAAAAGAGGGTTCCTTAGTAAAATTCAAATACTAATAGTACAGAAATCAGGTTGTTATCAACTTGTGTTACGGAAGTAATGAAAATCAGAAATCAATCAAAAGAAGAAAAAACCCCTTTTTCTAAGATAAAAACATCAATATAATTAAAACGAAGAAAAGATTGTACCTTTGGAATAATTATTCTTTTTATGTTTTTCATTGAACTGGGTTTCATGTTTTTGCTGAGTCAAGATATCATGTGTTTTGAAACGATTGACTCCACGATCAGTAATTGATTTAGGGTTATTGATTATGATGAGTTCTGAAAAGGGTTTGGATCTGGGTTTAGTAATAAGCTTATGGTTGTGGAATTTTCTAGGAGATGAGAGAAACCTGGAGAAGATAAATTCAATGGCGGTGGTATTTTTGTGTGAGGATTCTGGGAAAAAATCTAACCGGTTAATGGCGGTTTGTTTACATTTGTACATGTAACTGTGCATATACGGTGGCTTCTGATGAACAGTAAACATTGCAACACACTTTACCCAATCTTAATTTGCCACATCATTTGTTTTTGTACTACATTTTGTATAAAAATGAAATAGACCAATCAGGTTTTGACAACATGCTATGTATTATACCATTTTTTATACAACCCTCAACCACAAATAGTATATATATATAATTTATAAAAGAGTTTGTGAGGATGTATGTGCAGTACACGATACATACAAAATTAGATGACCACGTATTTTTTCTCATGTTGTACTGAGCTTTTCTGATATACGGAACATTATTCGAAGACATTAGATCGTAGGGAGCATCACTCTAATAACGTACATTTAACCAGGCAGACAAATCTCTAAAATTCAAAGATAACCTTCATATAGTTGTGACAACTTTAGAGCAAATTGTGTTGGCGTTTTTCAAAGAGAAGCGCAGAAATATAAACGTAGAAAGGAAGAGCGTGTTAGGCTAATGTTACAAACTGATTTGTTTCATAAAAGATAGAAAAAAAAAAACCTTGCCGGTTCCGGTTCATCGGTTCAATCTGGGTCAATTAAAACCCCGCGGTTCAATCCGGGTTTTAATCCTTAAAAACCCGGTTAAAAACAGCCTGATAACATCCCCGGTTCTCGATGCAACTAGTTGAATCTGCCGGGTCAAACCTGATTTTAACACACTGGTTGTGATGGATTTCTGGATTAATTGTCGGCGTCGAGCCGTTGGTAATTGGGTTATACAGTAGTGTGCGTCTGTGCGACCTATGGGAAGAATATACGTGTTATTGGATATTTTATTTTTGGAAGTGTGTCTCACTGACCTTTTGATTTTGCAACACTTTTTCTTCATCTAATAGCCTTCTCGAGAAATATTTGGTCTATTTTGTGAGCAAAAATAATATTAAAAAGAAGCTTTTGCATATATATCTTTTCGAAAATGCAAAATTGCATATATATTCAAAGCATGCATAAAATTCATTGTAAAATGTGCTTAAAAAACTTGTACAAAGAATATATATGCAATTATTTACTTTGAGAGGGATATATATGCATTTTTGCCTATTAAAGAAAGTAGATACATGCATTAGTACTTTTGTTCAAAAACATGCGTTAGTACTTGTTAGATTCGAAAAGTAAAAGACTTTTATATTTTGTTTATTCTTTCATTACATGTAATAAAAGAAGAGTATAAAAATATCCTTTTTAGTGTTGACACTCATTTTAGAGTATGTTTGGTAAAATTAATTATTTCTGAAATTGTAGATGGCGTTGAAAATGATGTTAGAAATGAATATTATAAAAAATGATTATTTATATAAATTAACTGAAATAACTTTTGGTTTTTAGGAATTTATTTTTATTTTTTTTATTTATTGGTTCGTTAGCCAAAACCTTCTTCAAATTCAATCCGTCAAAAGGGAAACCGACATAATTTGAATTTGAGCTGGAGATGAAAAGAGAGAAACTTGAGCTCCAAAAAAAGACGATGGACCTCATGACGCTATCAAAACGGGAGACCGACATAATTTTTTACAATACCCCAATCGACCCAAATTTGACCCCACGACAACTAGAAGAACTGATGAAAGTCAAGGAAACAATCAAGGAACGCTACAGTTAGATTATTAGTTTAAGTTTGTAATGTTTATTTTAATTTAGTATTGTAATGTTTATTTTAATTTTAATGAATTTAAATTTGTTGTTTAAAATGTTTGAATTTAAAAAAAAAAAAGTCAGTCATCGACTGTGGTAACTTGGTCGTGTCTGGTCGTTGGAGAGAAAAAACTGATGTGACATCTGGTGACCTGAATCACGAGTGCGTCCAGCCTAATGGTTTGTTAGTCTATAAATCTTATGACAAGATGTACTTCTGTGATATTTTGTTTCCTCAAGTGTTTTTAAAAAATTTCACCAAAATATTTTGCGAGAAAATTTTCAGTGAGAGTTCATCACCACCAACAAGGCAACAATTATACCACGTCATCATAAATGTACTTGTTTAGCTTTTAGCACTAATAGAGTTTTGATACAAAAGTTTTACCTATTTGAGAAAGATAATTAAAAAAAGTGAAAATTTAAGATATGGACGTATTTTGCATTATACTTTTATAAAAGGCCGTATTCTTATCGTATTTTCGTTTTTGTCTATTTTGGTGAGCCAGCACCATCTTTTGAGCACCAAAAAGTACAAAAAGTAGAATCTTCAAACCCTAAAAATAAGGCGCCAAAAATGACATATTTGTAAAACTTTGAGTTTTGGGTAGAAATTGGTAAACGTGAAAGGGTATATGACCATAATGGTAATTTATTTATTTATTTATTAATAAAAAAACTCAGGCAATTCTACGAATGGAATTGATATCTACATATTTTCTGATGCATGCACCATAATTTGTACATTACAGTTTGTACCGTACAATATTGTAATGCACAAATTGTGATGCATCCATCAAAAGATGTGGTATAAGTATCACCTCTCTTTTCACGAATAACATTAGATCTGTTTTAGTAATGTAGTAATATTTTTGTTGTTATTAACATTATTAATTAGGGATAATACCTTTAAAAAGTATTATATTTGGCTAAAAATACTTTTCTGAGTAGCGAACAATAAAAAACTCTTGTGAGTAGGGGTGAGTAAACGGACCGGATGGACCGGACCGAACCGAAACTGACCGGACCGATGGACCGGCGGTCCGGTCTCGGTCTACCATTTTTGACAAATTCGGTCTCGGTCCGGTCCGGACCACAAACCCGAAATTTAGCCTTGTTGGACCGGACCGACCGACGGACCGACCGAGACCGGACCGGACCGACCACATTCGGTCTCGGTCTCGGTCTAGTGTTTTTGCCAGATTCGGTCTCGGTCCGGTCCGATTTTTCTCTGTCCGGTCCGGTTTTCGACCGATGAGCAGCCCTACTTGTGAGTATTAATGTTGATATATTGTCTTTATGTGAGTAGTTTGACTATTTTACCTTTCAAAGTTACATAAATGATTCGTGTGGGTTTGTTAAATTGCAACCACCGTCCCTAAGGTAAATTACATAAATGGTCCCTTAAAAAAAATTCAATTTTTTTTTTCAGAATTTTCTTTTTCCGAAATTTTTTTCCAATTTTTTTTTTCGATTTTTTTCTTTCAAAATTCTTTCAAAAAAATTTTCAGAATTTTTTTGTCGAAAAACTTTTTTTTTCTGAAATATTATTTTACAATTTTTTTGGTCACACGTGAAAAAAAATTTTCTGAATTTTTTTTAATCACATGTGAAAACATATAAAACTGGATGAAAACGTATAAAAACAGATTAATAAAAGAAGATGAAAACTTAAGAAAACGGACTAAAACGTATAAAATAAGATAAAAACGTCTAAAATTTACGAAAACGTATAAAAACGGACGAAAACGTATATAAAAACACATAGAAAAAAAAGTATATAAAACACGTTGACAGAAACGTATATAAAAATGTAGCTAAAAACGTATATAAAAGGGTTAATTCCATATATACCCAATTTAAACATTTAAATGTCATATTTACCCATCAAAATATTATAATGACATATATACCCAATATGAACATCATATTTGTCATATTTACCCAATTCATTATAAAATCAATTAAAAATAAATTTACATCCTTAAATGCCTATTATGCCTTTAGTAATTTCTAAAAATCAATTAGTTTCTTGTTTCATTAGATTTTCAAACTAAATATCTATTGAACATCAGAAAACATGTATAATTTGTTATTTTGATGTTTATGTGTGTCAATTGAGATCATGTTCCATGTGTTATTACTTATGTATCTTGTTTGTAGTAGAATGTTGTTTAGTACTCCTGGGTTTTGACAAGTTAACATGCGTTACATTTGTTTAATTGGTATTCAACATATGTAGATGTCATTTGAATTGGTAGAATGAGTATCATCTCAAGGTTTATTCATGTTTCTTGGGCTCGTAACGTGTTTTGATGTTTTCGTGTATTCATGAAGTTTGCTTTTTTCTAGATGATTAAGCAACATTTGATTTACAAAAAAAATGGGTATATGTAAAGATGAGAATTAATGTTCATATTATTAAGGGTATAAAAGGAATTCAATGATATAAGTTTACAATTAATTGAGTTTATAATGATATTGGGCAAATATGACAAATATGATGTTTGAATTGGATACATATGTCATTATAGCCCTAGTTGCAGATTATTTTCTCTACAAAAGTTGTGTTGTATATGTTTGGAAAAAAAAAAAAAAAAAAAAAAAACATTCATAAAATGAGATTACTAGCAACAGCAAACTCCTGTACAACAAATTTATCCTAATTTATAGAATATATGTTTCTTTCAAGAACACATGGGTCATATCATTTAGAGTAAATTACACCGTTCGTCCTTGTGGTTTGCGTTGACCGCAGGGTTTAGTCCTTTGACCAAAAAAATTGCACCGTATGTCCTTAAGTGTGAAACGTTATGCGCCGTTCGTCCTTTGACCAAACGACGTTAAATTTGACCGTTAAAAACCCATCATGTGACTTGCACACGAGGGTAAATTCGTCATTTCAAGACCTCAAGGACGAACGGTGTAATACTCTCGGTGTTGATTTGTTTTCTGCTCTATTCAACCTACCATAAAATACTCTCACCTACTTTCTTTCATCTCTAATCTCACATCATATCAAACCACAGTTGATCACATCAAGATCATCATTACATCTCATCTCAGTTCTCTTTCATCATCTCATATCTCTTTCAACACCATCCGAATCAAGAAAGTACATTGAAGACTTCAAGATCTTATAAATGATATAAGGTAGGTTCTTGATGTTGTACCGTTAAGTGTTTATCACATAATCGAAACAAAGTTGGCAACCACCAAACCACCATCACCACCGCGCGTCACGCATCACCACCACCACCAAAACACTAACCTCGCTCTCCTCATCAATTCTACCTACAACACGCGCCACCACCATCATCACCGCCACCTAAACCACCACTCACGCGCCACCCTCTTTATTATTTTTGATTTGGTACGAGTAAATCGGGCCGAAAAGAAGGTGAGAAACGAGTTTTGACTCGTTGGTGACTCACCAAGTCACATATACAGTTATTTGAGTTTGATTCAGATATTGGAATGATTCATGGGTTGTTGTTGTCGTTGTGATGGTAGCCGAGACCCCTAGAGGTCCGATTGGTTTATTATTGTTTTCGTTGATGGTAACCGGGACCAAGATGTTCCGGTTGATATTGTTGTTGTTGTAGCCGAGAGAAACCAAGACCATTAGGGTCTGTTTGGTTCGTTGGTTGTGGCCGAGGGTAAGCGAGACCAAACAAGGGTCCGTTTGGTTCGCTGGTTTGTAGCCGAGGGTTAAACCGAGACCTAGGGTCTCGGTGTTGGTTTTGAGATGAGGATTATTGTTGACGTTTATTGTTGGGTTGAAATTTCAAAACAAAAACTTTTTTGGGTTTTAATCCTTTTAATCTTTTATAAAAAAAAGTTTATAAATTTTGTTACTACTAGATGATAGAGATGTGAAAATTTTTGGGAGCGGCGGTGGAGCGGCGGTGATGTGTTTTTCCGGTCGGCTAGGGTTTTCAAGAGAGGGAGAGAGAGAAAAGTGGTGAGGATGATGAATGGTTGTGTTTGTATGAGTGTTTGACTGTTTGTGTGTGGTCTTATCCACATAAACTACACCGTTCGTCCTTGCACCGTTCGTCCTTATGGTCTTGAAATGACGACTACCCTCATGTGCAAGTCACATGATGGGGTTTTAACGGTCAAACTTAACGTCGTTTGGTCAAAGGACGAACGGCGCATAACGTTTCACACTTAGGGACGTACGGTGCAATTTTTTTGGTCAAAGGACTAAACCCTGCGGTCAACGCAAACCACAAGGACGAACGGTGTAATTTACTCTATCATTTATAATTTGTTTAAGAAGTATGCGGACAAAAAGCTAACGTAGCCTAGCATATGGTCATGTGTATTATATCGACCTTAATAAAGAAAATCCTAAGTTTAGAAACTAGTATTTAAAATTACAAATAATACTTTAGGCGTTCACTCATGTCTTAGTAATCTCTTCAGTGATGGTTCAAGAATATGGGATCGTGCAAAACATCTTTAGTTCTTTACAAATTCTAGCTACACTTTGTTGTACAATTAGAATATGATCAAAGAATGCTGCACAAACTATTTATCAACAAAATTAAATCTTTTGTCAATCTAAACATCAAAACGCTGTGATCTATACAAAGTTATCTACACCTTCGGGTCTTTCTTCTTCTTCTCATGAATATTGATTATGACTTCTTGAAGCTCTGGGAAAACCGTTATGAGTATAAGTTCAAGTAAACCATACCCAAGTTGCTTTAAACACACTGCAGACTGCAATATAGTGGAATCAATATCAGAAACAGGACCTGACCACCACTTTATCGACCATTTAGTTAGTTAGCGTGTGTATGTTTACCTGGAGAAAATAATATATATCTTTAGCAGATCGCTTGTATTGCTTATTTCCAATTAAGCTGACTAAAGTAGTTGGTGCTCCCTCTGAAAGAAAAACCACCATGTTTATAACACATATTACAAATCTGTGGTGTAAAATTTAAAGCGATAAATACTCACTGAATATCATCTTCTTGATCTCACTGGCTCTACGGACAGCCTGAAGCTGCTCTTCAAATGACCCTTGTTTAGTATTTTTATTGCCAGATGAGGTCTTGCCGGAACCTTCATTTGATTGAGAAGAATCTGCTTGATTTGCTCTCAACTTCAGAAAAAATGTGCCTTCAGGCCAAAGAACCTAACAAAAGAAAGAATCTCAAAATTTCTACATAGACTATACCATATATGTATATCCATTTCAGT
Source organism: Chrysanthemum makinoi (assembly GCA_910596185.1). NCBI lineage: Eukaryota > Viridiplantae > Streptophyta > Magnoliopsida > Asterales > Asteraceae > Chrysanthemum > Chrysanthemum makinoi. Next base: position 305,847,099 of record OU343223.1, on the reverse strand, counting down.
CGACATGATGCATTAAACTTACATCTTGGAGATAACGAACCCCTTGAGCAACAACATTCTCTCTCCTGAGCCAATGGATTTGCCTTACAAGCCAATCATCAATAGCATCTTCCATCATTAGCTGTAAGATCTGCTTCGACATCCAAAACACCTGTCGTCTGTATAAAAACAAAATTTAACCAATATAAACTTCTTTTTGGCAAAACAAGACTCAAACTGCGTATCATAATGGATATCTACGAATAATGCAGTAAATAGCAAACCTTAGCCAGCCTCTTCTGTTAAGTTGAAATATCGTGTCCACTAAATTTAGCAATGGAACACTTACATTAGGCGGTGTCCACTACAAAAAGAAAAACAGAAAAACATATAATAGCTTTAGACGAACACTAATCTATATTTTGGTCTTGTGGAGATAAATCATATTCCATGAACTATGAAAAAATCGAGATGCTTTCTTAAACTAGATAGACAGTTACACACTTTAGATCCTGTCTTTAATACGTTATTTGACTATGTTGACATGTTTTTATTGTGGCGTTGATATAGAGTTTTGAAAGCGAAAAATTTAAAAGTTCAAAGGTTATTATACGTGAAAATGAAAGTTAGTTTTTAACAAAATTGAGGGGATGATAATGTATTCAAAACTTAAGGTAATTCAAGATTTACCTCTGCTGGGACACCAAGTGGATCTTCCTTGAGACCAGGCGCTGAAGCAAGATTAGCTCCCATACCGAGTATTTCAGATCGCGCCTCTGCAATATTCTTATTCTGTTCATCACTTTTAGCAAATCCTTTTGAGTTCAACTTGTCCAAATTTCGCTCATTAGCTTGTGCAACGAACCCCACTTCCTCATAGTGAAGTGTTGCATCTATTTCACCATCCTCATTGTTAGAAAAACTGTTACCAACATCCGAGGTAGTTCGCTTTGTGACGGAGTCAATTGCTTCATCACCCTTAAATGACATTTTTCTGTTAGATACTGAAGCAGATGAGTCAGTAGGGGAAACCGGGCCAGCAACTTTTCGCATTAGCCCATCTGAAACTCCTTTGAATTGACGTACAATATCATCCATAGCATCATCCACATTGACTGTCAACCAAAAATTTGCAAATAATCATATATCATATGGAATATTGCATAAAATAGGTAACCAACTTCTGCTTTGCATTATCATCGTTCGTGTAGCTGAGAAAAAAACCATTTCCCTTACAAAAGTTTCCAAAACGCCCACAAAATTATATTAATTTAATAAAACACTAAAACACTCAAAAGATCATGTGGATATTTTATAGTGTTGATCATGGGGCAATTGCATACAACCTGTTACCTGCTGTCGTGGTTGAATATATTACGTTACATTATTTTGATTAAAACTTTAATGTTTTTCTGGGCTAAAATAAGTTGGTTACTGAAAAATACGTACGCCCTTTAGGAATAACAACATACCTGCTAAGGTTCTTACTACCGACGATGACCTTCCAAAAGAGTAACTCTGAAATAATAATATCATTTTAGAAAGTACTCATCCTTATTAGTAGGTGAAGAAAAAGTTTAGAGAGAGGGACACCTTCGAAGACAAGCTCAAAAAGTCCCATACTTCATGTTGCTCAGCGATATTAGGTATAGACAATAGGTCCTGTAAATACAAAACTTGTTCAATTATACTATTTTCTCTTTGGAAAATTATAATAGGAATTATATGCGGCGGGTGTCATACTTGCAGATATCTATCAAGCTGTATACAGCGTTGACGAACAAACGCATCCTCTGTACTAGACGAAAATATCCTTTTAGGAGGTAACTGTGAAGTATAATTGGGAATGTCCTTAAGATGGCGGTGCAATCTCTCAAAATTCCTATATCTGGTGACAATGTAACAAAATATAAATTGATTAAGCAAATTATATTAAAAAATAGCAAAATGGTTACTTAAAGAGCTCAGAAACAAGACCTTCTTTTCACAAACCAAGTGTTGTTATCAACATCTGTCACACCAATCGAATAGACTGCAAATGATTTTGAGTCAAGAGTCTCAAAGTATGCTCCTAGAACCTGTAGAATATATATAGCATCACAATCAATACTATTTAATTACATAATAGTTAAATATACAGATCTTACCCGACACCTAAGCTTGGGGACAGGCCCTTCTGTATGAGTGGCTTTATCAGAAGTAACATTAAAATTATGTAAATCATTGTCTCCACTGACATTCGCACTGTAAAACTCTGAGATGACGGAACCACCAGCTTGGGTTGGACGTGCAGTTTCACTTTGGTTTTGAATGTTCAAATCAGATGAACTATTTGATTTTTCCGACGTAGCTTTACTTTCACTAACAAAATTAGAACTTTCATCAGCTAACTCAGAAAGATCGGACGTCTTGCTTTGATCAGCGTCAAGATTTTGCTCTTGTGGTTGGTCATTAGAATTTTCATTTAAACCAGGTAATGCAGAACCATCTACCATAGAAGGTTGAAGTCCTTGAGCAGCTTTCTTCTGAGCTTTTTTCTTATAGTTTCTTCCTTTGGTCCACATATCTTCAAGGTTTTCTGGCTGAAGAACTTCGGTCCTTCTTTGGGTTGCTGCCTCAAGAACCCGGGCCCATTTCGAGGACCGTGGCTGCACTGATTTATCTTGAACCGGATCACTAGCAATAGTGCCAGGTGGGTTTAAGATCGGTTCCTTTTGGTCATTAGGTGTATCATTCTTTGGATTATGAAAAGAGCCGCTTCTCAAGGAAGTAGACTCTTGAGACTTTTCATGGTTTATAGCAACGGGTTGATTCTGAGGTTGATCAGTGACATTAGTTGACTGATCATCTCCTGCTTCGTTGTCTCCCTTGTTATTGTTGGCGAGGAAAATACCCTCGATTAACTCATTGATTTGCCTGTCAGCAGAAGTTACTAACATCATTAAAAAACTCCGTTTCATTATGTTTTGGTGCCATAGCCCATATGAGTACTCAAATCAACAAGCACCACATAAAAAAAAAAAACCTCCCGAATACTCCTAAATAGATAACAGATGCTAAATATTGTACAAGAAGAGCTTTATTCTTAGGGGCTCACCCGGGACTTGCAAATTTCATTACAGGTTCCATTACCAAGCATGTTAAAAGCTCTCGTGTAATGCATCGAACTATAGGGCATTGCTTTTCTCGTGGTCTTAGGACAGCAGCCAAAACTGCCCCCATCACTCGCTTAAGAAACTACAAAATAAGAACCATCAGATAACATTCACAAAATAGTAATGACTACGAATAATCTTACATTAGAACTCTCCACTCACACCTTGTACTCGCTCTCAGAAGATATACAAGCCGGATGAAGCTCCTTAGAAGCCATAAGATGACGTTTCAACCTTTCATCTCTTTCTTCGGAAGAAAGTGTCACCATAACGTCCCTGCCAATAGCAGCCTGATTTTTCCGGAAAAGCTCTAAGTGATCACCTACTAGATCAACTACATCTCTGGAACAATACAAAAAAATGCAGTTAATTTATAGTTAGAGATTATACGAGCCAAAATTAACCTAATGGCTAATAGTCTAATACCAACCTTGTTAGCAAGTCAACGAGGTTTATGTCTTTCGCTCTCGTGGAAATCTCGGCAAGAATATCCATAATAATCCCATGTATAAGCTGTGGTGCTTCCTTATCAGGCGTTATATCCGAATACCACATATCAAGAACAAATTCTTGCAAAATCTTATTAACAAAATCATCCATAGCAGCCTCGACTACCGGAGAATCAATCTTCCTCTTCCATTTAGGTGGAGGAGGTAATGTGGTAAGACGAGAATCATTTACAGACAATTGTTTCTTCTCTAAATGCGCTAAATACGATTGCCCAATAGGCTTTCTTGTCTTCCAACGGAATTCAACTTCGCTTAACAAAAAATGAACACCTGATACTAGTAGTATTGCTATAGGAACATTCAACCACATTGATTTACTTGTGTCTGTAACAACAATAAATCAATCAACATTTACATATAAGACTAATGTAACTCCATTTTATTAAACCTTAGGAAAAAAAAATCCAAAATTTAACAACTAAATAATTAACATTCACGTATGATGCAATCTAACGCTATTTAGACCCCATCCCTCAAATGTCTACTCAGTTGGTTCCGGAAGAGAGGACTTTGCAAGAAAATAGTCACGCTTCCAGTAATATAATAGATTGACACTCTCGTGTTGCTACTGAGTCGGTATGAACATTGACTCTCACATATTTTCTTTAGGCTGGCAGTGAGGGTTCTTCGTGATCAACATTTTTCAAGATAACGGAGTCTAACACTATTTGCTGATATATTAAGGCAAAAACATCCTAACTTCAACAATTAACTACTGAAAGGTCACATATAATACAATCTAAGAGTATGTTACAAAAATAAAAGAGGCAAAATCATCCTAGATTCAACAACTAACGAATCAAGATCCACATACGATGCATGTTAACGCTAACTTATTACAAAATAAGGCAAAAAATCTTCAACATTAACATATCATGCAATTTAACGCTATTTGAACATACAGAATAATGAACATGCGCATATATTCAACCTAACGCTATACTAAAAAGAATTAAGGCAAAAACATCGTCGATTAAGATCAATAACATACGTGTTAAGAAGTAAGTGACGACGAATATACAAACAGCCCACCATACTGTACGAAGCTTGGCTTCTTCGATCAAATCATGTAACGTTTCCATTAGCTTTATATTTTAACGAATTAAAACCCTACGTATACATGATGGTTTGCGAAACTGAATGAGAGATATTGTGTGTTCCTCTCATGAATTTGAGAATTTGTAATGTGGTTAGGTCTAATTTGATTTGATTTGATTTGTTTGAGATGATGAATTTGAAATTGGATGCAATTTTGTTATAGGATTTGTATGTTGGTAATTCAATTGAGGGAGCCATGCAGCAGATTATTATCCAACGTGGCAATCATTGTACTATACATTGTTGGTAGCTTTATAGTTAAGATAATCAATGTAACTGTATATCACTTAAAATCGTATAATCATTTTTAAAACAAATTATTCAAACATAATGTTTAGTATCAAGAATATTTATTTTTAATAAGACCAAATGTTTGTTATTGATTTAATCACAAATCTGAAAACCTTTTCGCTTATAAGTGTTTAGGTTTTCACGCATTTTTTCCATGCAGATATATGTTCCAATTCATAGTCAAAAACTCAAAGCCCAATGAAATTATGATAATGAATTGGCCCATTAATCACATCATAATATTCCCTCATTATAAGGATTAGTGGTTACACGACTAATTAAACATGCACATTAATTTGCGGTTATAACTGCATTTGAATAAGTCAAAGCCGTTACAGGTTAATTTGAATCAGTCCAGCGTGTTTACTCACTGATGAACATGATCCCTGAAAGAGCTGTTACCTGAGTGTGCTCATTGAGGAGTTCACTCACTGAAGAGATGAACCCTCTAGTGATATAACTCCCTAATGATACATTCAGGGTTCTACTTTATGAAGAGTGTGACACTTAATTCATTAGGCTGATGGATATCGTTTACTGTGTTACTCAATCAAGTGTATACTTGTTGATCTTGATCAGCTACCTGAATTCCACTATACCACTATATGAGTCAAGGAGGTTCAGTGACCTGATGGGTGTGCATTCCGTACCTTCAAAACTATTACCAGGTGTGACCTGAGGGCTGAGACCCTCAATTGCACTATATTTCTAACAATCCCCAATATAGCACAATTTTTGAAAAAGAGATCATAAGATTTATGATTTACGGTGAATACAAATTGTCCTATAACTTGATTAGACTAGGATTGTATTCCGATATTTCTTGTAGTATAGTTCGAGACGCGTATGTTTAATTTATATTTGTAGACTTTTTTATGATTGTATCTTGTATTTGAATTCCTTCATTGTGAATAACATTTAATTATGTCATGAGATTATGATGAGATTGTGATGAATTGTCAATACTTTGAATTTTTTTCATAAGTTTTTCTTGCAACATTAAGAAGTTCACTTCAAATATGTTTTTGATATATTAACTATAAAAATTTCTCTTAAGTTTTCTAGATAGATCGAAAAGATAACTTTCGAATAAGAGAA
>OU343223.1:305693774-305840869 GCA_910596185.1 Chrysanthemum makinoi | reverse complement strand
CTCATTAACATCAAAATAGTAGAGGATTTACTTGGGCATCTACGCGTTTTTTATTACTCAAGACACTAATTTTACCCGGTGAAAGATCAAAACACTTAGAGTACATTGCATAAATATAAGGGAATTTTAGCTAGCGTTCCGCTGGTCATTTCATAAAAGCGTTAACTTTTTCCCATTGAGTCTCAATCATTCCTAAAACATGTACAGGATATGACTCGAAGCAGCAGCTTGTACCAACTTAGCAGAATAGGTACCACTGGGATAGAATTAATGATAACAATAATACACTAAAAAGTGAGTGCATACAAGAGGTAGGACTAAAGCGATTTGGGTGTACATTTGGGGAATTGGACATGGCTTGGGTATAGCACATTGATATTCAGGAAAGAGCGGAATCACGAGGGAAACACTTGAAAGGATAGGCTAACGGGGAAGGGGTTAGCGCTAGAGGGGTATAGTGTACTAAAGATAGGTACAGCAAGGTGTGGAATTGCACGAGCCAATGGCGGAAAGTAATTATATTCTGGGTATCAAACAGGGTTATCCTAGTAACTTCTTATCATTTAGTTATTCCTGCTTCACAAGTGTAGTCTTACTAGCGATCTTTCGAAAAGGGATGCATCACAAACAAGTTCTAGTGTGCTTTTCGGTTCACACTCTAAGCATCAAAGATAGATAACATTTCTCTACAAATCTAAGGGAGATACTCACATTTTGGGTGGAAATTTTAAGTGTAAGGGTTTTGTGCTTCCAGTCATATGTTTTCCTATCCATGGCGCGGCTTTATTAAAACTAATGGCCCACTCCTACATGTAGAAAAATTTAATTTGGTGCCAAATACTAACGTCCATTTCTCGGGTTTTACCGTACAATTGGACAAAGCAAATAATGTAAGGATAAGCATTGTTTCAAAGTTCCCGTTTATTTTTATACACTTAAGAACATTGTCACAATGTTCACACGAAAATATCAAAGTTATGATAATGGAAGGTTATTAAAGCGAAAAACTAATATCCCTGATTGCTTCGGTAGGATCCGTGTAAGTGGTGGTTTACATCTTCTTCAGAAAGAATGTTTGCGTGAAAAGCTCCTTTATAATCTTATGTATCTTCTTCTTGGTAAATTATACATGCACTTAAGAAAACCAACGAAACCTTAGTAAAGTGGTAACAATATATATATGACTCTACTAAACTAGGATATAATGCTTGTGGAATGGATGTTTCACAGTTACTACGGAAAATTAAGACTGAGAAAATTCTAAAATTTATAAGTGAAAACAAACGAAATAGTAGAACGTTTTGCGCTCCTTCGACACGTCAGGTGCGATCTGACGCCATGGGTAATCTGACAGAAAATGGTCTGCGATTTTCTGGAAAAAATTCTCGAACATTTTATCTTTAGAATCTGGAAAAATTTCCTTCAAAACGTCCATTATGACTCGATACAAGCATTTGACTCAAACAAACACACATATACATCTTTTAATTAATTGAAATTCTCATGTTTACATTTCTTTTGAAAACGTGTGTAATCCTCCCTACACTTATCCCTTATGTAAAATACCTTTATATGTAATTAAAACGAGGTTAAAGACAAAATAAAGCATTTTTACAAATTTAAACATGAGAATAAACAATCAATAAATGATACACGACACAAACAAGCAAACAATTAAGCATGGGTTGCCGGCCTTTTCTTTATTTATGAGTCTTACTTGCTAGGCTAGACCGAGAGTAGGTACCCCTGTTACTTCGTTCCGTCACCTTCTTCCTCATGATGGTCTCTATTGGGTGATTCCATGTTGTAGAAGTTCCCTATGATGCACCTTTCTAAGAATTGTCCTCTCCGACTCGGTTCTATATTCGGTCCTAAGTTCAAGCAATCCTTATAGAAACCGAGAATATTGGCCATAACATAATCCACTCCTTTCTCCTTATCCTCCTCATTCCTATAGTAGACCCGATAGTTTTAAGTTCCTTTTCATCATTGGAGAGTGATGAAAACTTCTCAATCTTAAACGACATTTGGTAAGCTACATCATCGGTCTCATCCTTGAATCGCACTATTCCTAATGAGGGATCATAAGTCATCCTGGTGCTTTCTATGAAGGCTTCCTAGAATAGCGTGGGATAGCTAGGATCTATATATTACTAATGATTCACAATTATGAAATCCGTGAAGCGTGAAACTATCTACATACGGGCAATCCTTAACTCTACCGAAAATTGCAACTAACCCTAGGATTATCGGGATCTTGCCTAGTTGGGATAGGCTTATTCATTACCCAATTATAGTAGGTCTGGTCATTATGTTTTATTGGGGATTTCGCGGTCAATGTAGGATTTTGCCACGAAAAGATGTCCTATGCAACATGGTATGTTAAGATTCCAAGGGTTCCCAAACTTGATCCTTGGGCTTCTCCAAACATACATGTGACGGAGGTCATGCACCAAGTGAGGGTGGAGAGATAGTTCTTCTTCCGTAGGAAACTTATTGAAATAGTCATTGTCTACTTCATCTACTTCCTCAGTTGTTTCATTCCTCGGTGTTTCACTAACCTCAAGTATCGTTTCATGGTTAAACCGTCACATTTGTTCTATTAGGTTTCACTAAGGTGATGGTATTGGCGAATTGAACGTGCTTAGCTAGCTTACTTGGGTCCTTAATCTCTCACAGGAAGTTTGGTACCAGAGATAGCATTAACCTTCCTATCACTATTGGTCATGGCTTTCAAGAGGTTATCTATCTTCCTATCCATCTCGGCTTGTTGTTGGTTAAAACGATCCGAGAGCTTAGCTATTTGAGCTTCTTGGGATCACGGAGGTGTTGCAACATCCCTCAATGTTTTGTTGGTTAGGGCTATGAGATGGGGGCCATGAGAAATCATTGGAGGTGAATTCTTTGTTTTGTCCCCAATAAAATTCGGGCTTGCCCTTCCATGCTTCTCAGGCGTCATTAAAAGTCCTAGGTCCGGGTGTTGTAGGGAATCTTCCTCCCGTTCCATTAGTACACGAGGAAGCGTAGTCAACGGGAGCTTGATGGGAATCTTGTGCAGTCGGCGTGTTATGAGGACCACTACATGGCTCACACGAGGAAGAAACTTTGTTCACTTGGCGTGAAGTCTTTGGATTTTATTAGGAGCTCATTAGAATTTAACTTGATCTTCAAGCTCGAGCATCTCTGATTGGAAGGTATGAGTCAATGGGAGGCAAGGAGATTGCCTTTACGGTTTTGGGCAACTCACAGGGGTCATTCCAACTTTCGTTGTCATAGAGGGCAAGGTCCTCTATTATGCCCCATGATTCTTCCGCTATGAGTCACTAAGTTTTCCACCGGCGGCTTGGTCAATGGATCGCTTAGTGGGGAAGTTGACATGATCATAGAAGAGTTGGACTTGAAGCAAAGATCAATCCGTGATGCGGGGACTTTATGGGTAAGTCCTTGAATCAAGTCCATGCTTCATAGAGAGATTTACCTTGACGTTGTTGGAACATCAAGATATCATTCCTAAGCTTAGTGGTTCTCCCGGTGGGAAAAATTGAGCAAGGAAGCGAGAGGTGAGATCATCCCAACTTGAAATGGAGCCGGTGGGAAGTCGCTCAAGCCAATTACTAGCTTGGTCCGTGAGAGGGTGGAAGAGACGTAGATGCGTGGTCTCGAGTAGTAGCACCGAGGTCGATGGATGGACAGGAAATCCCAAGATCAGCTTGGGGATCTTGAACGAAGTCCATCGAATGCACATCCGTTTGCACCAGGATGGTGTCGGATCGCAGGGGCGTAGTTTGGGCTTGGTGGGAAGCTCAATGGTGTTCCTACAGACCTAGGTGGCTTGGTCTCAGGTATTCACCAAAGAGTGCGGCCTCTTGGCGGGGTCATTTGGTGGTGGGTTGATGAGTGGTGGTTGGTTATCACCTTCCATAATGAAAAGTGATGGGATTACTAACAAGGTCACGAAAGAGAAGGGAGATACTAGGGAAGCTAAAATGGGAACAAATCTTACTTGATAGGAATCAAGCAAAGAAACCTAGCAGAGGTGGACTCTAACTAGCTATTCTATTCCCGGCGGCCGAAACTTGACACTTACACAGCGCGTTCGGGGTCAAAGGAACTTCCTTTTCATCGAGCAAGTTTTTTAACACCCTAGGCAGTGAACCTAATCGTTGTAGTGTAGTATTAGGGTAAGCCACGGGAATTGATATCGTTCTCTAGGGGAATAGGAATGCTAGTGAGAAGCTACTACGCTAAGGTTGGGGTAGAGGAAGATTATTTTTTACATTTTTTATGTTTTTTAGGAAATGGAAAGGTACGATTCTCGGGGTTTGGATTTGGGGGTTGGTATTTCTACCGATTACTTCTACTTATCTAATTATCTAAACTAAGGTGTATGTAGTCTATGTCTATTGTTGTGTGCTCGTATGATAGTTAAAAATGTATTTGCTTAGGCTTTATTACTCTCTAGTTATCTCTTATTGATGGTTGAATTGTCACGTCCTAATTCTTAATCGCGTTGTGTTTCTAAGGTCGTAGGGTATGCGTTTATCCCTAACTCTTTGAAGCTATCAAAGGTTAATGACTACAAAATCTCTAGGATTTATAAACTTTATCTCTAAGGTATTCTTTGGATGTATAGCCTACAATTACTCTAGGTGATTATAAACTAAGGTTCAACAAAGATTAATCAAGCATTTGTAGCACAGCGAATGACCTATCGCAATACTAGATCAATCACAATTAAGATAAGAGACAACCAATCAATATTCAATAACTAAGTTTCATATTACCTGAGCAAACACACAAGTAAATTAGCCGGACATGGGGAACATGCAAGCATACACACAATCAATGGAAGACATAATTGAATTAATGAAGTAAAACACTTATCTTGATGTAAGATAAGGTATGGAACCCTAATCTTGTACAAACAGGCACCTTGGTTCGGTTTAGGTTTTTACTCCAAAAGACTACCCACTGAAAAATTCGGATTCTATATATAAGATTACAAATGCGGCGGCGTCACCCTTGGTTTGTGTAGCGCCCGTCGGTAAATCGGTATTGGGGTTTCGTCTTGGCCGCGTTAGTATTCGCGTGTTACCTTATGCTTGCCTTGTCCTCCTCCCATCGGTGCGTCGTCACGGATCAAATCTAGGCGTCGGTAGCGGCCGCCCTACTCTTTTAAAACACGAGCGTCACTTGTAAATGAAATTTGGCTCTGAGTCGTCACAAAACTTGTCCGGCGGCGTCTCTAGTAGTACACGAAGCGTCCGCGTGACGCCGCCCCCTTTAGTTCCTGACAAGTGTCTCGATTCTTAGGCCATTTTCTTAGGTATATTCGCTCCTTTTCGTCCGAATAAGTGTCATTCCAGCAATTTGCCTTCAAGAGACCTAAAAAGTGAAAAGGAACGATATTAAGTAATAACGGATACAAAAGTGACCAAATAAGGGCTTAAACGACCCCTCAAAAAGGTACATTTTAAAACCTTATCAACTTACTACTTCTTACTACTTCATTTTAGGTTTAACATATATGTTCTTAGTTTAACATGTATGTTTTTAACATGTTTGTTCTTGGTTTAACATGTATGTTTTTAACATGTTCTTGGTTTAACATATATCTAACATGTATGTTCTTGGTTTAACATGTTTTTTCAACGTGATTATACAAATAATTTTAATTTAATGGTTATAGCTTATTTATTTTGCATTTAACATGTATGTTCTTGGTTTAACATGTATGTTTTTAGCGTGGTTATACAAATAATTTTAATTTAATGGTTATATCTTCTTTATTTTGCATTTAACATGTATTTTGCATTTAACATGTATGTTCTTTGTATCGGTGTAAATTTGAATTAAAGAATGTTGACAGTGTACACATTTGTTAGGTCTTACGAAACATTGAAAGGAGCGTGCACATATGTCCAACTTAGAACTTTGATGACTACGAGTGTGCATATATGTCCGACTTCTAAAAATGTTGATAACAAGGAGTGTGCACATATATATGTTTGCGTTAAATATACTTGTACCCACGATGTATAGATCGATTAAATTCATGTATTTCTAGCTTAGAAATTTGTATTTAATTGTATATCAATCGATATTGGATTTTGTATTTAACATGTATGTTCTTGGTTTCATATAAACTTACTTATTTAGAAAACATGTATGCACTTCACTATGAAAAAATGTATGTCGAGAAAAACTATTTCAAAAACCAAAACAATAAAATTAATTTATAAGAACATATATGCACTAAATCGACTTTTAAACATGCATGTTGAGAAAAGCAAAAAAGGCAAAAAGCCATAAATAAAAATAATTAAAATTTTTTTGAAAATTGAATGTTTTTAAATATTTTAAAAAATTAAAAATAATATAAATTTGACTTTTACTATTATACCCTTTTGGATTAAATAAAAAGGTTTAATAATTCAAAAATGCTATGTTGCACAATATGCATTACTAGGAGTACATAAGAAGTTCGCACTTAGGAGGTTATCAAAATAAAGGCCTATACTCATTAAAGTAACCCACATGACTTCTTGAATATTTAGTCTTTATTTATTTTTATAATTATTCTTTTACTTGTATTATCCATCTACGTGGGACAAATATAACAAACATTGTTTTTAGATAACCAAGTTTTCTTGTATAATGTAAGTGATTTTTAAAATTCACTATCATGTTATTGTTTAATGACAACTTGTGACTATCGGCCATTGTAAACTACTTTAATCTCATACATCTACAATATACCGATATCAACTCAATATTATGCAACATCCGTGGACAATCTACAGTTTTATATGAAAAAATATTGTTATTTCATAAAATTATTCAAAACTAAAACTATCTCATCCTTATATCTATTGTAAGAACTAAAAAATCACTAAATATTTTAATTTCAAGATACTGTACAGCCGCGAATACCTTGCTAGTGATATCAAAATTAGTCGATCTAGTACTCAAAAGAGGCGAGGTTAAATAGATTTAAAGTCTTCAAACTTCTTTTAAGAAAGTTATAGGGATGGTCCTTGTAACACTAAAGTTGAAATTAAAGGACTACATGTGAAAGAATTCAAAGGACTAAAGGTGAGAACGCCAACCATAAGGACCAACCTGTATTTTACTCTTCTTTTATACACATGTTATTCTTACTGAAAGGAATATATATTATTATTGATATTTTTGTTAATGGAGGTAGGGTATAGAAATATCTGACTTCTTACATTTGAATGAAAGGTTATGGGTTTCTCATGGGATCATGGGAACGTAAGATTTTATCACTGAAGTTAATTTTCGTTTGAAATCGATTTTTTTAAATGAGCACTGTCTAAAAAATTTGTCACTAATATGTCTAAAAAAATACATGTCTATTTTTTGGTTTACTAGCTTTAACTTAAAAGCTGTACCTTTTAGTTCATTTTTATTTTGTTAATAATTGTAAAAAAACTTGTCTTTATTTAAAACCATGGATCGCCCATGCTACCGTCCAAAAACACTTTTAAATAGTTTCAAATCAAACTAGCCTAATACTTATATACCTCACCGCTAATTTCATGCTACGAAAATAGAAAACATAGTGGTACAATACCTACAACCTTATAAAATTCGAGGTAAAAGTAGACTCAATTGAAGTATTTCATAATAACTTATCCTTGAGAAAAACTCAATCGGACCAATAGGATAATAGCCTGCACACAAATAAAAACATCCCATGAGTGGAAGTAACAAGTTGAGATTAAAGGTTTAAGTGAAAATAGGAGGTTTCATTATTGGACAAGAGCAAGCTTTTATAAACAAAGGAACCTTCTCATTATTCACATATATTCACAAACCAACACACAACCCTAAACCCTCTTCCCCTTTCCCATTAGCGTCCGTCGGTTGACCCCATAAAGGGTTTCGACAAACCCAAATCAAACCAAAAGTGATTTCAACTAAATGTTTCTAAACACTTAGTCAATCGCGATTAGGGTTTCAATCCCTAACTGCCGCGATCAATCTTGGTGATCCAGGATCCAGCGCGACATCTTTGAACCATTGCTTGATTTACAAGCGTGATCCCTACCGACGGATACCTGCAGCTTCCTTTTCCTAGTATTTAGAAGAATGATCATGCCGAGTAAATCAAAGGTACACACGTTCTAACTATTCTTGTAGTTATTTTTTTATTGTAACACTTGCATGGATCCGTGGCTTGGGTTTGTAGTTAGTTTTTATTCGCATACTAAGCATTAATATTAATTCATTACGAGTAACCTAAAATCATTAATAAAACCCTAAAAATTCATATCAAGGAACATTAATCTTAGCAACTACATCGATAAGCAAAATGGTTTAGGTCACTCTCTTCATCACAAGCTCACTACTAAAATCAAAATCCCACTTTGACAGGCGCACCAAATATTCAACACCATGCAAGGACCAAACAATATTAGGCGGAAAATATGGGAAAGCATGCTTCTAGGGTCTATCATTGGCAAAAAAACCTCGGTTTTATTATTTTGAGATGCAGGCCACATGAGGACCATCCTCTAAAATTAACTCTAAAACCTTCCCCACAACCATAGTATTTCCAACAATAGTGACATCGTCTAAATATAAAGCCCGCATACAAAGGCTAAAAGAGTCTTTAATTTTACATATCAAGGGATGTAACACTAAGTAAAAAGGCATGAGGCAAAGGGATCACCCTCGCCTTGGCATGACCATAAGGTGTGTACCCCATAATATAATCTAGCAAGGCTAGAATAATAAAATTTCACCCAACGTGAAATAGCATGACAACAAAGACGAACTTCTTGTAACATAACATGTGATCTACCAAAGCGAAGGCCTTTTTAAAATCCGCCAACCACATCAAAAGACCAACATCATCTCCACGATCCTCAATCAACCGATTCACGAATGAAGTATAACCTCACCTCATTTCGATACCCAAACACCAAACAGCAGATCAACTAAATAATCATCAAACAATGATGTCGATCATAAAAAACTACCTTGAAATCGAGACAACTCAAACATTACCAACAACTATATGGCGAATACCACCACCGACTTGACCATTGGTGTGAGAACTCTACCAATATACTCACCCAACTTCTTGGGACATTTCTAATCATGAAAGAGATTCACCACTTGGGTGATGGAAGAGACTAACTAATCATAAATAGCTAAGCGACTCCATAAGCTATCTATAAGGTGTGGGACGCAACCCTCCCTTCCACAAGACGTACCACAAAGAAAACTTTTAATCCTGTCTAGAAAAGGTGATGATGATCAATACGTATATATGGCGAAGATGGAGCAGGCTTGAAAGGGTGCTTAGTCTTTAAGTCCTCAAGAGTAGCATCATTATAAGGAGCAACACCTATAGAGAAGCAACACCTATGGAGGAAAGAACTCTGACTATCGCAGTACCACCTGGCAAGGTCTCCCTTACAAGCTGCAAACTACCACCTGACACACTTGAAGTTCAAATGGCATTGGTAATACTATCTTCCTGGCATTGATGCTTAATTGAGACTTTTAATCAAGATTGTTCCTCGGGAAAAAAGTTCTAAGTAGACATAGTGGCAAGACTATTAAACTAACCCAACATAAGATATCACCAGGCATGCAAATCATCTTATCAAGGGCTCATTTCAAGATATGATAAAACTCCAAACGACATTTGGGAGAAAAGTTTGGCCCGATCGCATAACCTTTGAACACAAACTATCAAGAAGAGCAAAAGTAAAATCACCATGTTGGTCTTGCAACAAATCGTCAACATGATCAATATGCTCGAACAAAGAAGGAACTTGTGGCTTGTAAGGTCGTAGAGCAAAACTTGAGCAACACCATCACTATATCATGGGAGGGTGTAAAGAAACGGAACCCTTGCCATGGCGACACTTGGAATGAAGATTATGCATTTTGAAACAAGTATTACATACCCAAATCCCCATATGCTTAAAGGTAGGATCAACCCTCTCAAGTGGATGCCAGTCAAACACATGGTATTGATAATGTGGTGTTAGATGCATGCAAGGAGGTTGAGAAAACTATGCATGATGTACAACTAATGAATGCAAAGAATATGGCTAATCCTATCTCTTTTCACCAAACTACTTCTTTCCGTCAAACTACTTCTTTTCAAAACACTCCTAATGTTTTGAAACAGCCAAGTTTTTAGCGTGTAACTAATGTGAAGCCGATTTCATATGTGGGGTGTTGCGTCTAATGATCTAAAGAAACACAAGAATAACTTTCGAAGGTTGGAGTGTAGCAATAAGAATAATAAAGTGGACCTTTTGTTCCTGAGTGGTAGTAGAGGTTAACTCAGTTGAGAACACATTATATGGTTATTTTTCTTGGTAAATGTATTGCTTTTCGGTTGTTAATTTTGTGTGTAATATGTGGGCTAAGTATGTATTCAAAAGTTATGATGAATGCGAAAGGGTTCTTTTTGTTTAAGTTTAACACGAAGAAAGGTGTGGATGATGTCCTTGAAAATGGTTCGTGGATGATTAGAAATGTTCCTATTATTCTTAAACCATGGACCTTGAACACCAAATTACTTAAAGAAGATTTGACCAACACTCATGTGTCGGTTAAGTTCCATGATGTTCCTCTTGCTATGTTTTCTGATGACGGTCTTAGTCTTCTCGCTACATTGATTGGTACGTCGAAAATGTTAGATGCTTACACTAGCAAAATGTGCAGGGAATCATGGTGCCGCAGTAGTTTTGCTAGTTGCTTGATTGAAGTTAAGGCATATGAGGTACTAAGGGATAATCTAACTGTTGAAATACCCCTACTTGATGGGTTGGGTTACACTATTGAGAAGATATGGGTTGAATATGAGTGGAAACCCCCTCGATGTGATATGTGTAAGATATTTGGATATACTCTTGTTGATTGCCCAAAATCTGTTTTACCCCTTATTCACCTACTAAGAGTAATGATGGTTTCAAACTGTCAACAACAAGAAGAAGGGTAAGCAAGGTGGTACAAGCGCCGGGTCAAGGAAGGTTTCTGAACCTAATGTGGGTAAGTTCCAATATCAACCCATAAAGCCTCTATTTGAACCTAAGCAACTTCGATGTCACTAAGAAAAAGGCTACTTGATGTGGCTAGTACAAGTGGACAGGTTTTACATCCAATAAATTGGTGGCCCTTAGTATGGATGATACTGATGACTTTGGTATTCCTACTAAGGAAATGAATAAGGATGTGGATGTTGGTAGTACAATGGAAGAAAACAAGAATGAGTCTCCAAAGACTAGTAATACATTCCAGGAACCGTTTGTGAGTGATTCAATGGAAGCTAACGAGGTTGGTCCTACCCCTATTGTTGAAAATTGGGGGCTTGAAAACTTCTTAATGATGGGAAAGCTAATCTTGTGGATGATGATGGTAATCCTATTCAAAAGGTGATTATCCGTGTATAAAAAGGATTTCGTCTACTTCTTTTACTAAGAGGGTTAACCCATTCTCTAAGGTGGGAAAGATTGTTGATTAAAGCGATGATGATGAGGAGGTTGTGAACACTTTTTGATGAGTCTATGAACCTATTTGGTGGTGGTCATGATCGTGAAGATGATTATGATGACTATGCGGATTAGGTCGATCTTAGAGGGAATTTGGGCGCTTTGTATGACACATATGGTATCAAGCTCCAAGGCCTTGGTAGGAAGTAATTTTGTTTTCATAAGAGTTTAATGTTATCTTTTGAGTAGTGATTTTTTCTTGTTAAGAGAATAGGAAGTACCTTGTTATGTAAGCTTTTTCGCCTATGTAACGGGTTGAGACATGGGATTCACCCATATCCTTTGTACTTAAACGTTTTTTGGAGTAATATATTTGCCGGATTTTTGACCTTTTACCCAAAAGAAAAACATCAACCCTCTCAAAAATAGCCTAATTAGTAAGAAGCGAGTATTTTGTGTAGCTTGAGCCTCCACTTGCGTTGCAATGTGAGCCATGAAGGTGTGTGATCAACGATGTCTTGGTAAGCCCATTTCCACCACAATGTGACACTCACAAAGACCTACAAAGGGACAATGGAATCACACAACCGATAGAAAGGAGAGAAGGTCACCACAAAATGACCATAATAGCAACATTATTTGGAAGAAGCACAAGAAGCGCGAAAACACCTTTCGAAACCCTTGAATCGTTATGAAGAAACTAATCGCACACATCAACAAGCGAAGCTTTAAATAGTTTGGAGAAGCAAACGAAACACTACAACTATTTTGAAGAATAAAAAAATACATAAAAGTACCGAACCATCGGGTTCTCAAGAACAAAACCATAAAATAAATTTTTCAAAAAAGATGAAAGCAAAACCCTTAGCAAAACACGACAGTGGAACCCGGTCCACCTTATTGTTACTATCGTTAGTCATCATCATCATCATCATCATCATCATCATCATCATCATTATTTAAGATTCAGTTTGAACTCAATACATGTTAGTACCCTAGGTTTGTCTAATAATTCGTTGAAACTCGAAAGAACCGTATGCAATTGAGTTAAATGTTAATGGGTTTAAAAAAGTATAGCATATTGCTTACAAATTTTGGGGTACTAAGATGTATCTCGATGGTTTTGAATGGTTGAAAACCTTATCAAACATGCCCATGGTACTAAAGTAAAAAGAAGATAACAAAATTGATGTCTCCATTTCAATTGAAATAAGGATGCTTCTGTCTTTAATATATTTAGCCAATGTTAGCCTTAATAGTTTTTATTAGAAGTGATGGTCATTCACGTTTAGGAACTTTGTAACGTGTGTTAGATATCGTGATAGAATAGTCAACGGGCTCGTGGATTGGACTAAGCTAAATGGGTATTAGTTTAGTTAAGCTAGCGTTATATCAATCCATGTCCAATCCAATCCATACGAAGCTGTGAAGATCGTTGTAAGCTCTTAGACGAGGTCTAATATTATATCTAGGAACATAATAATTGGCGAATATTCAATAAGAATTAACGTTATAATGAACAAGGTTTTTCATTATCATAAACTAACTAAACAATAATAAAGATCAAAGACTTAATCTTTAACACTAACTAACTAAATCACTAAACCCTAGGCGTTTTCCCAATCCCTCGCCTAGGTTCCCTACACACACACCTTTAGTCGTCTACATCTTGTACGTACTATAAAACTAATGACCCTATGTCTCTTTATATACTAGAGACATCTAGGGTTTACAAGAGGAATCATATTATAATTAGGAAACTAAATATTCTTTTAAGCATATCTTCTAGAATCTTCCAAATCCTCCATCTTTTGTTAGTTTCCCTTCTTGTTTACTTTAGTCCTTCATGTTTCATTCTTCTTGTTTTGTATCATCAAATCTATAATAGACCCAACAATCTTCCCTATTTGATGATGACAAAACAAACACGATTCTTATGCGAACTTCCTAGGCGAGTAGCGAAGTTGAGATAATTAAATCTCACCATGAATGAAACAATCTTCCCCTTGACTTAAACATGTCACTCAAACATCTCTTCCCATTTTTGTTATTATCTAAATAGGGAACGTATGCAAATAATGATCTTAACCACCACGAACCAATATCACACTTCCAATCTAAGACTTCCAATGCTTTAAATCACCCACCATTACGCACCATCGGAAAAATGGATCCAAAAGCAGTGAAAACTCCAACTAGCGATTAGTAATAATGATCACATGATAGTAAAAATCAAACACTTCCCCTTGAGTGATGCATGTAGATGGTTAAACTTTTAACAATAAGCTTCCCCTAAAAACCATATGTTAACCATCTTCTTGATTCTTCAAAATCTGTAGGCTTTATGTAATGATTACTTGATTGTTGGGATATGAAAGTACTGAAGATATGAAAGTCTGTAAAATTTGAAATTGGAAGAATCAAATAGTCAAAGTAATCTTGCTAAATGAAAGAGTCAAAATGCAAGAGGAAGTCAAAATCTTTGCTAGAACAAATAAGCGTATATTCGTTTATGGAAAGTATTGTAGATTACTTGTCGTACAAGGTTATCAATTGTAAACCAATTAGGATATCCTTGAGCTATAAAAAGGACTCCTAGATTGGCATTAGAGGCGATTTAGAAAAAGAGTTTTAGAGTGTACGAATTAGAGTTTAGAGAAAAGTTCGATTATCTTAGAGTTGTATTGGAGTATGCATAATAAGCGATTTAGAGTTTGTTAATAAAGTTTTTCGTCTTAGCTTTGTTAAGTAAATTCCGCGTACTTAATAAAGATTGCACAGTGTTTCTTTGTTAATAACTTAGGATTTATCCGAGGTTATTAAACCTTAACAAGCTAGTTAAGTTAGTTTGATTAAAGTATATCGATCCAACAAGTGGTATCAGAGATCATATCCTCTTGTAAACCCTAGATGTCTCTAGTATATAAAGAGACATAGGGTCATTAGTTTTTATTGGCACAAGATGTGAGATTACAAGGTACGTATTATTGGTAGGGAACCTAGTAGGGTTTGAAAAAGCATACCAGGTTTGAGTATGAGAGAGTAGTTAGTGTTAAGGTAAGTCTTTGATCTTTTATTTTTAGTAAGTTTATGATAATGAAAAACGCATTCGATAACGTTAATTCTTATTGAATATTCGCTTTAAGTATTATGTTCCTAGATATAATATTAGACCTCGTCTAAAACAACGATCTCAACAAGTGGTATCGAGCTTGTGTGGAAACTCGACTAGGAAGAAACCCTACAATATCCAGATATGTCGAAGTTGTTCCACAACCCCAATCACCTCACTCAGAATTCCAATTATCAAAGGGGAGAATATGATCTCACGGTGCATGAAGATGAGGATATATTGCCATTAGGAACCATGCTCGTGGAATGTAATTGTAATGAATGGGAATGAAGTTCCTCAGAACCCATTCAAGTTCTTTGGACAACCTCTAGCACCAAAGGCTTTACCGGGCAACCCTAAGGAATCAAGAGAAGGCTCTTAACATTCTCTTTGCGCCATTCCAGATGGTCATCTTCTTAAATTTCATGATGCTAAAGATGCTAAAGCACTTTGGGTGCTCTCAAGACCAGATTTGGAGGGAATGAAGCCTCTAAGAAGATGCCGAAAACTTCTTTGAAACACAGTTTGAAACTTTCACAGTTGGAGAAAAGAGAGTCTTGATCTTTGCATATGATAGGTTCAGAATCTTCTTAACATGTTGGAATTATACAAGGCGAGAAGTATCATTGAGGATGCTAATTTGAAGTTTCTGAGGAGTTTGCCATCTACATGGCATGTGATTGCTACTATGATCGGAGGACAACAGGGTTGGATGTTATGGACTTTGATGATCTTTATCATCAAGCGAAGGTGTATGAACATGAGATGAGTGGTCAACCAAATTCAAAATCTCACAAATTATTGCTTTTCTATCATCTGAAAAAGAAGCGGTTACTTCAAAATACTTTGCTTCTCCTCAAAATCTCTGTTTCTCAAAGTACTGCTTTGTTTACAATCCCCATCATATACTCAGCAGGCCCCACCATCTACCACTTTGAACTCAGATGAAGTTGTGTGCTCTTTCTTTGCCCAACAAGCAAGCTTACTGCCACTTATGAAGAGGATCTAGCAGATTGAAGAAGATGCACTTGAAGAAATTGATATCGGTGGCAAGTTGCTATGATTCTTGCAAGGATCAAAAAGTACATGAAAAAGACAGGCAAAGCTATTGATTTCAAACCCAAACAAGGAATAACTTTTGACAAATCTCAAATTGAATGCTTCAATTGTCAAAAGACTGGTCACTTTGCAAGGGAATGCAGATTTGCTAAGTATCAAGCAAACAGAACATCTGAGAAGCCAAAACTTGAGCTTAAAGAAATACCAATAAGCGAGACAAAGGCCTTGATAGCTCAAGAAAAGTTATCGAGATGGAGAGTGAAGAGTTCGATGATGAACCGTTGACTTCGGTATGATAGCGGTGGACGATGCGGTTAAAGACACATTGGAAGCATTGAATTTGGAGCCTGCTTTTGATGAAGAATCGAACATGCTTTGCTTTGGAATCGATGATGGCTTTGGAGGATTTGATTGGAGCAAAGAAAGTGAAGATGATCCTGTTCTTCTTGCTATGGTGGCTACTGCACCATCTCAGTCTCCTATACCCGAGGTATGCTCAAACTATTATGAGTTCTATCAAAAATTACTTAACAGTTATGTGATTGAAAGAGATAACTGTATTAGGGCTAGGTGCGAGGTAGCGAGTTATCAAATTACTTTAGAGTCTATGGAAGCTAAAATCATAACACATGAAAATAATGAAATGGCTTGGGTTGAAAGTATGAACAACGGGATTACCATTAAAACTTAGTGAATGGAAACTAAACTGTAAAATCTGAAATTGAGAAATTAACAAGGAAAGAGATGATTTGTTAGCTAAGTTTCTTGGGGTGGAAGACGGTTTGTCACATGTTTCTTATGTTCAAAAAGCAGCAAAGAGCTTATCTTAAAAGCTGGATTAGGTTTTGGAATGGATTTTAGTAAGATAGAAGAAAACCAATCTAGTAATCGGGATGAAGGTGGTGAGGATAAGGAATAACCACTAGTGATGATGAGAACTCATAATTATGTAGATACATCTAGTAATGATGGTTCATTAAGTGACTCACCACCTCAATATAAGAAAGACAATGGTTATCATCTGTGTCGGTCTCATCTCATTAATCATCAACCCGCTAGGCCGATGTTTCGTTATGGTGTAGATAGTCTAGAGTTTAGGAAGAAGCTTGTTGCTCAATCTAGGTCTGAGGAACCCAAAGAAACTGTTGAAAATATTCAAGCAGATCCTTTAAACCAAAATCTTGCTCAAACAAAGACCTTTCAACAAGCAAGCATACCTTATGCAAAACCCTTTCAAAACTATCCTGCTAAACCTTTTAGGGATAATTTTGGTCAAAACAGATTTTTATCGGCCATCTAGAAGGCAAAATAATTTTGGGCATAGACATAGAAGAAATCACTTTGGTCATATGGGTCCAAAACTGTGTTTTGTGTGTTATAGTCCTACTCACTTAATCAAAGATTGTGACAAACACTCCGAATATCTAAGCAAGTTTACAAGGAATAAGTCTACAAATCAGAAACCTAGAGAGCACAAACCGGTGTGGACTAATTCAAATAGGGTTAATCACAGAAACTTCACACGGATCATAGATACCCACATCGAAGAATTATCTCAGTACTTTCCAAAGTCTGCTTTCAGACAAGTAATCGATAACACTGCTTGGAATAGGTATTCTAGGAGATCTCATTATCAACCTAGAATGTATCATAATTCATATAGGGGATCTAGATCACGGGAACCACCATTAAACCTGAATGGGTAAAAGGGGAAGTCTTGGTAAGGACACACATGACGTTCAACAAAAAGTGAATCAGATGTTTGTGTGACATAAGAAAATGCTAATAAACTGGTGAAAGAGCTTTATGTTGAAAAACCGAAGCGTTTTGAAAATCCATATGCTAAAACTCAAAAGATAATTTTGGATCACCATTTGAAAGATAGTGGAAATTACATACTCAAGGAATTTGAGTTTGTAACTCCACAAAGGGAACACAAGTCAGTAATGGCTTGGGTTCCTAAAGTTCTAACTCTTTTTTTTGTGTCTGAGGCAACCCGAGAAGAGGAGCTTAAAGATCATCTTATTGTGGATAGTGGTTGCTAAGTATATGATGTGATAAAGAGATCCTGTCTGATTTTAGAAATATTAGTGGAGGAAAAGTTGCATTTGGGAATGATCCCAATGGAGGAAGGATTACTGGGAAAGGAACAATTAAAGCTGGAAGAATTGACTTTGAGAATGTCCGATATGTGAAGGAGCTAAAGTTTAACTTGTTGTCAGTTTCTCAAATCTGTGATAAAAGCATCTGTGCTATTCAACGACACAGAATGTCTTATTCTTTCATCGACTTCAAACCATTGATGATGACTTGGTAGTGCTTAGAGTACCAAGGACAAATGATGTGTATAGTTTAGACATGAAGAGTCTAAATTCCTATGGAAGAGCCACATGTTTGGTGGCTAAAGCAACATCTGAAGAGGCACATCAATGGCATAGAAGATTGGGCCATGTGAATTTAAAGAACATCAACAAAGCGGTCAAAGGCAATTTAGTTAGAGGTTTACCTTCAAAGACTTACAAGAATGATCAATCATGTTTGGCATGCAAGAAGGGTAAACAACATAAAGCTTCCTGCAAGAAGCTTGAGGAAAGAAATATTAGGGAACCATTGGAGCTATTACACATGGATTTATTTGGACCTGTCTCTGTGGCAAGTTTAAATAAGAAGAAGTACTGTTTGGTTGTTACTGATGATTGTAGTAGATTCAGTTGGGTTTTCTTTTTGGGCTTTAAAGATGATACCTTTGATGCTATTCAGACTCTCATAATAGCACTTGAAAACCAATTAAGACTCAAGGTTAGAGGTATTAGATGTGACAATGGCACTGAATTCAAGAACAAGCTTATGGATGACTTTTGTGCTAATAAAGGCATCAAGAGGGAGTTTAGTATTGCTAGAACACCACAACAAAATGGTGTTGCAGAAAGGAAGAATAGGACCTTGATTGAAGCTGCAAGGACTATGTTAGTAGATTCCCATCTCCCTATTCAATTTTGGGCGAAGGTACATGTAATGCTGCATGCTATGTACTCAACAGGTTTCGTCACCAAACCACAGATGAAGACACCCTATGAATTGCTGATGGGCAATAAACCCAACATTCGGTTTATGAAGCCTTTTGGATGTCCTCTTACTATTTTGAATACCATTGATAATCTGGGGAAGTTTGATGGCAAGTCTGAAGAAGGTTATTTATTGGGATATTGCACTAACAGTAAAGGCTTTAGAGTATACAACATAGTTACTAAGAGGATTCAAGATTGTCTTCATGTTGAGTTCTTAGAAGATCAAGACAATGAGAAAGGAAAAGGTCCCGATTGGATGTTTGATCTTGAGATTTTATCTCCTTCAATGAATTATGTTCCTGTGAGAGACGAAAATCAACCTATGCACAATGACGATGATATCCAATATGTTGTTCATGATGTTCATATTAGACCGATGTCTTTGTTCCTGCTAAAGATTTTGTAAGTTCAAACCAAATATCTGATGTTCCTAAGCAAAGTACTTTTCCAAAACAAAGATACTGTTGCACCACAATCCTCATTATCTTCTGAGGATCAATCTATTCAAGAGGAACTTAATCAGATGCTTCTTCAAGATGTTTTAGCACATTCTTACAATGATGAACAAAGGAGAGCTTATGAAGAGGCAAAGAAGAACAAGACTGCAGAGTCTCTTACAACTTTGGACAGTACTTTCGAACAAAGATTTTGACAAAGTAATCTTGCTGCACTGTTGACATGATACTTTAGATGATTTGGATGAACCTACCATGCCTGGTTAGAAGATCGCGATGATGAGCTTGAAGATGAAGGTATTTTCACAAATTTCAATGAAGGTGCTGATTATACTAACTTGGATGATACATATGCAGTTCCACAGTCACCAATCTTACGAATTCATAAGACTCATCCAGCTAATCAAATCATTGGTCCTACATACGGAGTTATGACAAGACACAAAGCTAAGGGTTTCACAAAACCTCACAATGCTTTACTTAGCTTTGTGTATAAACATAACAGGCTAAATCATAGGACCATCAAACCCTTATTTACTTGTTTCATCTCTCAAGAGGAACCCAAGAATATTGCTCAAGCTTTGACTAAAGAAAGTTGGGTTGAAGCTATGCAGGAAGAACTTCTACAATTTAAACTTCAAGAGGTTTGGGTTTTATGTGATCTTCCAGATGGGAAGAGAGTTATTGGAACAAGGTGGGTTTTTAGAGTTAAAAGGGATGAAAGAGGCAATGTTATCAAAAACAAGGCACGGTTAGTTGCTCAGGGGTTATAGGACAGGAAGAAGGGGTAGATTATGATGAGGTATTTGCTCCTGTGGCAAGGATTGAAGCAATTAGAATCTTTCTTGCTGTTGCTTCTTATATGGGTTTTAGGTATATCGGATGGATGTCAAGAGTGCCTTTCTTTATGGTACTATTACAGAAGAGGTGTATGTGAAACAACCTCCAGGTTTTGAAGATCCTAAGCATCCAAACAAAGTCTATAAGGTGGTTAAGGCTTTATATGGTCTTCATCAGGCACCTAGAGCTTGGTATGAGAGGCTCTCTACATTCTTATTACAACATAGATACAGGAGGGAGCTATAGACAAGACTTTGTTTATCAAGAGAGACAAGAAGGATATCATGTTAGTTCAAGTTTATGTGGATGATATCATCTTTGGGGCTACCAAACAGTCCATGGTTAAGGAGTTTGAGCAGTGATGCGAGAAGAGTTTCAAATGAGTTCAATGGGAGAGTTAACATTCTTTTTAGGACTTCAGGTTAAGCAATCCAAGGAAGGCATTTTCATTAGCCAAGACAAGTATGTTGCAGATATACTTAAGAAGTTAAATTTTGATGATATGAAGGCTTTTACTACACCCATTAAATCTATCAATTCATTGGGCAAAGATGAAGATGGAGCCACTGTTGAAGTCAAGCTTTATAGATCAATGATTGGCTCTCTTATGTATCTACTTGCATCAAGGCCGATATCATGTTTGCGAGTTTGTCTATGTGCTAGATATCAAGTCTCACCAAAGATCTCTCACATGAATGCATTAAAGAGAATTTTCTGTTATTTGAAACAACAACCTAAGTTGGGGTTGTGGTATCCTAAAGAGTCACCTTTTCACTTACAAGCTTTTTCAGATAGTGACTATGCCGGTGATAACTATGATAGAAGATCCACAACTGGTGGATGCCAATATCTTGGAAGAAGGTTAGTCGCCTGGCAATGCAAGAAGCGGAACAATTGCGGCAACATCATCTCTGAAGTTTGAATATGTAGCTGCTGCAAGTTGTTGTGGTCAAGTTTTATGGATGCAGAATCAACTCTTGGATTATGGGTTCAATTTTAAGAATACTCCTATCAATATTGATAATGAGAGTACTATTTGCATTGTGAAGAATCCTGTGTATCATTCCAAGACAAAGCATATTCTGATTAGGCATCACTTTATCAGAGATTGCTATGAGCATAGGCTTATTAATGTGGTTAAAGTTCACACAGATGACAATGTAGCTGATTTACTCACTAAAGGTTTTGATGTGTCACGATTCAATCACTTGGTGGTGAGCATTGGAATGATTAACTACTAAGCTATGTTTAAGGGGAGGACTATAAGGTGTTAGGTATAGTCCTGTGTATTGCTTGAGGGGAGGATGTTTGTGTATTACTTAGTTTATATGAAGGTTGTTGGCAAAGTACTGTATTTCGAAAGTACTTGCTTGGGAAAGAATCTGCTTGGGAAAGTACGCTTATGTGGAAAGTCTTGTTTGTCGTTATTAAAGTCTGTTCCAACGGTAATATTGGAGGGTAATTAAAGCCAACGGTTATTTTATTTTGGGTAGTGATTTTTCAAAATCCTACCTATAAATAACAACTTTCCGATTTTCCCTCACATTATTCATTACCTCTTTTCCATACTTATCTTCCAATTACCATCTCTTTATTATTTGATATAATCTTTCTATTGTGATTACTTTTTCAACAATGGTGAATCGTTTAACTGTTTTGAAGCACAATATGGTGGCTAATTTGGATAAGACGAGGCGAATGTGGCTTTCTATGATATCATTGATTATCTAGTTGGGTCGCCTATTAGTTATGCTCTTTTAGTTGAGCCGGATGTTATTGAACCATGGATTCAAGAATTTTGGGCTAATGCTAGAAAGAATATGGAGGAGGATGAATATTATATTAGATCCTCGATTCTTTGGAAAGACTATCAAGATTACAGAGGTCTCCATTCGTGATGATTTATTATTTGGAGATGAAGAAGGGGCTATTAGATTTGCCAAGCAACTGATTTGGGATACTTTTCGTACTTTGGGCTATGAAGGTTCTTTGACTGAACAAACTTTTAAGAAGGCATTATTCTGTCCTCAATGGAAGTTTTTGATTCATGTTTTGCTCCATTGCATAAGTTCAAAAAGCACTTCTTGGGGCAGTTGGTCCAATATTGCGTCTGCGGTGGTTGGCTTAGCTACAGACAGAGTGTTTAACTTTTCACGACTTATTTTGGATGGAATGCTCTCTCATATATCATCTGGGGCAACTTGGTTGATGTATCCAAGGTTTATACAGTTTTTCTTGAACAAGCAATTGGCGATGTTCCAAAACCTGCGCTACTACCTTGTTGTGCAACAACCTAAAATCTATACTTTCATGGCTAGGAGAAGTAACTTGTTCAGAGGTGGAGATATTCCTTTAACAACATCAATGATGGAAATTGTACAAGATGTTCGTGATGCGAGCGGTACCATTGGGATGAAAAGGTACCGCGATCATGAATGTGCTTCACAAGGTCTGCATCCGCAAAACTGCTTCTCGTGAAGTACTTTTCGTTACACGGTGATGTTTCTTCAGGTCCCGAGGTTCAAGCAGAATTGAGCGCCTACTTCATCTTCGCAAGTTCTATTCCTGTTTCGAGAGGGCATTCACAACCTCAAGGTGATGCTCATTCTATACCTCGTGAAGATTTGACGTTAGATAACTATGCTTTGACAAGGGAGCTAGCTAGGTTAAACAAGACTGTTGCGCGTCAAGCTAAAACAATTAGGAAGTTGAAGCGCAACTATTTCTGGTTAAGAAATTTTGTTAAACCCTATATTCAAGGTTTTAACTTGTGGGTTAAGGAGGAAAACAAGCGTCGTAAAGAGCTTCGTAAGGAATTAAAAAGAAAGCAGGTTCCTAAATCATCTTCTGTCAACTTGGGGAGGAATTAGAAAGGATAATTTGAAAGAAGATGTTACAGAGAAAGAATCAGAAGAAGATGTTATGAAAAAGAAAGAAGATTCTTCGAGAAAGAAGAAGTACAAGTTCAAAATCTTGGTGTTCAAGGTCTTGAACATCAAAGTACGATTTTCATGATACATCAAGGGAAGAAGTAATAACACCAATAACTCCAAGGATATTAAATTTTGATGGGAAGTTTGGTCCTTCTACATTTGTTAGAGAAGAAGAGGAGGAAGCTACTTACATACCTATTCATTCAGCTAGTGATGATGAATTAATTGCTACATTATTTGATTTGTCACAACCAAGAGGAGGAGTTACTATTAGAGAAGCACAAGAAGAAGAACAACCAAGAACTGATCAACCTGCAATTGATCCAAAAGACAAAGGAAAAGGTGTTCTGATTGAGACTAAGAAAAGAAGCTCACTTTGGCAGAACTTAGAGCATTTGAAGTGGCTAGGAATGAAGCTGCTGCTAGAAAAGTTCAAGAAGAATTAGATGCTAAAGACAGAGCAGAACAGCAAGCTCAAGAAGCTAAAGAGCAGAGAAGCACTCAAAAGGTGCAAGATGAGTTAGATCTGAAACCATCTATGAATCTTTACAGTCTCCAACAACTGTTAGATTCATGTCAAGAAGACCTAATTTAGCTAAAGAAAGGAATGCAATGATGACATATTTAAAAGGCAGAGGATTTAAAGGATTGCAAAAGCTAAATTATGTGGATATGAAAAGATTATATGATTCTGAGAGAGAGGCTTATAAGAAAGATGTGGCAGGCATTAAAGACTTTAGAGAAGAAACTTATTGGATTGAAGCTGAAGGAAGAAAAGCTTAAAGAGGAAAAGAACTGATGTTACAGGATGTTCAATTTTCAAAGAAAGAGAAGGTTGAATTAAGATCCGAGACTAGTGATGAATTGAAGAATTATCTCAGAGTGGTAGATTTTGATTATACCAAGGAAGATGATGATTTAAAGATGAACAGATCAAAGATCAGTACTTTTAAAGTTGTGAAAACCAAGAATGAAGAGTACATGGTTTTTCATAAGGAAGATAAAAGTTTTAAGGTTTTCAAAAGGTTATGGGATTTGTTGCATGCTATTGATAGAGTAGATCTATTCTACTTATATCAAGTTATAAAGGCGTATTTTGAAGATCATCCATTAGAAGGTATTGGATTGGTTTTACATGGGGATCTTGTAACTATGTGGGAAACTGATGAAGAAAGCATTGATGATATTTGGAAGGATCAAGAAAAGCTGGGAAATAGTTTCTTGGAGATTCTTTGCGAATCTGGAGTTCATGTCCTGGAGCTAGAAAATGGAACAATGATTCACATGTTTGCAGAAAGAAGATATCCTCTTACAGTTGATCTAATGAGAAGAATGCTTGAACATGGTTTGGAAGTAGAAGAGGATGATGAAACTGCTTGCATGGTGATTAATTTGTTTATAGACTGGACTACCATTGCTGAAAATGATCTTTAACTGGTATGAATTTTATTTGAATAAATGCTTTTTGATATATCAGTACTTTTATTCAAAATACTGCGATCGACAGTACTTTCATCAAAGTACTGTTTGATGAACTAATTCAGTTAAATGACTTTTAGAAGAAACCTTTTTGCTTAATAATAAATATTTTTGAAATAAAGGTTGAATAAATGGGTTTTGTGATGATAACATCAATAGGTTATCAATCCACCATGGTTACAAAAGGATTGACTAATCCATGAGCAAACGGCTCTGGTAAAGATATATCAAATCCGTTTTTAGTTGTCAACTTGCTAATAAGTTGGATGGTCATCAACTCACCATATCAGTAAATGTGAAGAGTTGGCTAGCCCACAAGAAATGGCTTGTGGTAAAGGCTGTGGAAAAACCATTATTGGTAATTAGTTCACCATTAGATAGAAGAACTAACTAGTCCAGAAGGGTACAGCTTTTGGTAAAGACAAATCAAATCTGTTGATAGCAGGTGATTTGCTAAAAATCATATGGTTATCAATGTACCATGGTCTTACACACCAAAACATTTGGCTACTCCAAAGATAATGGCTTTGGTAAAGAGTTCTAAATCCATTGAATTTTCAATGATTCACTTTGAAAGTGATGAGAATAGTATGCAACTTAAACTGAATCACTTTACAAATTGTCATATGTTCTTTGTGTTCTTTGAAAAGATGAAGATTCGATGCTTGGTGAAGAAAACAATTCTAAAGAGATACTTTGAAAAAGCACAGACTTCTGAGATATAATCTAAAGACGAAGAACAATTCGTGTTAAAGATGAAGTGTTAAAGATATATTCACAAAGGAACTTGAAGTCAAGCAAGTAGAATTCAAGTTAGGGAGGATTGTTGGGATATGAAAGTCTTGAAGATATGAAAGTACTGTATGGCGAAAGAAATTTGGAAGAAGTCAAATAGTCAAAGTCTTGCTAAATGAAAGAAAGTCAAAGTATGCGCAAGAGGAAGTCAAAGTATCTGCTAGAACAAATAAAGCTGTTATATTCGTTTATGGAAAGTATTGTAGATTACTTGTCGTACAAGGTTATCAATTGTAAACCAACTAGGATATCCTTGAGCCTATAAAAGGACTCCTAGATTGGCATTAGAGGTACGATTTCAGAAAAAAGAGTTTTAGAGTTTACGAATTAGAGTTTAGAGAAAAGTTCGATTATCTTAGAATTGTATTAGAGTATCGCTAATAAGCGATTTAGAGTTTGTTAATAAAGTTTTCTTCTTAGCTTTGTTAAGTAAATTCAGCGTTACTTAATAAAGATTGCTCGGTGTTTCTTTGTTAATAACTTAGGATTTATCCGAGGTTATTAAACCTTAACAAGCTAGTTAAGTTAGTTTGATTAAAGTATATCGATCCAACAGAAGCCCATACAAGGCCCATGGCCAAGCCTTAGGGCATCATCTCTCTTACTATAAATACCCTCAAGTATGTCATTTGAGGGGTGTGCTTGAATGTGTGTGTGTGTGTTTTCCTTTGAAGCAATATACAACTTATTGTTTTCATCTTCTTTCCTTTATCTCTCTAAATACATACACGATCTATCATTCAAGTCACCACGTTCTTATTCTTTCTTCTTTATGCATATCATCAGTTTGTGTTTATTGGAGTTTTTTTAAGGCTATCTGTGCAAGAGAAATCATTTGAATCATTGGAAATTTTTTACGAGTAGGTCAAAACCCTAGTTCTACTCGTAAAGAAAGTCAATACTTATAGGTTCTACTCATAACTTTTTGGTGCAGATTCTTGAGCTTCAACGGTGACTTCGATTAGCTTCCCTCACTTGGATAAGTTTGTGGAACACTTCGACTTTTTGGATATCTCTTACTTTGTGATAGTGTAAAGGATTTTTGGGCTAAACCTAATCTTATCAAGCATAAGCTTAGACTTCGCGTAGATTACTGCAAGTATTTATCCTCACGCTAAGCCTTGTCTTACGATAAGCTAAATCTACATAAGTTTTCTCCTAACTAACTTTAAGTCTACGCATAAGATCCTAAGCCTAAGCGAGTTACGCATAAGATCCTCACGCCTAAGCTCCTCACCTAAGAATCCACGCATAAGCACAATCTACCACTAAGCCTCGTCTACTCAACCACGTTTCTATTTCTCTAAGTTCTTTCTCGCATAAAGGGTTTAAAAAAAACTTGAGTAAAATTTAAATTTTTTGAGGGACTAGCGTTCAATTTTTACCGAAATTCAAATTTTGGTTTAGCTGTGAAAATTTTGGTCAAAAATTCAAATTTTTGGGCCTAAATTCAAATTTTCCGAGTCAAATTTGGCGTCAAAATTGTCATAACTCAAATTTTGACAATTACGTCCTTAGAATTGATTTTTTATAATGAATTTCAAATTTTTAGTAAAATTTTTAGAACCAAGGTTACGATGCGACTTTCGAAACACCTCAACCGGGCTTAATCTTCATCAACCACAACTCCTTTATCGTTGAATCGATCCTACATCAACTTTATCGTACATACCTTCATCAATGGCAACTCAACAAGACATTCATGCAGCGGTGCGAAAACCGACCTTCTATGTTGGCAAAAGGTGGTTATCTTCAATGGACAAGTCGAATGCTCCGCTACATCAAGACCAAACCTAATGGCAAACTCATGATTAAATCCATTCAGGATGGACCCTTCAAGCCTCGACAAGTCAATGTCCCTGGAAATGCTGATGCAACACCTCCCATCCACCATCTCTCATCTTCAAACCGAATCGAGAATACGAAGAGGATCGAAACAAGTCGATGCAGAGATGACATGGCAATTCATATTGTCTAACCGGGTTTACCAATAGACATTTTTGCACAGGCAGTTGTGAAAGCTGCTTTCGATACGTGGGAGCGTGTTAGACGACTATGTTATGGAGAGAAATTGGTAAACAAGACATGGAGAACAAGCAGCTAACTGAATGGGAGAAGTTTACATCTACACCAGGAGAATCAATTGAATCCTACTATGGAAGGTTTTGCACTTTGATGAATGAGCTTAGCAGAAACAAGTTGGCACCAACAAGGTGTCGTTCAAAACATCAAGTTCTGAATAATCTTCCGGAAGAATGGGGACGATATGTCACTATTGTCAACCAAACAAAAGACTTACATTAGGTGAACTTTGATCAACTAAACGATTTTAAACAAAACCAAGTCAAGAAGCGAATGAAGTCGAGGCAAGAAAGATTGGCAAAGAATCATGATCCATTGGCACTCATTGCAAAGACTCAAACTCCGGTGAATACACAACAACAACCTTCATCATCTTCCAACAACAACAACTGCACAGCAATACATTCCACAACCACAACAACAATTCTATCCGGATCAACAATACCGAACAAGGAATCGCTGATAAACCCGACCCGAAGCGACCTTTGCAACAGATATACTCTTTATTGGGTAACGCACTTAAAAGTCGCTATTCCACACCAACTAACAACAACTAAAGGATTTCGTCAAACACCGCCAACAGGTAAATTACTGCAGCGGGTGTGAATATGGGTAATCAAGGTCAAATGGTTGGAGTTATTGGGAATCAGCAGGGATATGCTACTGGAGTTCGCATGGGTAATCAGCGGTTCCGTATGGTATCGGTCGGTCGATTATGTTTAAAATCGGATGGAACGGAATGTTGGGAATAGAACAGTGGGTAATCGAATGGCAATGTTGCAGCTCATTAGTTGGGAATTATGGAAATATAAATCGGGTGGTATCGGGTTACGTGTTACAAGCTTCAAGGAGTGGGTCACATGGCAAGGAATTGTCCTACTAAGCCCCGCTGAAAAAGAAGGATTTTGCGTTATCTTGAGCTATCCTGTTAGCACAAAAGCGAGAATCTGGAATGCAGTTGAGTCTTTGAGGAAAATGACTTTCGCTATTATGGATGATTTGGAAGACCAGAGGACATCAATGCAATATAGCGTCTTCATGGCAAATCTTGAGGAGACTAAATACGACACCGACTCACGCAGCACCTCATCTATGGACATAAATGCAGTATCTAAGGTACCAATCATTGATCCATGCTATAACAATGTCATATGTGATGTGTTTACTCATGACGACAGACATTACAGACGCCCGGCAACTACTTATGATACATACATGGACAATCCAGTTGTAGCAATACTAACTCTGAAACTCAGCATGTGGATCCTAGTGGACCGGGCACAAAATCTTGAAGGCCCGATGAGGAAACACGTGCTTATTTTGAATCATTAATCAATAACTGTGGCATTGAAATTGAGAAAGTTAGTAAGGTAATCGCGAGGTTAAGCCTGCGAATAAGAAATTGACCGCGAGCTTGAGAGTTACAAGAACGCGCCAAAGCCTATGAATTTCATACAAACAAAATGTCGAATTAGAAATTGGTTATTGAGATTACGTTTTAAGAGAAAAGAATTGCAAATCAAGTATAACACACTTGATGTGAATTTGAACTTGAAAATAAAATCTTTAAACAAGGAAATTTCTGATCTTCAAAACCAACTTTCTAATCAACAAGCAACTTATTCGATCTTGAAAAGAGAAGAAGCGTTGATTGTCGATTTTCAAAACGAGAAGATTCTCTTCTTGATGAAATTCAGGATAAAAATGAAACTATCAAAAAATTGGATAATTTGCTTCTTACAACGGGTCATTCTGCTAAAACAAACAAGATGCTTTCTAATCAAGAAAATCCAATTTTCACTTTATCGCACATAAAATGGCTCTTGGTAACAACCCTTCTTCGTTCCTCAAGAAAGCTGAAATCTCGAGAATGTGTTGAACAATGGAAAACCTTTGCATGAACCCATAATTGTTCGTGATTCTCTTGAAACGTTGGAACTATCTGAGGAGAGTAGATCAAAATGAAACAAAAGAATCCAGATCTTAAACCGATTGATTATAACAAATGAAACAAAATTAATGGAATTACTTTTGTTAATAAAAAAGAACAATCAACGTTTTCCACCACACCAAGTGTTTCAAACAAAGTGTCAACACCGTTTCAAAACCGTTTCAAAACCGGTTGTAGTTTCCAAATCTCTTTCGAAAATCGAACAAATGTCTTCAAACAATCCTTTTAACACAAGTGATGCCCGAAGCATTTTAGATGACGTTAAAACTAGAATTGGGTATCTTCAAGAGACTATCAAATCTAAAACCAATATTACTACTAACATCTGGTTTACTCGTCATGATGACGAAACGAAAAGTTTTTTGAAACTCAAATTGAACCTCCGTTAAGCGGCATCAGTCGAGGGTAATTCATTTCGAACAAGCATTTTTTAAAGAAACAGCTGACTTTGTCAAGGACCATAAATCCTCAGTAAAGCAAGCTAATGAAAGTGTTGAACACATCAAACTTTTGGAAAATTTAAATGATTCTCTCTCGAAGAATGTTATGACTCGATATCATGTCCATTATTTACAAACATATTGTTGAAGATCATGAAAGACTCCACGAGACCTCCACAATTGTTTCAAAATATGAAAAGCTCTTGAAAAACTTGAAAAGAAAAAAGCGTGTCATATTTTAAACAACTTGATCGAAAAACCGAGGAATGCAAGTATGACAAACCGTGGTATGAGCGTGCCTACAAGGACATGCAAGAGCAAAATGATCTTTTGAGAGTTCATCTGGAAAGTCTAAAAGGAAAGGCTGTGGATACTAAGTTTGCAAAACCATTGGTAGAGGAGAAAACAAATGTTCCCAAACCGATTTTCAAACGAAAAATGTCTATTTCTCAGTTTCCTCCAAAAGTCAATGAGAAAAAATGATTTGTCAAAAAGCAGTCACTCCACAGGACTTTGCCTATCAAAAAGAGAATTATCAAAGCTTTTGAAAAAACTGCTTTGAGAAAAAAGTGTTTACACAGGCATCTCTAGGAATAGTAAGAATGTGCCCAAATCTAGTTAAAGAATCACATTGGTTCTAACAACATGGTCAACAATCTCTATCTAGAAGAAGCTAGAAAAAGGCACGGAACTTCGAAAAAAGACGAATTTTAGGTGCAACATCTAGGGTGATGAATTCTACAAGATTTCAAGGCCTTGCTAGTAGCATAAACCATTTCCTAGGAACACTCTACAAAAGACTAGGGATTGGCTTGCATCTAAGAGTAGTTGCGCAGAAGAAAATGCTATGCCCTTAGATAACAACACTAGGAATTCTAAGTCTTTTTCGAACCTGAATCAATTTCCAAAATTTGTAGTGACAAAGTTAAAGCCGCTATTTTTAAACAAGAATATTGAATTTGTACTACATGTAAAAATGTATCTTCTCACTAATCATGATGCATGTGCCTTACAATATCTCAAGAAAGATAATTTCGTGCAAGGCACAATCCACTAAGACACCAAATAGAAACAAACCCGTTGACATGATGAACATGAAACCTAATAGGTGGATCTCTTTAGGACGTAGTTTTTCCAAAAATAAGTCTTCCACATCACGATAAGAAAACAACTCCTAGATCTTACTTTAGGTGGATACCCACGGGAAAAGTTTTCAACCAAATTGGTCTTAGATGGATTCCAACAGAAAGATTTTGATACTTGCTCCAACACGCATAATAGTGAAACTCATCATGTTAAGGAAGTCGAATCCACTACAACCGTTGATAGTGACCACCCTCGCCGTGAGGAAACATGTACTTCTAACACTGTTATTTGTGAAAACTCTTCTTCTTTGTTTGCAGGTGATTCAAATATCTGAACCCACTCATGAGAGGGTTCCAATCTGTAAACTCTTCTTCTCATTCTCTCTATCTTCTATTTTTGATTTTCCATTTCTTTTATAAAACCAACAAAAGCAAAATACAAAAATAGAAAATTTTCAAAAAATTCAAAAACAATATAAAACCAAAAATCCAAAAATATTCTTCTCACGACATGTCTCTTGTATAATCAATATTCTATACGTTTCTAGAAATGTCATTCAACAATGATACGGGCATGTATAGATGCTTGAGCGAGAGTTCATTAAATGTTTTCTAAAACATGTCGTTTCTTAAAAATTTCTTCAAAATAATGGCTTTCGTATACTTCAGTACGAAACCCGGACTTCAAAATAATGGCTTCTGGACACATCAGTTCAGGACCCGCGCTTCAAAGAAAGGAAAGTGCTTATCAAAACAAAGGTTTTTAAATATTTTTTCAAGCACTATTCCTTAAAACATAATGGCTGCATTACTTGGGACTTGTAACCCGATCTTTAAAGAAAGGAAATGCAGGCATAAAATCGATCTTCATAAATATTGAGCACTTATCCTAAAAACAAATGAAGATAATTTTTCTCTAAATATCTTCAAAAGATTTTCAAAATCTTCTCATCTTGCATACCATTGATTGAAATTTTTCAAAAATATTTTCAAAATCTCTCACATTTGGTACCAAGATAACTACCTCTAAACCCTTAATTGATTCTAAATTTTCTGTATGAAAAATATGCTTTCGTTAAGGGGGAGTATAAAACCAAAATTGTTCTAAAATTCATGCTAAATCAGTTTCTCTCCAAATGCTTTCTGAAAACATATCTTTTAATCATTTTGTTTCAAAAACATCATAGATATGCTATTTTTGAGGGGAGAAACGTGATTAAAATGTGATCAAAATGTTTTATGATCGTTGTTTGAATCTCAAAAGAGCTCGACTCAGTTGAAACCAATGAATTGACGAGAAATCAAAGTCAGTATATGTACCATTTCGAGAAACTCGTGATAGACATGAACTTTCATGGGTCTAACCTTCTTTTCAAGAAGTGTTTACAACTTCAAGGTAGTTATTAGAGCTAGTTGTCACCTAAAAATTGACAATGGAACTCTTTAACTAGGCAACATAACCGTGTCTCGTGGGGAATTGTCTATCTTAAGCCGATCAATTCAAAAGTCACGAACTCTACCATCCATGTGGATTTGTCAAAACTTATAAGCACATGTGAAGGGGGAGTGTTTCTGAAAATATAAAACTCTTGGAGTGTTTCAAACATGTTTTCTATCATAAACACTTTGAGAGATTTTCAATAAAATGGTTTTATGGCAACAATAGGACAGTCATGGAGTTATAAGGTGACTAAGGATAGGAAATTCGTCCTATGATCCGCTAGAGCCGGAGGGATCTACCCAAGGACATCACAAATAGTTAGCATTAGAAGTCCTTAGGAATGATTGAAAAAAGGAGTAATGTGAGAAAGGAGAAAGAAGGGGTTGAAGAATCAAAAAGAAATGTAAAAGAAAGGGTGAAAAGAAATAGCCCTCCATATTCAACCTTAGGGCAGAAACCGGGTTCAATTCATCGCTACTAGTTGTCACTAGATGACACCGGTATTGAAGACAAAGACGTCATGGACCCAGTGACGACGCCGCACCTAACCTTCTAGCCACTCAATTCCTCTTAAAAGGATTTGTTTCACTCTCACTGGGAACCTTACATAATCTATCGACTTTCTCTTAGAGATCGTTGGTATTGAAGAAGGAGACCCTCTCCTAGTCTGCTTAGGAAAACCAAAATGCACTTATTGAGTCTAGAGCCACGAGATTCATCAAAAGATCTCATAGGAACACATGACATGACATCGCTTGTTGTTCATCAATAAGGACACAAGTGATATATTATAGAGTCCTACGCAGATCTTAGCAATTTGCCAGGACATTTATGAGAAGTTTCACATCTGTGATCTTCAGTGATTGAATGGAAACTCACCGCAGGTCAACATCAGCACTACGCAGGTCACTTCGGTAACTCCCCCGTGGATTACGCTTGGTGTCTCAAACGGTCTATCGTGGGGTGATGCTTGGTGTACCTCATCGACTCATCTTAATAGATGTACTTGGTATATCGCGTTATCTCACTTGTGGGACTCCTGTTCAGGAACGGCCTTTGTGAGAATTAGAGATGTGTTTTCACACTATGCTTTGTTAACACCCTCGAAATTCAAACTTGTAAGTGCCGGAATCCGCTTATTACTAACCTATTTTTATGTTTTCTTCTAATGGAAGCTCCGGAGCGGATGGATTGTGCGAGACTCGCATACTCATACCAAAACACATGAAAGTTCTCATCATAATCAAAGGCTACACAAAGTTAAAGATGATTCTTCGTCAATGAATCTAAAGACTCGAGAACTACATCATTGGTAACCAAAAGACAAATAGAAGTGTGAGCATGTTGGAGAAAGACGAGGAGATACCTATACAACGAAGTTGACAACGGAAGACAACCACATTATCTGATCACAAAGCATGAAGGAACAAAGAATCAAGACTATTCTATATCTACACGCAAAGTTCAAGCTCAAGGAAAGTAAAGATCTTATCAAGTGGAGCATCATTTGAATGACCACCCCTTAGAGGGAGATTGTTAGCCTTAATAGTTTTATTAGAAGTGATGGTCATTCACGTTTAGGAACTTTGTAACGTGTGTTAGATATCGTGATAGAATAGTCAACGGGCTCGTGGATTGGACTAAGCTAAATGAGTATTAGTTTAGTTAAGCTAGCCTTATATCAATCCATGTCCAATGCAATCCATACGAAGCCCATACAAGGCCCATGGCAAAGCCTTAGGGCATCATCTCTCTTACTATAAATACCCCTCAAGTATGTCATTTGAGGGGTGTGCTTGAAAGTGTGTGTGTGTGTGTTTTCCTTTGAAGCAATATACAACTTATTGTTTTCATCTTCTTTCCTTTATCTCTCTAAATACATACACGATCTATCATTCAAGTCACCACGTTCTTATTCTTTCTTCTTTATGCATATCATCAATTTGTGTTTAACGTGATATAAAGTGTGGGTTTGTGATAAGGTATAAGTGATAAAAGGGGCTTTACAGCCAAACATTTAGAAACTTTTAATAATGTTGGCAAGGATGATGACTAATTGTAATCTTCTGGAAAAAATATCAAACTTTGTGATTATTAATATGATATAATATCATTTGAGGATAAAATATTATTTACATACCAAGGGATCAATCTCCACATTTCATTTTTATTTGATCTAATTGATGAGATTAATCCCAACAATTTAAAAAACCCACTTTCATCTTTTTTTTTTCAAATATTAATATCTTTCAAACCGTTAATCGTTTAGCGAAAAAAAATATATCATTGCGACGAGCATTTAATTATCTTTCTATAGATAGAAGTGACTTTGGTATACTTTTCACAAAAAAAAATTCGCATTTTTCACATTTTTTTCCTAGTTTTTTTCTTTACGTTAAGATTTGCGTGAAAAAAATGTATATGATAAACAC
Source organism: Chrysanthemum makinoi (assembly GCA_910596185.1). Lineage (NCBI taxonomy): Eukaryota > Viridiplantae > Streptophyta > Magnoliopsida > Asterales > Asteraceae > Chrysanthemum > Chrysanthemum makinoi. Next base: position 305,806,214 of record OU343223.1, on the reverse strand, counting down.
TTACAATTGAATATCACATGTGATATTCAATTGAAATAGTGTTTTATCATATATTTTTAAATCTTGAAATTTCGAAGCGTAAATAAACGAAAAGAAAAGATTGAAAAAAAACAATTTTTTCTTTCGAAAGTATATCAAAGTGCTTTCCATCTAAAAGATAATTAAATGTTGCGTCGCATGACTTGATAAATATTTACCTCAACGTTAACGCTTTAGAGATATTTAAATTATAAAAATTGGTGGAATAATAAAGGCTTTTAACTCACCATTGATTTTTTAGATGGATTTGGAGATTGAGTTTCCCCGGTGTTTGAGAAAGGTTGGTGTAAAACTAACTATCCTCTATTAATATTGGATACAATTTTATGTATCTATTCGAATCAACATCATTACAACTCATTTTCTTGAAGAAAACTTGTAGAAAATAATACTCCCTTCGTCCCATATTGACCGTCCACTTTGAATTTTCAAGGTCTTTTATTTCTAAGTTTGACCTTATATATTTTTAATTGTGTTATATAATACTTGATGCAAAATATATGAATAGATAAAGTTTTAAATGTATTTTTTATTGGTATAATTTTTATTAAATATTATATAACACAAATAAAAATAATTATGGTCAAAGTTAAGAAAGAAAGAATTAAAAAGTCAAATCAGGACAATTAATATGGGACGGAGGTAGTAATGATTAGATGTTATATGTAGAGTAAGGATCATATGAGAAATAAAATTAAAATGAGAATAGTGAGAAGAAACCACAACCGCACACTCTGAAAATATAGATGCATCTCCTCTTATATTTCTCTCCCTCATTTGAAATGTGTTTATGTATTTTTCTCATTCTTCTCATTTTTCAATTTCTCTTCACTAGATCCATACCCGTTATATGTAATCTAATAGTTTGTTTAAAATTAACTACTTCTCTCCGTCTCGAATTAATAGACTACGTTTTTTGCATGCTTCCGGTTTAATTGTGTATTATGTACTATTAAAATAGATTGATTTTTGATTGAGTTTACCCATATTACCCTTAGTTGAAATTATTAATACAAACTTTAAAGAACAGTTGATTAAAAGGTAAAAAGCTGTATTTTTGCTAACAAGTGAAATAAAAAAGTAGTAATAACGTGATTTTTTAAACCGTATATTTTTTGTCGGAGGACAATTATTTTGAAATGAAAAGTAGTATTAGTTATCGGTAAGACAGGTTATAGTTTCTTCTTCTATTCAAACTAATATCGTGGTTTATCAACTCTTTACTCATTTACGCAAATTCTTTTTTACTGAATAAACTCAATTCTCCATAAATTAATTGGAAGCGTCCCCTCAATAGGCCATTAATTTCTATTCATATTTACATTTTTTTTCCTATTTAAACAACATTGTTCTTTGAGACCAAGCATAAGTAGTTGCCCACCAAAAAAAGTTAATTTAATTCTAGGCCTTTATTGAAAGGAATACAAACATTGAGGGCGCGAAAATCAGGTTGTATCTTGTTGGTGTGTAACTCCCGAGCAGGGGGTTAGATAATCAATGTCGGCAGAAACAAATATCACTAGGTGGTTAGGATATCACTTGGAATCGGTGTGATCACTTTCCAAAATAAACTATTCGACCCTAATGCCTGGTTACGAATATCTACTTGGGATAAGACCAAATGCTGTTATAGAATTAGGACACCAACCTTTAAACTTATAAGTGTTTTTAGTTTTACGTGTATGTCTCATATATCGAGATCTCCTATTTATAGGAAATTACTCTTAGCTAGTCAAATGAAATTATGAGTATTAATCGGCCCATTAATAGCCTCATAATTATCCCCATTATAGCGGTTAGTGGTTACATGACCAATTAAACGTGGTCATTAGCAGTTATAACGACCATTTAGCGTACTTTCCATAGTAGTACTTTTCATACTTTTAGCGATTACTTTCCACTAGATACTTTCATACTATTAGCAGTACTTCCATAACACTACTTGATGGAAACATAGCACTAGCATGGAAACACTACACAATGCGTACTATCACGAGCACTTCCGTAAACAACTAAAAAGTCGGGGTGTTCATGGACCTTATGGGTGTACACTCGTACGTCTAACCCATTACCAGGTGTGAACTAATCCCACAAGTGCACTAAATTTTTCCAACAATCCTCCCCAAATTTAGTTCACTTCATTTGCATGAAAACAGACATCAAGCAAAACATGTGCATAAACGAAAATGTCCTAAGGATTGAATTTTCATCTTAGTAAATTACACGTTCAAATATTAGAATCGGGTGTTCTAGAATTGAACCCTTCAACCCATTTGAATACCTGAAGATAAAATACACACAAGTTTTTAAACCCTTCAACTCCGACACTATACAAGCCATGTGTCCATATCCAAATTCATAAATGTTGTAAAACTAAAAGTCCAAAAGCTCCCTGAGCGGCAAAACTTCAACATTTACATAGGTGGTTCCTCTTTATTCATGCTCCTGCCAAGCACTTATTCAAAGAAAATTAACCATTAAGAAGTAAAGACTTCATCCTCCTTTCAGGAGGTTAAAGCACAACCTTGGGATGTAAATAAAACATGTGCTCCAGTCCTCTGAATGTTCAGCTTTCCACATTGAACTCAGCTCCTAAGTTTCCTCAGGAGGGAGTTGGGTGTTCTAGCATTCAGTGACTAAGTTGGACTTAAACCCATCCCTTTAGCCGACTTTATAACCAAGTCTACAGCCAAACCTTCGTCAAGTGATCAACTAAGTTCTGTTGAGATCTAACAAACTCTATAGATACCACCCCATTCATGATAAGCTCACGAAATCATGCTATGTGGACACCTAAGTGTCTAGACTTACCATTGTACATCGGCTATAAGCCTTAGCCAATGTAGGCTACTATCACATCGGATAGAAATAGGTGCTATAGGTTTAGGCCACATGGAATCTCAGAAGCAAGTTTTTCAACCATTCAGCTTTTACCAGGCGGTACTAAAGCCACAAATCAGATTCCATTGTTGAACTGGTGATACAAGTTTGTTTCTTGGATGCCCAGAGAATTGCACCTCCACCAAGTAGGAATACCCGACCTCGGTAGACGAATGTCTTCAGTATTCTTGATCCACTTGCATCAGTGTATCCTTCCAACAGCGGTGTTAACCAGTATGAGACTATAATCCATAGTTCTCTTCAATATGTTACCCTCTGAACAACTTGCGATTGATGAGCACTAGGATTACTTGTATATGCTTAATTTCCCAACTGCAAAACCAATATCAGGCCTTGTACATGTCATGGCATACATCATGACCAATCACCCTAGAATACTCAAGTTGAGATCAACGCCACCATGATTAGGCATCAGCTTCTCACAAGTATCCATAGGTGTACTCACTGGGGTACAATCAAAGTAATTGAATTTCCTCAACACCTTCTCAATATAATGAGACTGAGATATAGAAATTCGTTTACTTTTATGTTTAATCCTTATACCAAGGATAACATCGACTCCCATGTCCTATGGAGAACCTTGATGACAAAAATTCCTTTGTCAGTCAACTTGCTTTTGTCGATTGCAAAGATCAACATGTCATCAACATATAGACAAATGATGACTCCTTTACCAGATTCATCAAATTTTGTTAGCCTCGCTTTTTCTAAAGATAACGTCACTTACGTGAATTGGACTAGATGCGTAGTATACTTTGCCCTTAGGGACTAGTATCGTTTATGTGGCAAAGTTAGAGCCTATAAATACCCCTCATGACTCTCCATGAGGGTGAGGTGGCTTTTATTTGGTCATTGTATTCTTTTGTGTTTATCTTAATAAAACCTTGTTTTCTCCCTCCCTACTTTCTCTCACTAGAAGAGATGAAGATATTCATCTTCTTCCACCAACCAAGACCTCCAAAACCACATAAATCTTTAAGCTTTTCGATCCTACAATTGGTATAACGAGCCAAGGTGAACTTTTGATGATTTATTGTGGGTTTGTGTTTTATTTTATTTGTTTTGGTATTTTTGATGCTCGGTAATTTTTTCCGTGTTATGTGGGTAAGCAGTTTATACAAGATTTTGATGTGTATCCACATTTTGGTCAAAAAAGTCATGGTCCTTTCATGTATACAATATGTTTTGTGTCAAGATTTTTGTCCAAACAGTCTTGTATCATCTTTATATGATTTTTTATACCAAATCTATGAAATTTTATGTGGTCAAACTTTGGTCAACCGTCAGTTTCTATGGTCATATGGGTCAAACAGAAGCATTTATATGCTTTTCTGGGTAACGTAGGAAGCTGAACGGAAAAACATGGTCGGAAAAACTCACCGGAAAAAGTCAAAGGGTCAAAACCCTAAACTTACGCATAAGGAATATCTAAAGTGAAAGTGCAGCGTAGGCGTGAAGTTAGCGTAAGGAATGGTCTGGCGTATGCGTTTCGCTAAGCCCTTACGGCAAGACATGACCTACGCATAGTTCAGGCGTATGTTTACGCATAACTACACCCGGTTTACGTAAGGCTACGCATAAGGTCCAAACCATGTCTTACGCATAAGGAACTGAACAGAAAAGAAAAGAGTTACGCGTAAATAAGACCAAAACCACTTAGACCAAGACCACAACCATATACCATAAATACAACCATCAGACCTCAGTTCTCTTACATCATTGGTCCATGTAAAAACCATACACGAGAAGACTCGACACTATCTCAACAGATCCGAATCAAAAATCACAATCTATCATCAATCATCCTACACTTGTTACTCCCATCTCATATTAAACTAAACCTAGAATGAATTAAATAATCCTGAGTCTTTATTCGATCTTTCAATCTCTTCAAGATTTTTTGACGAATAATCCCTCATCAGATCCAATATGTGGAAGTCATGCTTCACTTAATCTCCGAAACAACAAGAAATAGATCATAACAAGGATGTTATTCCTATTTCTTGATTCGTTCATGACCAAAAAAACAAAGTAACAACAATTAAACCTACCCGAGACCCACGATTAGGATCTTGAAGCCTTTATGATTTCTTGATTCTATTGGAGCATAAATCGAGTACATCAAGTAGGGTACGTTTGTGTTTGTATGATGATGAGAAGTGAGATGAGATGTGGAAGGGAGAAAAAATTAAGTTTCGTTATATTTTTTCTCACAGATCTGTGTGGGTGAGAGATATTAGGAGAGTGGTAGGCGGTTTGTTTTACGTGAAATGATATTTAGGTTTAGGTCAAGCGTGTTATAACAGGATCTGGTTGTGTAACGTTAAACGGATATTACTAATGTTATTGTGGATCGGATTTTTGACTTGGACTGGGCCTGGCCCTTAATCTATTTCTGGATCGTGTGGTTATTGATGAGAAATATGATTTGGGCTGAGTTTATTGTTCGTGGATATCAGTTGGACTGATAGGAGTTTGTGTCACCCGGATTTTTTTTAGTAAAATCATTTTGATTCAAATTTTGACACTTGGTGGTATATTCGGATATGATTGAATTGGACATAAATATTGTTATCCGAATTTTGTTACAAAATTTTGGATACAATATTTTTAATCTATTTCGGATAAGAGTGGTATTTTTGGTATGGTATATAATTTTTCACGGAGGGATACAATATTCACGGCTTGAGCGATAATTGAAAAAATGACTACGGAGTTTTTGTACGGTATTATTGATGCGGAATTGAAGTGACATTTCACGGGTGGACTTCTTTATCTTTGAGACGATGGTTGGTTGGATGCATGTCTTAAGATAACTTGTTGGATTTATTATGAAATTTGAAAATCGGTTATAGCGGTAAGGAGTTACGTTGTAGTGCTCACAGTGTGTAACCATCACTTTAAGGAGTTACGTTGTTGTGCTTAGTGTCATGCAGTTGTGGATTGTTCAAAAATTTAGAACAAGCAGCAAGTCACAAGTTGGGATGTTTACTTCCTTTTTCAAGTTAGTGTATCGGGTTATCTCCATATGTGGTCATTACATTTAGCCGGTGAATTCAAAGGAGGTTCGATAAAAGGTTGGTTTGAGAGAATCGACGTATTGAGAGTATATTTTTGCGACATATTCTCACGGAAATTTGATCAAGCTATGATGTTAATATTGCATCAAAAAAGGTAATACGGCATATGCTTAACATTATGATGATTCGGTAGCTGCAACCATCGGAGGGAAGTTGGTATTTCATCTTCGTGATTGGTTGGATTCGAAGGGATTTTTGCTTAAGACGAAGAAGGAAGTAGTGTGGTGTACATCGGGGTTTTACCAACTTGGATGCAATACTAAGTGAGTTATGTTGATGTTCCCAGAACGACAACCATTGATGCCAAGAGTTTACTTTCTCCTGCGTGTCTGAAGATTAAGGCGTGTTGGAAGAGTGTTGTCGCGGTTGGGAGGGGCAAGAAAAAGGCTCACTAGTTAGGAGGAGTAATAACCTAACTAGACAGATTCTACAGTTGAAGTTGAGCTACAAGAAGATCATTTGCGAAGTCATCGAGGAAGGGAGAACTTCAAGTTTGCCTCATTATCTAGACTACTGAGACTACTGCACTTCAAGAAAGTCAACATTGTTCATTACTATTGTAATTTACTTTATTTTGTATTTATAGGTCTCATTGTAACCATTCGTGTGGCGCTATCTTGGAGATTGGTAGCCTCGCTTTTTCTAAAGATAACGTCACTTTACGTTGAAACCAGCTAGATGCGTAGTATACTTTGCCGCAGGGACTAGTATCGTTTATGTGGGAAAGTTAGAGCCTATAAATACCCCTCATGACTCTCCATGAGGGGTGAGGTGAAGCATTTGGTCATTGTATTCTTTTGTGTTTATCTTAATAAAACCTTGTTTTCTCCTCCCTCTCTCTACTTTCTCTCACTAGAAGAGATGAAGATATTCATCTTCTTCCACCAACCAAGACCTCCAAAACCACATAAATCTTTAAGCTTTTCGATCCTACAAATTTGCTATATACACATTTGTCAGGCTAGTTAAGAACATAACCACTAGACAAAACCACTTCATCAAATTTTTGATGTTATTGCTTAGGTGCTGCTTCATCCATAAAGAGATTTAATCATTTACACACCTTGTTTTCATTGCGGGCAAGATGAAGCCACGAGGTTGGTTCATATAAACCTCCTCTTCCAATTCACCATTCAAGAAAGCTATCTTCACATCCCGATGAATAATCAGATTGTGAATAGATGCCAAGGCATTCAACAGATCTTATGGTAACGTCACGAGCCACGGGGCATAAGTATCAAAATAGTATATCCCTGACTTTTGTTTAAAGCCCTGAATGACTAGTCTAGCCTTGAACTTTCAATAGTTCCATCTACCTTCATTTTCCTTTTGAAAATCCATTTGCAACCCGGGTTTGCAACGGGTGGTAGATCAACCAACACCCAAGTGTTGTTGCCCATGATGGAATCCATCATCATTGATGCTTCTTTCTAGAAAGCAATATCCTGGGACTTCATTGCTTCTTCAAATGTCTTGGGATCAACCTCAACAATGAAGCAATAGGAGTATTGGTGAAGACCTCATCCCTTATTCCTTCAACTAAGTATAGTTGAAACTCTGGTCCAAATGACTTTGGAGTCCGACCCTGCTCTTCTTGAGCACAGGTTCAGTTGTTGAACCACAACCTCATCAGGGGACCTCTTGATGGTTCATCATCGAGGACCTCTGATACACCAGTGTCATGAGTTCAGTAGGAATTCTCGACTTGGTCTAGGGACTAATGAGAATCTATTCTCATCAAAGTTTGCATCCCTTGATTCAATTATCGAGTTAACTGAAACAGAATCATTAGGTTCAATAACATAGAACCTAAAAGCCTTGGAATGCTCAGCATATCCAACAAAGATGCACTCAATGCCTCTTTCACCCAAAGTTTTCAACTTTGGATCGTGGGAGTCACAACGACCCTACAACCCCATACCACGAGATAGTTAGGGTTGGGTTTCCTTTTAGTCCGGAGTTCATAAGGGGTAACCTTATTCCTTTTGTTGGGAACTCTATTTAATAAATAGCAAGTTTGTTAACATAGCTTCACCCTAGAACCTGCGGCTAAGTCTGAATAGGACAACATGGAATTAACCATCTCCTTCACACCTGTTTTTCCTTTCCGAAATGCCATTTCTTTGAGGAGTATAAGGGCATCGTTTCATGGTTATAACAAAATCTAGAAGCATCATCAATAAATGTCACAAAGTACTTCTTATTCCCCAAAGAAGAAGTGGCATGCAAATCACAGATCCTTTGTGATTAACTCCAAGAGCTTAGTCTCACGACTAACACCACGAAAGGTTTCTTGGTTATCTTGGTCAACATGCAAGTTTTACACTTTTTAGTGTCCATGTCAAAAGCGGGATAACCCATCCTTAGACATATCTTGCATTATTTTATAGTGTACATGGACAAGTCTTGCATGCCATAGGGTAGAGTCAGTCAGGTCATAGGTGGTCACAAATTGAATTAACACTATCAGTGGAAACATGCCTTGAACATTTGATTACATAAATAGCCAAAACCAATAAAAACACCACTTTTAGACAAGACAAATTTATCAGACTCAACAACTTGTTTATATCCATGATTATTCAAAACACTACTTGAAACCAAGTTCTTCCTTATATAAGGAACATGAATAACATTAAACAAAGGTACAATCTTTCCAGAACTAAACTTAAGATCTACACAACCACGACCATGCACCAAGGCTTGTTGACTCATTTCCCATGTGAAGAATAGAACCATCATTCAGTGACTCATAAGTCTTGAACCAACTTCTATCTTTACACACATGAATTGTTGCACAGTCAACCCACCATAACACATCATCACCCCGCACATAATAAGATTCAGATACATATGTAACATAATAAATCGAAAAGACTTATTAAACATTTTAGACCTTTCGGTGAGATGGTTGAACCACCACTCCCTGACCATTAGTGCACGATCCATTGGCTTTACCACTAACTTTAACACCCTTGCAGTCTCTTTTGATGTGACCAATTTTGCCACATTTCCAACAAGTAGGTGTTGCCTTCTTGTTAGGATTTTCCCTTGTGTTGTCATGATATTTGCGTTTTCCTTTGTCATTGTACGGTGGAGTTATGTTTCACCATATTGACAACAGATGCCCCAGCAGCATTGCTACTCTTTGGCTTGTCATTATCCTACACTTTGAGAGATTCCTCAATGCGCAGATGATTTAACTTCTCACCAGAGTTAATTCCTATTTCTTATGTTTCAAGGTATGATTGAAATCTTTCCAAGAAGGAGGGAGTTTGTCAATGACACAAGAGACTGAAATAGCATCAATAATGTGCATATTATGTTGTGTAAATCTTTCAAGTATTCCAAGAAGTTCATTGTATTGTTCCATAACCGGTCTTGAATCAGTCATTTTGTAATTTGTGAAATTACTAACAAGGAACTTCTTACTTGATGCATCCTCAGCCATATATTTGGCATCCAAGGAATCCACAGTTCTTTGGAAGATTCAAAGTTCTGATAAATGTCAAATAGTGAATCGGACATACCATTGAGAATTAAGCCTCTGCAAATGTAGTCATCATTCTCCCATTTGCTCCTCCTCACGATCTCGCTCACGGTAGCATCATCCCGATCATCAGAATAGGAGTGGTTAGCACATAAACCACACTCATGCTTGACAGCAAGAAGTGCATCTTCTTCTGCCACCTTCTAAAGTCCACCCCTTCAAACTTATCAAGCTTGGCAAAGTTTGAAGCCATGTGTTTCATTGCAGCAGCAGCCATTGATTATCACAAAATAGTTTACTTTGATTGTTGGTGTGTAACTCTCAGAACAAGGTTAGATAATCAATGTAAGCAAAACAAATACCACTAGGTGGTTACCGGATATCACTTGAAATCGTGTGATCACTTTCCAAAGTAAACTATTCGACCCTAATGCCCGGGTTACACGAATATCTACTTGGGATAAGACCAAATGCAGATATAGAATTAGGCACAATTCAATAACCCTTTCGCTTATAAGTGTTTTCGTTTTGTATGTGTCTCATGCATAATCAGGTCTCCTATTTATAGGAAATTACTCTTAGCTAGTCAAATAGAATTATGAGTATTAATCGGCCCATTAATAGCCTCATAATTATCCCATTATAGCTGTTAGTGGTTACATGACCAATTAAACGTGGTCATTAGCGATTGTAACTGCCATTTAGCAGATCTTTCCGCTGGCACTTTCACACTACTAGCTAGCAGTACTTTCCACTAGCAGTACTTTCATACTATTAGCAGTACTTCCATAACTGCTTGATGGAAACATAGCACTAGCATGGAAACCTTGCCATCGATACTATCTTAGCACTTCCAGTACAAACCACTAAAAGAGTCGGGTGTTCATGGACCTTATGGGTGTACACTCCGTACCTCCTAACCCATTACCAGGTGTGAACTAATCCCACAAGTGCACTAAATTTTCCAACATATACTTACGCTTTGCAAATTGTTACCTCTATAGCATTGCCAATGGTGTTGTCAAATGCTATTAAGCTCAAGGTCTAGAGGTTATAGCGAGGCAGGCCCAGCGGCGGAGCTCCGGCTTATGAGATTGCGTTGCGTTTGTCAATCTCAAATCATGAAGCTCCTGACATGATTGACCGTATGCTTGATTGCTTGAGCTATTCCATTGTCACTTACCCAACAGGACTGGGAATCCAAGCGGTAAGACTATATGGACTTGCCCACAGTAGCAAAACTCTTCATAATAAATGAAGATGGGGTGTCGATGGGTCCGATGTTGGAGTTGCACCAGAATAAGTTGAACATCGACACTTGCATGTCAAACCAGGTAAAATGTTTTTCAGAAGTTTATGCTAATAAAGTGGATTTGGTAACGGTATCTATCTGAAAGTTGCTTTGGCACGAGACATTATTTTTAAGAAAATTTCTTTTTAAAGAGGCAACATTGTACTTGAATATTTACTATATAAATACTAGTATTAACATAGCATAAATACAATTTTGAAGGGATAAAAGTATAAAACTCATCTATGATAATATATTAAAAGTGCAACAAAACATGTCTATATGATGATACTCTTTTTAATTTATCATTTTTTTATTTTATTTATGAATCTGTGTAAGTAGTTTCTTATGGATGAATTGGATCAATTAAATTTGCAAAGTTAGTTTTACAAATAACCGATTTTATGTTTGTGATTACTCGAGTTTTACTACAATTTTTATCTTAAGTTGCTCAAGGCATACATATAAATTATACTTTTGTTATGCAAAAGGTTTAAACTTAAGGATTCGGTACATGAAGGAGGTATTGCATTTGAAAAGATATATGGAATGCATGAATATGAATATCTAGGTTTGAATGCTGAGTTGAATGAGGTTTTCAACAACGCCATGGTTGAAACGTCTACTATAGTGGTCAAGAAAATGCTGAAGAATTACCATGGTTTCGAAAACATCGAGTCTATGGTGGATGTTAAAGGAGGTTTCGGAACAACACTTAAAATGATTGTATCAAAATATCCGAAAATTAAGGGCATTAATATGGATCTACCACATGTGATACAACATGCACCACTCTATACAGGTATCTTAGTTTGTTGTTTCTAATTGTCATTTACGCCAAACATTCATATCTTTTATAATTCATTAAAAACTGTAGGTATAACACATGTCGAAGGAGATATGCATGTTTGACAAAATTCCACACGCTGATGGCATTTTAATGAAGGTAATCCGCTAAAACGAAAGTTTTTAAGTTAATTGTCCTTATAATCAAGGGACGCACAGTACATAATTAACATATTACTCCTATATAGTGGGTATTACATTGTTACGATGATGATCGTTGTGTAAAGTTGCTTAAGAATTGCTACAAGGCTCTACAATATGGTGGGAAGGTAATTGTTGTAGAAAAAATTCTTCCCTTCTTACCAGATACAAGCTCTTCAGTGAAAACCGGCAGCCATCTGGATGCAATCATGATGACTCAAACTCCTGGAGGAAAAGAGCTAATTTAAGCTCAATTCTTAGCCCTAGCTGGTTTTGTGGGTCTGGAAAAACAATGCTTCGTCTGCAACTATTGGGTCATGGAAATTTACAAGTGAAACTATTGTTTGTCGTCGCCAATATAAAGATCTTGTTTTTATTTTACCAAGTTATCCCGCTCTTTGGAACTGATCAATCCAGATACCTAGCAAACACGTTTGTATGATGCTTCTTATATCAATAAATAATGTTTATTTACAGCCTCCTTGTTACTGTACTTACTTTTTCTTATATTGCAAAATACATGGTGTACTTTGGTCTTGAATTTTTAGAATTTTTTTCAATCAGATAGATATGTTAAGATTTGACATAACATTCTTAGGCTTTAGTCTCTTAATTGGTCTAGTCGATTATTGTTAATGTGGTTGTTCCGTGTGTCTTTCTAGGTTGCTTTTGCAGGTTTTCTTTGTTAGATGTTTGTTTTTCTCACTTCTTTCTATCAAAATAGTGTCGTTAAAAAATTTTAATTTCTTAAATCTTGTTTTCATATATACTTCAATCTTGATGCTCCTAATCACGACTATGGAACTGCGAAGCCGGACCTTCTCGAGGCAATTTTGACGAGCAATATATGCATGAACCTGGCAAGTATCAGGATTTTCTGTCCATTACTAATTTTGCACCTAGTATGTTATAAAAACAAAAACTAAACTAAACATATTTTGATAGTGTGTACTTTGCTATGATAGATTGGAGAAGAGAAAAAAAAAACATAAAAACACTCATTAATTTAATTTGTAACAACTTATTACAGAGGTACACAAATCAATTAGGCTAACTAACTTTGACGCCCAAACAAAGAGATTAAAGAATAATTTACATTTAGCTTGAGTGAGTTATGACACGGAGCATGCAAAAGAACTTGGAGGTACTTTTGTTTTTTTTTTAAAATTTTTTTCAAAACAAAACTAGAAGGAAGCTAGCATAACGGGTTTCAACAACATGAAATCGGATCGTTGATCCAATCGATCCAATTAGGAGTGGATTATGCACATCTATTATATGACCATGAATAAGTGTTAGATTTATAAGCTTTATCTCAACCATAAGTGGCTAAAAGTTTATTCTTCAAAGTTAAAGTTTAAAGGTGTTCCCGCTCTTATACTTCAAGGACTGAAGTTGGTACATTTTATATGTTGGAGGGTGCTAAATGGAAGTTTATAAGTCAAGGCTATATAAGAGGATAGTCTCTCTTATTTGTTATATTACTCTCATTTGTTCTGTGTGATTTTGAGCGTGTATCTCTCTCAGTTTTTTGTTGTTATAATGAGTTGAGGGAAACCCTTTGTTGTCTTGTAATCTCTATTTTTCTGTTCTAGTATTGTAACGAATTTGTTATTCTTAGAAATTGATTTGATAAATAAAAGAGTGAGCCAAGGGGAGGTTGGTTGGGTTTATTCTAAATCCGGTGTTTAGGGTTTAATCTACTTTGGTTTATAAGTTTTTACAATAAGAAATACTTACACAAAAGTATCCTTCCTTGAAGGTAACCAATTGGTGGTTTGGACTTTGGACCACCACAACAAAACCTTGCACTACTAAAAAAAAGCCCATAAAGACCCATAAATAAAGACCGGTCCAAAAAAAAACAAGTTTATTTAGTAAAATTTAACTAGCATCATATACATAAAGGCTAGTTTTTTCGAATAAACCTTTTGTCCAACTCTAAACCAAGTCACGACTCGTAATCTAGAGAGAGAGTGTGTGGACACTTCTGATCTAGAGAGATAATGAGAGAGAAATAGAGGTGAATCTCGCAAGACATCCTATAGACACACATCTGATTTCCTATGAGCTAGGTGTATTTATACCCTTACAACCAAACCTTACGAGCCTTTCAACTTTAAGTTTTCCTAACTATACATTTGTTGTGAGGGTAAAAGGTCTTGTAACAACAAACGAACATACAAAATGCCCTATCCATTATTAGTGAACTACATAGAAGACCATATACTATGATTTACACTTTTCTAGCTCTAACAATCTTCCCCTAAGGGTACATCATTCAGGTCTTCCAGCAATAGGCATGTTGTCAGCCCATCTTCGAGCTCCGATTCTTTGTTCCATGTGCTTCCAAGAGTCTCGAAGTGTCAAACTTTCTCTAAAAGCTTTCACAACACTACTCATCATGGCTTGTTGCTCAAGAGCTATTTCCATCTGTTTATGTTCAACATTGTTCAGCATTATCTCAAGCTTTTCCACAATCCATGTCAATGTTCCGGTGCAGAACTTAGCTACTTCACATACTCTGAAAAGTCTCTTCGCTTTGCATCGGTCCACATAGACCACACAGAGTCTAAGATTGGGCTCTTTAAAGCAAATCCACTTCTTGGCCTTCTGGATACCTCGACAACCTAACATAGGCAAGTCAAGTTGATCCTCTTCTTATAACTTTCGATCCCCATCTGAAAGTCTTGTACATGTACTACTACAACCCTTGATGTTATGAATATCTTTAAGGACTCAATGATGTTTTGGTCAACACCTTTCTTATTGTAGCAGTTTGTTCTTCTTTTGTAGATATCTTCAATGTCATGAGGGTAAAGGTTGATGTAATATGCTTCAGTGAATCTGTAGTGTTGATTATCTTCTCTAACAACATGATATTCAAAAAATCCATGTGAGTATAGGTTCTCAGTATTCACTTCAACATAACCTTGTATCTTATGCTCATAATAGACTTCATGATGAGGTTTTTGCCTCAACTTCCTTAAGGTTCAGGTTCGGGGAAAATTGAGTCAGGCGATCACATGTATAGCATTACATGTGGGAATATCATGAGCTTCTTTTGTTGATCTTAATACATCTCTCATGATGACTGGATTATATTGGGTTAATCACCAATCGACCCATCTCAACCCACAAACGATCCGGTCAACAAAAGTCAGACACTACAAAGTCAACTTAGGCGATTTAAGAACAGTTATATGACAGTTACAAACATAATCGCCATATCATGAACCATCACAACAGTTCACAATGTACCTTTTCGATATGTATTTATAGATTAGAACATGTAACGATTACATGATGACAGATTTATAGAAAATAGAGATTATTTCATATTTTGGTATATCGTTGATTAAAGATCCGTGAAATTTGGGCCAACAAATTATACTCTTCTGGTTGAGCATATTCCCATATTCCTGTAGCATTGAATTGGTTGGATATCCGTTGATCATTGAATTTTCTGTCCATTTCTCTTTCACTGTTAAGTTTGTAGAGAACCTGGTCATAGACTTCTTCCATTCTTTCTTCCAGCGGATCTTCTTCACTTGGATTCAATCCAAACTTTTGAGACACATTTGAAAATAATTGTTCAAGTGTTTTAGATACTTCCCCAGGCTTTTTTAATGATAGATTCTCCAAATGTACTTCCATGCCAATCTCCTTTGTCTCTATCCTATCCATTCCCCCAAACTGCTCAGGTGATATCTCCCCTTCTTCTAAACCTAAGTTAGCCCAAAAATCTTTAGCCGTTACGCTTTCTCCATCTTTCTCAACTTCATCCAAAATGTCATCCAAGTCCATGCTCCGTGAAGAATGTTCTTCATCTTCTTCCATTTTTTTTGATGAAGTGGAGGTGTTTTGTGATTTTGTTGGGATGATTTGGTTCTTTTTATGTTGTAGTTGTAGCAGGTTCTGATAATTTCAATCTCTTAGAGCTTTTCTCCCCTTCGGGATCTTCTTGCTATGGATCATCCTGACGGCATTTGCGAGATTGAGGGTGACATGATTGTTCCAACAATGATACCTGATGCAGGTTTTACTGACCAGGTCTTAATATTTATAGTGTCTCGCTATACCTATGGTCTACCCTAATGCACTAACAGGCAGTGTACCCGGTCGTGTGTAGTGTAGTAAATGGTAAAGCCGAGGTCGTCCCAAAAGCTATGTGTGTCGGATAATTACTAAGTCTAATTGTCACAGAATATAAATGGTTTGATATGGTTTTAATTAATTAAACTACTAATGCAGAATATAAAAGCAAATAAATGGTGGAATGGAAATCAATAGAGAAATAGTGGTGCTAACCTAGCTAATCCTCCTAACTAGTTATCTCTACGTCTACCTACTTCCAATTACTTCAGGTGGGGTCAAATTCAAGAGGACAGCATTTGGTCAATTCGCCCTAACCTATCAGCAAAGATGCCACCACAGGAGAAATCATGCGCACCGTCATAAGTCATGTCGTTCCTGGTCCCCTAAGTCGAGTCATTAAGTACCGCTACATGCTAGATTCTAAATAGTGAGTGCCCGGCCGTTAGGAACTTAGACACTACACCCCCCAATTCTTAAATTCATCCAAACGATAGGTGATCAGTTGGTCAAATCGCACAAGTAGAAAGGGTCTTCATTTGGTCATATCTTACCCTTCCCCGTCTTCTACCAACTCACCTAGGGTCAGTTGGTCATATCTCCTAGGCAATTGGCCTCTATCGCCATTCAAAACTACCGAGCCAAGGGTGACTACCAAAGAACTATGCATGCATACACTTAGAAATAATTGTACGGAAGTAAAGGTAAACGCAAACAAACAATTAAGGAATCATAACTAGGCTAGCACCAAAGGGTGCTTAGTCGCTCATATTAATCATGCAAATCAATTCAATATTCAAAGATACGAAATACATGAATTGAAAGTAAAATAAATAATAAACGCTAAAGCTTATCGTAATGGTGTGACTTCTCCCTTGGAAACAGCTCCGTATGCTTCCCTAGACCTCCCTTGAGCTTTTTCCCACGTTGTCGGAGTGTTGTGTGTGAAATGGGATGATTTGAAATGCTGGAATTCGTGGGGTATTTATAGGCCAGGTCTGGGTTACAGCGTAACCCATAGAGGAATTACGCCGTAACATTCTATTTCTCCGTAAATGCACTAGATCTGCTAGTTACGTAACCAGAAGGTGGTTACGCCGTAGTCTTCAATAAACTTGGTTACATCGTAAGTGTTGCAGTAGTTACGGCGTAAATATCAACAGCGTGGAACCTCTTTTAACCTAATGGAGTTACGTCGTAACCTTTGGGAGGAGTTACGCCGTAACCTCTTGATAAGTTGGACTTCTGGGTCACGCAATAGTTACGGCGTAATGTAAGAGATGAGTTACGCCGTAACTTCTTCCTAATAAGCATACTATGAGAAATCTTTAGTAATGTTTCCATTTCCGCGTCTCTTTAGCTCTAATGCTCGTAATTTACCTGAAAGTGTAAAACAATGGAAAACAAGCGTAAATCCATATAAATGATATAAATAACGAGCATTATCGGGGGAAATTGACACTTAATATTCAGGACTATTTGATGTTATCAAATATCCCCCCACTTGAACTCTACTTTCCCTCAAGTAGACCTTATTAGATAGATTCCTAAAAAGATATCTCCCAAAACCTGAAAAATATGAGTTTACAAATCCCTTATGCTAGAATAAAACAAAGCCGAACACCTCACGAAAGGGAACAAAACACTCAAATCTCTCAACTATTTTAAGTGTCAATTTCGGGTGATCACTCAATCGCACAGTCATAGCATGTATTCTATCATAAGCTTGGCGGTTACACAAATCTCCACCACTAGAGTTAAGGGCTAAAAAATTCTCGAAGGCAATATGGGTAGACACGACAAAGGTTAAGGGGTGACTCGTCATTACTAACATGTCACGGTGAAGTGGACAAAATCAATGATACATGACCAAATCCATGGCCAAGACACCAAAGATTGCTCGCTGCATCACCTAGACATGCTTCATGACTAAAGGGTAGGATAAGACATGGGATATATAATTGGTGTAAAATGAAAAACAAGCAGGTAGTCTATATCTATAACTAAGTTATCACCACTTACCGTCCGCCCAAAGTTCAAGCTTAGAAGTCTAGAGACCGGATCATGAAATGCAAGGTAGATACGTCATTAGAGGACGCCGTCGTGAAGACACTACATTTTCTTCTTCAGTTGGTATAACTCCAACTCCAATATTCAGATGTGACCGAGGTGGCCTCCTCGATACTAAACAATAAAGCTCGTACTATAGTGCTTATAACAACGCACTTTACAAAATCATAACTCAATCAATAATTTTTTTTTTTTTTTTTTTTTTAAGGATCAAACATGATAACATAACATCCCCCCACTTGAGATGAACAATGGGAATTCGGGGGAAAGCGTGATTTCCAAACCTTTCCACTCGAATCTTGAACTTAGGCAAATGATAACTTCCCAATTACAAATAAAGATTACAGGGTAGGCTAAGGTGTAAGGGTGTAACGAAACAATATATTGGGGTGACAAAATGAAAGGAATGGCTCAGAAGGGTGTATCTAGGGGTATCTTGCACTAAAGGGGAGTGCGACAAAAGGGTTTCACATGGGGGTCGAAAAGTCGAGGTGACTAATCGATAGACTCACAATGGTATTCTTTTTGGGTGATAATCCTATAATACTGCCTTCTAAAACTGAAAAGTCCAAATACATCGAGCTAACTCAACATACCTCGTCTATGGTCTCGAAATGATGCAAATGCCAAGTTCTAAAGTTTACAAGCTACCGGCACACTCATAATTTGGTGGATTTGGGGTAAAATATTAGAAATGGATAAGGCTAATCTCACCATGTAATATCAAGGGTTGTATGTGCTCGGCTAAGGTCTAATCTAGTTAGGTTCGGAAAAACTTGTCAAAATTTTAAAAATGGCATAATTTTTCAAAATAAACTAGAAAAAATGAGGGCGAAATAAAGTTCAAGAGATAATTCTACTCCCGTCCCCCCACTTGAATTGTACAAAGTCACTTTTGTACTAGGCATTAAAATAAAGGTGAAGAGAAAGGTAGAATTAGAGCGAGAACTTCCTTGAAATTTGCTCCAAAAAGAAGAAGGCCCACGAGAAAGGATCGTGCCTTCGTTTAAGCGTCATGAACAAACTTCAATCCCTGAAATCACAATACCGACAAGCATAATTCTAAAAAGAAAAAATAAAATGAAAAACAAACCTAACTCACTTTCGTAGGAATCACGGTTGCATTTAGCGAATGCAACAAGCCTTTTAAACCACTTGGTGTCCCAAGTGGACGAGTGAAGTCTCGTGAGGGTTTCAGGGAACACACCCACAAAGTTCATTTAAAAACTAATACAAGGTTAATGTGTTTTTAAAATGAAAGAATTAGTAGAGGATAGTTACGCCGTAACTCCTATGAGAGAGTTACGCCGTAATCGAAAAAACTGGTATGCGCCGTGAAGCGAATAGTTACGCGCAGAACCACGAGATGGTATTACACCGTAATTGGTAATGCGTCAAGAATTCTGCTGCGAAAATGATGGTTACGGCGTAATCACCAAGATGAGTTACGTCGTAACTCGTCTCAGATCAAGAATCGCAGCATAGTAATTACTTCTTTGTCTCCCCGCAAAAATGGTTAGAAAACACAAAACCCAACAGAAAGGAAATAAAAACAAAAGGAATGGATAATTCGGGTTGTCTCCCGAAAGAGCACTTTTCTTTATTAATGAGTCTTTAAGTTAGACTCAGAGCCGCGGGGCTCCTATGGGGGTCTTTGAACATCCCCGACTTCATCCACGTCTTTCATTAAGGTGCGCCTAACCCATCCCGAATTTGTTGCAGTGCGCAGGTATTCTTTGGTTTCAATTTTCCGTATCTTGCAAAAAATTTCTTCAGGGCCTAAATGGTATCGCGTAAACTCAAATTTTTTGGCTATAATAGGAGGTGGCCTCTTAAATGGGATGCCAAGAAGCTTGCATCTTTGTTTCTCGTGTATCTCATCATCTGGGTCGATGAAACCGTCTTCGCCTTGCAACTCGAGATAATCGAAATCGGAATCAGTATCTTCAAGTTGGTTGAGAATATGTCTGCATTTTTCATTGTTTACTGAGTCTTTGGTGTCATCTTCTGGTTTTTCATCGGGAGCTTCGTTGTTGGGTTGATTTTTACTCATATAACCTTCCCAGATTTTCATTTTGGTTAACGTGTCAATTTTTCCGTATTTGATTTTGATCCAGTCGTTGAATCCGAGATCATCCGCCAAGGCAGTTCGTTTTTTCGAATCGTTAGTCGAAGTCCAAAGGAATTCGTTCTTCCCCGACTCTTCGATGTTGCTTCCTCCATCACATTCATACTCAAAAGGGTTGCAGGAGGCCCAAAAATTTCGTTGCTGGTTTTAATTTGTTCGCACCAATGATTCCTAACTCCTTTGTCATACTCATCTTCAGAATGAATATCATCGAGGGGCTTAATGGTTTTTCCTCGAAGAATGTGTTTCTCATATTTCAGTCCCCGAACCTTATTGAATACCAATCACTGAATGATAGATTTCCAAAATCAACGTCGTGTCTCCCAGACTCGTGTGGGCATATCCAAACTTCGTTCTTCACATTACCTCTTCCGTTGCAATAATCAAAAAAAGGATTGCACGTTGGCTTTGCTGCTAGTAATCTCATATTCCATGATGAGTAAGGGTTTGCAGAATGCTTGCCGGTAGCCCTTCCACTTCGCTAATTGAGAACTTGGCTAACCTTTCCTCGTCATTCGGTAGTCCATCTCAGACTGTCATCTTTTATCCTTTCCTTATCAACACCACCATCGCAGGTTTCCGAGGATCACATGAGGCCCACAAACTGTAGCATTCTCCATCATCAATTGCAATACTCTTACACCAATGACTCCTTCTTTTGGAGTTGCTGTCCTTGGCGTCCGTGTCTTTGCTTAAATTTAGGTTACGCCGTAATTCTGGAGTGTGATTACGGCGTAACTCACTTTTGCCATCGGTATCCGACTCACCAGAGCACTTGTTGTTGTCAGAGAACACAGCCTTACATAAAGTGGAGTTGCTCTTTTGTTCTTCGTTCCTTCTTTGAACCTCATCGCCAAGCTTTCCAATTAGAGTTTCCAAGTTCTTAAGTGATGTTTCGTGGGACGCGAGGCTTTTGTTTGTGTTATCTTGGAAATTCTTAAGCCATTCTTCTTGCTCCTTTTGCCTCTTGGTAGTGTCCACAAGGTACTTGTTGATAATCCCTTCCAGGTTAGCTCTTCTCTCATTACGCTCATAATACGGTGGGGTCCTCCACAAAACCCATTACGATTATCCCCGTAAAAGGCCTATTTTCCCTGATTTAGCTTCCTCGATCGTATCTTCCTTGTCGTTTTAGGACAGTTTTTAGTCAAATGTCCCCACCACGTTTTCGCACAAATGACTTGGATGGCATGAACAGTTTCTTTAATTTTCAGATATCTCGACCGAGATTTTCAAGTTTACTAGCTATCGCTGCAATCTCGTCGTTTAAAACTTCCGCCTTGGTTTTTTTACTTCCACCGCCGTGCCATTTTTGAGAATGGTCCGCCAGTTTTTGAATGGCTTCAATTGCAGTAGAAGGAGTCATGTTCGGGATAGGTCCTTGATAGTCCAGCATCTGCCTTGTAGTAACGTTTATTCCTTTGTAGAAAATATTGACCTTCACGGTTATTTAGATCATTGGTAGGACACTTATAAAGAAGATCGTTGTATCTGTCCCCAAGCTTGATACAGAGTTTCGTCGTCTTCTTGTTTGAAGTTATGGATTTCTAAAAGCTGATGAGAAATTTTTGATGGTGGACAATATCTTTGGATAAATTGTTTCTTCAGTAGTGCCCAAGTATTAACTGCCCCGGCGGGCAATCTTTCGATCCATCTTCTAGTCGCCCAAGAGGGTCATAGGGAAAACGCTCGAGCATAACAGATCATGAGACACGCCTCGGAATGTTAAAAAGGCTGGCGATGTATAGGACATTTTCAACGTGCTCATATGCGTCTTCGTCCTTGTTTCCTGAGTAAGGGTTAGCGCGAAGCCCCCTCATAAATTAGTCTTTAATCTCGAAACGAACATCCGCTCCGATTGCCGGTCTTACGAGACCCAGCCCTTGATTTGCTCTAGTCAACGCCAAGTATTCCTCAAGAGTGAGGTCATCGATGTTAACAACTTCCATAGTACCTGAAAACTTGAAATATGATCGTGAGAAAAGTTTAAAAATGAAATGAAAGACTTAATTTCAATCCTAATATAGCTCCCCGGCAGCGGCGCCAAAAACTTAATGCAGGTTTTATCTGGACCGTGTCTTAATATTTATAGTGTCTCGCTATACCTATGGTCTACCCTAATGCACTAACGCGTGTACACTCGGTGTGTGTAGTGTAGTAAATGGTAAAGCCGAGGTCGTCCCAAGAGCTATGTGTGTCGGATAATTACTAAGTCTAATTGTCACAAAATATAAATGGTTTGATAGGGTTTTAATTAATTAAACTACTAATGGAGAATATAAAAGCAAATAAATGGTAGAAGGGAAATCAATAGAGGAATAGTGGTGCTAACCTAGCAATCCTCCTAACTAGTTATGTCTACGTCTACCTACTTCCAATTACCTCAGGTGGGGTCAAATTCGAGAGGACAACATTTGGTCAATTCGCCCTAACCTATCAGCAAAGATGCCACCACAGGAGAAATCAGGCGCACCGTCATAAGTCGTGTTGTTCCTGGTCCCCTAAGCCGAGTCATTAAGTACCGCTATATGCTAGATTCTAAATAGTGAGTGCCCGGCCGTTAGGAACTTAGACACTACACCCCCAATTCTTAAGTTCATCCAAACGATAGGTGATCAGTTGGTCAAATCGCACAAGTAAAAAGGGTCGTCAGTTGGTCATATCTTACCCTTCCCGTCTCAGTCCGCTCACCTAGGGTCAGTTGGTCATATCTCCTAGGCAATTGGCCTCTATCGCCATTCAAAACTACCGAGCCAAGGGTGACTACCAAAGAACTATGCATGCATACACTTAGAAATAATTGGACGGAAGTAAAGGTAAACGCAAACAAAAGAATTAAGGAATCATAACTAGGCTAGCACCAAAGGTTGCTTAGCCGCTCATATTAATCATGCAAATCAATTCAATATTCAAAGATACGAAATACATGAATTGAAAGTAAAATAAATAATAAACGCTAAAGCTTATCGTAATGGTGTGACTTCTCCCTTGGAAACAGCTCCGTATGCTTCCCTAGACCTCCCTTGAGCTTTTTCTCACGTTCTCGAGTGTTGTGTGGAATGGGATGATTTGAAATGTGGAATTGTGGGGTATTTATAGCCAGTGTCCTGGGTTACGGCGTAACCAGAATCATAGAGGAGTTACCCGTAACCTTCTATTTCTCCGTAAATGCACTAGATTCGCTTGTTACAGTAACCTAAGAAGTGGTTACGCCGTAGTCTTCAATAAACTTGGTTACGTCGAAAGTGTTGCAGTAGTTACGGCGTAAGTATCAGCGGCGTGGAACCTCTTTTGACCTAATGAAGTTACGTCGTAACCTTTGGGAGGAGTTACGTCGTAACCTCTTGATAAGTTGGACTTCTGGGTCACACAATAGTTACGGCGTAATGTGAGACATGAGTTACGCCGTAACTTCTTCCAAATAAGCATACTGTGATAAATCTTTAGTAATGTTTCCATTTCCGCGTCTCTTTAGCTCCAATGCTCGTAATTTACCTGAAAGTGTAGAAAAATGGAAAACAAGCGTAAATCCATATAAATGATATAAATAACGAGCATTGTCGGGGGAAATTGACACTTAATATTCAGGACTATTTGATGTTATCAATACCCTATCACTGCGCCTA
Organism: Chrysanthemum makinoi; assembly: GCA_910596185.1. Lineage (NCBI taxonomy): Eukaryota > Viridiplantae > Streptophyta > Magnoliopsida > Asterales > Asteraceae > Chrysanthemum > Chrysanthemum makinoi. Next base: position 305,782,507 of record OU343223.1, on the reverse strand, counting down.
GTTACTAACTTAACTACGTCAACATTTCCTCTTTCCATTATTTCTTTGAGAGATTTGAATTGTTCTTGGATGATTGTATCAATTCTTTGTTCAACAAAGGGTTCTAGCAATGAGTTGAACTGGTTAGGTTGATCTTCTCTAAGAGTTGGGTTTTCTAGAAATTGATTTAGAATCATTTCTTTCAGATAAGAGACAAGAAAATATAAGAAGCGTATCTCATTTTATCTCACAAAGAGATAATACAATATACAAAAGAGGCGCATCATTTTAAGTAGGGTTACACACAAAGGATTTTTTATTTTAAGGCATCGGGTTAGACCATCAATCCATCCAGGTTCCAAAAATTTACAACACCACTCTTTCATTTTTTTATATAGTATATATTTTTCATTTTTGATATATATTATTTTGTTTGATAAGTTACTTTAATTTACAAATTTAGTACTTCATCAAAAAAAATTAGATAAAGTAACCTAGTGATTACACTGCTTATTATATTAGAAATAACTTTTAAGGAGTAATTAACCTTAGGATATTTCATTTAAGAATTTTTAATCTCCCAGGATAGTTTTTCAAAACTAGACCTATAAAAGTTTTATATACCTTTAAGAAAAATAAAACATTAGAGCTCACTAAAAATAAGAAATTTCAACACACATCGTGTTAAAATTTTTCGTGGAGATTTATTGTCAATATCTTTAAGATATGACGAAAGATAATGGTAATAAGGAACCTAGTACTAATACTTCAAATAGTACACCCCAATTTCAATGCCCAATCCTAAAGCCCGCAAATTACTCATTATGGGCAATTCACATGCAAATCATTCTCGAAGCAAATAGCTTATGGGAAACAATAGAGCCGACTGATTCGACTCAACCCAATAAGAAAAAAGAGAAAATCGCTATTGCATTTCTTTACCAAGCCTTACCCGAAGAACAATTACTTCAAATAACAAAGCGCAAAACCGCCAAAGACATTTGGAATGCTTTGAAAACTAGACACGTTGGCGAAGATAGAGTTCAACAAGCAAGACTTCAAACACTCAAATCCGACTTTGAAATGTTATACATGAAGGAAGACGAGACAATCGACACCTTCACTACAAAACTTACAACTCTCGTAAACAAAGCCGCTAGTCTAGGACACACCATAGAAGGTGAAACCTTAGTACGGAAATTACTAAATGTTGTACCCGGTAGGTATCTGCAAATAGTCGCATCCATAGAACAATATTCCGACCTAAGTAAAATGACTACGGAAGAAGCAATTGGAAGACTTAAAACCTACGAAGAAAGGATTAATTTTAAGAAGGATAAACAAGTGAACAGTCAAGAGAGTTTGATGTTCACATGATATGAAGGACAAGGAAAACCTTTTAGAGAATATGGTCAGGGAAGATTTAACTAGTCTCGAGGCAATGTTGCAGCGAATGTTGCAGCGAATGTTTTTTGAGGAAGAAAAATGTTGCAGCGAATGTTAAAGGAAGAAAAATGGAGTTATGTGAGATGACTACAAAAGACTTAAAGATCTACGTCGCAGCGATTGTGATTAAGGGGGAGAATAAGACAAGAACAATTATCAATCCAAAAGAGAAGAACGAGTGTTTTTTGAAGAAGATACAAGAGACAAATCTCAAGTCACATGCTACCGATGTCACAAACTTGGACATTATGCCTATGAATGTCAAAATAAATGCAAGAATCAAATCAGAGAACAATCCAATTTTATTGAAGAAGACTTAGAGCCAACATTGCTTATGGCGACTATAACTGAAGAGAAATGATACAATGAGCATACCGCAGTGAGTGCAGAAATAGCAGTGAGTGCAGAAACAGCAGAGATTGTAGAAACAACAGAGATTGCAGAAACAACAGAGATTGCTGAAACAGCAGAGAGTGCTAGAACAACAGAGAGTGCAAAAACCACAGAGAGTGCAGAAATCACAGAGAGTGCAGACACAGCAGAGAATGCAGAAGACAGCAGGGAGTGCAGAAGATTCTAAAAATTCGATCAATGTTGCAGCGAATGTTAAAGGAAGAAAAATGGAGTTATGTGAGATGACTACAAAAGACTTAAAGATCTACGTCGCAACGATTGTGATTAAGGGGGAGAATATTGGGTTAATGATAAGGTTTTAAAATGTACCTTTTTGAGGGGTCGTTTAAGCCCTTATTTGATCACTTTTGTATCCGTTATTACTTAATATCATTCCTTTTCATTCCGTTATGACTTAAAACCTACGAAGAAAGGATTAATTTTAAGAAGGATAAACAAGTGAACAGTCAAGAGAGTTTGATGTTCACATGATATGAAGGACAAGGAAAACCTTTTAGAGAATATGGTCAGGGAAGATTTAACTAGTCTCGAGGCCGAGAACAAGACAAGAACAATTATCAATCCAAAAGAGAAGAACGAGTGTTTTTTGAAGAAGATACAAGAGACAAATCTCAAGTCACATGCTACCGATGTCACAAACTAGGACATTATGCCTATGAATGTCAAAATAAATGCAAGAATCAAATCAGAGAACAATCCAATTTTATTGAAGAAGACTTAGAGCCAACATTGCTTATGGCGACTATAACTGAAGAGAAATGATACAATGAGCATACCGCAGTGAGTGCAGAAACAGCAGTGAGTGCAGAAACAGCAGTGAGTGCAGAAACAGCAGAGATTGTAGAAACAACAGAGATTGCAGAAACAGCAGAGATTGCTGAAACAGCAGAGAGTGCTAGAACAACAGAGAGTGCAAAAACCACAGAGAGTGCAGAAATCACAGAGAGTGCAGACACAGCAGAGAATGCAGAAGACAGCAATAGGAGTGCAGAAGATTCTAAAAATTCGATCAATGTTGCAGCGAATGTTAAAGGAAGAAAAATGGAGTTATGTGAGACGACTACAAAAGACTTAAAGATCTACGTCGCAGCGATTGTGATTAAGGGGGAGAATATTGGGTTAATGATAAGATTTTAAAATGTACCTTTTTGAGGGGTCGTTTAAGCCCTTATTTGATCACTTTTGTATTCGTTATTACTTAATATCATTCCTTTTCACTTTTTAGGTATCTTGAAGGCAAAATGCTGGAATGACACTTATTCGGACGAAAAGGCGCGAATATATGAAGAAAATGGCCAAAGTCAAGAATCGAGACACTCAGGCTGCTGGAGTTGAAGGGGACGGCATCAGGCACAAATTAGTGACGCCGTCGAACAACTTTTGTGACGGCCAAGAGCCAAATTGCTTATTTACAAGTGACGGCTTCGTGTTTTAAAAGAGTAGGGTAGCCGCGAACTCAGACGGCCTAGATTTGATCCGCACTATTAGAGATCGAAGGGGATCGGCGTCACAAGCATAAGGTGACGCGTCGCAAGACTAACGTGGCCAAGACAAACCTCTAAGACTAATAACGGCGACCCGCGGCCACAATCAAAAGGTGACGCCGTCGCATTTGTAATCTTATATATAGAATCCGAATTTTTAGTTTTCAGTGTGTAGTCTTTTGGAGTAAAAACCTAAACCGAACCAAGCTGTCGCCTTGTTACAGTATTTTAGGGTTCCATACCCTATCTTACATCAAGATAAGTGTTTTACTTCATTAATTCAATTATGTCTTCAATTACTTGTGTGTATGCTTGCATGTTTTCCATGTCCGGCTAATTTACTGTGTGTTTGCTTAGGGAATATGAAACTTAATTATTGAATATTGATTGGTTGTCTCTTATCTTAATTGTTAATGATCTAGTATTGCGATAGGTCATTCGTTGTGTAATTAATGCTTGATTAATCTTTGTGAACCTTAGCTTATAGTACCTAGAGTCATTGTAGGCTAAACCATCCGAAGAGTACCTTAGAGTTAAAGTTTATAAATCCTAGAGATTTTGCAGTCATTAACCTTTGGTAGTTTCAAAGAGATAGGGATAAACGCATACCCTACGACCTTAGACACGCAACGCAATTAAGAATAAGGACGTGACAATTCAACCACCAATAGGAGATAATTAAGGAGTAATAAAACCTAAGTAAACACATCTTTAAATCATCATACAAGCACACAATAATTAGAGATAGACTACATACACCTTAGATTAGATAATTAGACGAATAGAGTAATCGGTAGAAATACCAACCCCCAAATCCATACCCCGAGATTTGTACCTTTCCATTTCCTAAAAACATAAAAAAAAGATAAAAAATAATCTTCCTCAACCCCAACCTTAGCGTAGTAACTTCTTACTAGCAATCCTATTCCCCTAGAGAACGATATCAATTCCCGTGTTTACAAGTTAATTCTTGTGATATTATTGATCATTCATCAATAAAAAATCACACAACAACTTAACAAGTATAACAAATGGTCTTCAAAACTTTCATACTTTAATCACATATTAAACAAAGGTTTGAAACTTCCTCTTAATTTATTATCTTCTCTTATTTATATTTGCCATTTGCATTACATACTGATTAATTGACCAAGAGATTAACCAAACTCATTTGCTATCTAACATTTTCATTTAATATTTGTTATGTTTAATTGTTGAATTTTAGTGATGTTTTTAGCTTCTTTTTTTTATAGGTTATCAAGTGTATTTAGTATATATTAGTTGTAAGTGTTGTTTTTAGCTTCAAAGTTCAAAAGTTTTGGTTCCCTTTTATAATAGACTCTGATTGTAGGCTTTAATGCTTTATCTCTTGTAATGTGTTTATTTTTATGTGGATAGCAGGATTAATCATGGTAAAGTATAAAATACTTGAATTGTATTTTAAAAGAAAGCCCGAGGATGCATCTGGCATTGCTTCAACGTTTATTGCATGACTTTCTTTAATATCTAAGACTATGTTTTGAACTTTTAGTAGTTTCGGACTTTCGCCCCCTACTAAAATTGTTCAAGTTCCGTCTATGAACTCATCATTAGAGACTAAGAGCCCCTATTCAACCTAAGAAGTTATGGATACTCCTACCTTGCCTTCGATACTATGGTTTCTTGGTTTCTTCTTGATTTTAGTGAATGCAACTCGATTAAATATCAAAATGAGGAAGCAGGTTAACTATGTTTAGTAGTTGTGATTTTCATGCTACTAAAGTTTGGGGATAATGAAATTGTGTTTAACATAAACATGAATGTTTTTTGTTAATTAGTTTTCATGCTACTAAAGTTCGGGGATAATGAAATTGTGTGTAACACACACATGAATGTTTTTTGTTAATTAGTTTTCTTACAAACGCGCGAAGAAAAGAAAAACATGTTTATAAGAACAAAAAGATTCAGCCCTAAATAACGAGGTTAGAGATTTATCAATGATCACCCAAAAAAATGTTAATGGAACTTAGATATGCCTTTTGATGAAGTAATATGTCATATATAAAGCGAAAATGTATTTACTAAAAACTTAAAAACTTAATAATTTGAGTAATGATGCCACAATACTTATAAAAAGCAATGCAAGTTAATCACTTAATTACAATTTAAATTATTTATTTTTATCACATGCACTTACTCTCAACCTTTTTTTTTTTCTTTTTTTTAGCCGTAAGTTTTTTGTTACAACAATAATCTCCACTAAAATAAGTAGCTCCACTTAGATATATCAACTTTAAGCTTTGATTTTAAACAAGTAGCTTCTAAATGAAAAGTTGGTTCATGAAGTTTTTAAAATATTTTGGGGATGTTAAAAAGTAAAATTACTAATATACCCTTCAACCATATACTCACTCCGTCCCAATTTATAAGTTCATGTTTGAAAAGTCAAAGCCTTTTTTCACAGAGTTTGACCGTAATTATTTTTTTTCTTCGAGTTATATAATACTTGATGAAAAATATATCAATGAAAATACATTTAAAACACAAATCAATTTATATATTTTGTATCAAGTATTATATAACAAAAAAAATTACGATCAAACTGCGAAGAAAAAAACTTTGACTTTTCAAACATGAACTTATAAAATGAGACGGAGGGAGTATAATAATTGCGTCTTTCCAAAAACCCTAATTTGCTTTTCTTCCTACGCCATTAATTAAACTTCTCCTCCTCTCACAAGTAAGTTTACATCTCTATTATGCAACATTTTCTAACATAATAAAAGGTTTCTATATGTTAAAGTTTTCTATGTGTTGTAGTATTAGGATTACGAAATGTGATATACTTTTATGTTTCTAATAAAACCCATGAAACAAATACTGAAAATTTCTGTCAATGAATATCTAATGAGATGAACGAATCCGGAATGATATTGCTACACCAATATGAAATGCACGTCGTCAATGACTATTACAAACATGTTGTCATAAAACACTATGATTATAATTAATATAATGATTTTATTATTTTTGTGTTTTACATTTGTTTTCAATTCCAGATATGTCATTTTATATCATTTTACATCTTATAATAATATGTAACAACTAATTTACCAAACATTTTTATTGAAAAAAATATAATTTGTAGCTCATGTTAACAGCTTGCAACTTGCAATTTATAGTTTATAGCTTACAGCTTACAACTTACGTGTATTTTGCCAAATATACCTTAAGATTTATTGCAAACTTAGATACATAAAAAGTGAAAGTTTCACGTCGTATCAGTGCATTATGAGATCATGAACATCATGACATTTCAACTAAATGGAAACACTACGGAGGACCGCGGTCTCAACTGTGAGCCCAGGTCCGAACCCAAACAACACGCCCCACTCTAAACCCTCTCCTGTGGTATTCAGCTTATTTGCAGCCGAAGAGTTTCTCAGTTCATTTAGGATGAAGAGAACAGAAGTACCCCACATATTCCCATACTCACTGAGCATGTGACGTGAGGCTCTTAGTTTGTACGGCGTAAGGGCTAGTTTTTCCTCCACTCGGTCCAAGATTGCAGGGCCGCCTGGATGAGCAACCCAAAATAGTGAATTCCAATCAATGATGCCAAAGGGTTGAAAGGCCTCAATCAAGATATTTTCAATGTTGTTCGAGATAAGTTTAGGAACATCTTCGCGAAGATAAAATATAAGGCCAGCCTCACGAAAATTAACATTAATTGCTCCCTCGCTTTCAGGAACAATAGTCTGAGCAACAGAAATAATTTCAAATAGAGGTTTTTCGACCTCAATCAAAGGCTCAGAACCAACTATGATAGCTGCTGCACCGTCAGCAAACAAAGCCTGGCCTATAAGGTTATCAATATGGGTTTCATTAGGCCCACGAAATGTAACAGCAGTTATCTCTGCACAGACAACCAACACACGAGCGCCTTTGTTGTTCTCGGCTAAGTCTTTAGCCAAACGAAGGGCTGATCCACCACCAAAACAACCTTGTTGGTACATTATAAAGCGTTTGACAGAAGGATCAAGGTCAAGGAGTTTCGTGAGTTGGTAATCGGCTCCTGGCATATCAACGCCACTTGAGGTGCTAAAGACCAAGTGGGTTATCTTCGACTTTGGTTGACCCCATTCCTTGATCGCTTTAGTTGCAGCTTCTGCACCGAGCTTTGGTACTTCCAGTACCACAATATCTTGCCTATCATCTAAAGATGGGGCCATATAAGCACAGATATTTGGTTTCTCTTTCAAGATCTCTTCGGTCAAGTACATGTATCGCTTTTTTATCATAGATTTATCACCTGAAAGTTGCATTAAAAAGTCACATTTTAACAAGTATAGCTGAATAACGAAATTCATCATTACGTAGAGACACATTTTGTACATTTTAACTTACAAATACGTCTAAATTTTTCTTTAAGTGCTTTCATATGCTCGCTTTTTGTAATACGAAAATAGTAATCTGCAAACGTGCTTTGAAGCACACAATTAGGCGGTGTTGCTGTCCCGATAGCCATTATTGTTGCTGCTCCTTTGGTTCGTTGCCCCCTTTGAACCTCCGGCTTGCTCGACATTTTCAAGTGAACTTAGAGCTAGCAAATTATGCTAAATTACTAAACAATACGAATATTTGGTAGCATTTTATAGAAAAACCAAAGCTGTCGCACATGAACGTTAAGTGTATTAAACCTATAAGTTTCTAGCCTCAATCGGTGTAGGGGTATATATCAAAGAATAGGGGATGATGAATTCAAACAACTATTTTGCTAACATTAAAGAATAGGGGTATAAATATGCATGTTGAGACATTTTTTTCAAATCAGGCACATATAGGTCCGGCACATTTGCGTGTTATATTCATCATCTGATAAAGTTAAGTCTTACTAAATTTTTGTTTAAAATAAAATAAATAAATGTTTTGTAATAATTATATTTAAACATAAGATATAATGCTGTGCTTGTTGAATATACAATAATCATATGTGTATAATTTGACATAGTTTTAAATCAAACTTACATGATAATTATAAAACCAACCACTAATTTCATGCTTAAGAAAGTAGAAACAAGAAACGAAAAACCGACTAGCAATTGTATTGCGCTACAAAAGTAAAAGAGAAACATAATATCTAGAAGCATTTTACATTCATCAAGCTGTACAAATATCTATATTGTAAGACATCCAAAGTGGAACATATACACGACAAAATATAACAATATATCTCAACGACCGTGTTGCATACATCTATACTATATTATAAAGCATTTGAAATATTTTTAAAAGAAAATGTTTAAAAAATAAGATTTAACACTTGCTTATAATGACAAATTTTAATAAATACATCTATAATAGTATTATTTGCAACACTTTAAAGCACTTTTTATAAAAATGGTTGTTTAAAAAAAGTACAAAGTAATTTAATATAAGAAGAAAAACGTCTATAACAATAATTACCAATTAAATATTATTTTTAAAACACCCATAATATGTAAAATACTTGTTATAGATATACTGAAAAAACTAATAAAACACACAAAGCTTTATACAATTTATATGTAAACAAGTTGATACTACATATAGTTTAAAAAAACGGACCAGACCAACGGGTTCAATCGGGAACCGGAGTCACTACCGGTTCGGCTAGATTATAAAAGTCGTATGAAACAATATTATCAAATCAATAGAGCTTCAAATGCATACTAAATTACAATGTTCAAAAAATATTATTAAATCGCAATACTGCCTCGAGAACCAACATATACACCATTTATAAAATTTTTGATAAAACTTACTGTAAAAACTGATAACTTTGTTTTATAAAAATTGGACAAGTTTTTCAAAGCAAAAAATGCAAAGTTGCAAAGTGATAAGTGCTAATTATATATTTATATTTATTATATATATTTGTATAATAATTATTATACTCTTTAAAGTAACCTACATGACTTCTTAAATATTTAGTCTTTATTTATTTTTATAAGCACTCTTTTACTTGTATTATCCATATATGTGGGACAAATAAAAAACATTGTTTTTAGAGAACTAAGTTTTCTTGTATAATGTAAGTGATTTTTAAAATTCGCTATTATGTTATTATTTAATGACAACTTATTACTATCGGTCATTGTAAACTACTTTAACCTCATACATCTACAATATATCAGCTACCAACTCAATATTATCTCAACATCACGTGGAGTCGTTGACAATCTACAGTTTTTATATGAAAAATATTGTTATTGCATAAAATTATTCAAAACTAAAACTATCGTCATCCGTATATCTATTGTATCGTAAAATATAGAACTAAAAGAATCGCTGAATATTTTAATTTCATGATACCCTTCGCTGCAACGCACGGGTACCTTGCTAGTGATATCAAAATTAGTCAATCTAGTACTCAAAGGACCAGGTTAAATAGATTTAAAGTCTTCAAATTTCTTTTAAGAAAATTATAAGGATGGTCCTTGTAACACTAAAGGTGAAATTAAAGGACTAAAGGGGAAAGAAATTAAAGGACAAAAAAAAGGTGAAAGTCAACGTCAACTATAAGGACCAACCCTCTATTTTACTCTTCTTTTATACACATGTTATTATTGAAAGGAATATATATTATTATTGATTTATTTTTGTTAATGAAGGAGTCGGGCATAGACATATCTGACTTCCTACCTTTGTGAAGGTTAGGGGTTTCCCATGGGATCATGGGAACCCGATGGAACTTTTTAGCCTGGAGTGAATTTTCGTTGAAAATCACGATTTTTTTGAAATGAGCCTGGTCTCAAAATTTTGTGCCACTAATATGTCTAAAAAAATACATGTTTATTTTTTGGTTTACTAGTTTTAAGCAAACTGTACCTTTTAGTTCATTTTTATTTTTTTTAATAATTGTAAAAAACTTGTGCACCTGGTTATTTAAAACCCTGGATCCGCCCATGCTACCATGTCCAAAAACACTTTTAAATAGTTTCAAATCAAAACTAGCTTAATACTTATATACACCACTGCTAATTTCATGCTACGAAAATAGAAAACATAGTGGTACAATACCTACAACCTTATAAAATTGTGAGTAAAACGTAGACTCAAGTGAAGTATTTCATAAAAAGTTATCCTTGAGAAAAACTCAATTGGACCAATAAGATAACAGCCTCGTACACAAATAAAACACTCCATCCCATGAGTGTAGTAACAAGTGAGAGATTAAAGGTTTAAGTGAAAATAAGGAGGTTTCATTATTGGACAAGGAAACAAGCTTTTATAAACAAAGGCACTTTCTCATTATTCACATATATTCACAAACCAACACACAACTCTAAACCCTCTCCCCTTTTCCCATTAGCGTCCGATCAGGTGAACCCCACAAAGGGTTTCGACAAACCCAAATCAAACCAAAATCGATTTCAACTAGATGTTTCTAAACACTTAGTCAATCGCACTTAGGGTTTCCAATCCCTAACTGCACGATCAATCTTGGTGATCCAGGATCCTGCGCGACATACTGAACCATTTAGCAGTTTACAAACGTGACCCCTACCGATGGATACCTGCAGCTTCCTTGTACTAGTATTCAGAAGAATGATCATGCCGAGCAAATAAAAGGTACACACGTTCTAACTATTCTTGTAGTTAGTTTTTTATTGTAGCACTTGCATGGATTCGTGACTTGGGTTTGTAGTTAGTTTTATTCCGCATATTAAACTGTTACTACCTCCGTCCCAAAATTATTGTCCACAGACAAAAAACACACAGTTTAAGAAAAACATCATCATTACAACTTTCTCTTTCTTAATTTTTACACATAAACAGTTTTACCCTTAACCAATTAATTTCTAACTTCTATAAAGTTTGTAATAATAACCTCAACTAAGGGTAATATGGTAAACTTAATATATATTCCCTATCTATTTATGGAAGTGGACAATTATTTTGGGACGACCGAAAAAGGAAAGATGGACTATAAATATGGGACGGAGGTAGTAATATTAATTAATTACGAGAAACCTAAAATCAGTAACAAAACCATACAACAGCTCATATAAGGAACATTAATCTTAGCAACTACATCGATAAGCACAATGGTTTAGGTCATTCTCTTCTTCACAAGCTCACTACTAAAATCAAGATCCACACTGACAGGCCCACCAAATATTCAACACCATGCAAGGACCAAACAATATTAGGCGGGAAAATATCAGCAAGCATGCTTCTAGGGTCTATCATTGGCAAAAAAACCTCATTTTTATTAATTTTGAGATGCATACTACATAAGGACCATCCTCTATAATTAACTATAAAACCTTCCCCACAACCATAGTATTTCCAACAATACTGACACCGTCTAAATATAAAGCCCGCATATAAAGGCTAAAAGAGTCTTTAATTTTACATATCAAGGGATGTAACACTAAGGAAAAAAGCATGGGGCAAAGGGATCACCCTACTGCACCCCTTGGCATGACCATAAGGTATGTTCCCCATAATATAATCTAGCTGGGCTAGAATAATAAAATTTCACCCAACGTGAAATAGCATGGCAACAAAGACGAACTTATTGTAACATAACATGCTGATATACTAAACTGAAGGCCTTTTTAAAATCCGCCAACCATATCAAAAGACCAACATCATCTCCACGATCCTCAATCAACTGATTCACGAATGAAGTATAACCTCACCAACTTTCGATACCTAAAAACCAAACTGTAGATCAACTAAATAATCATTCAAAGAATGATCAATCATAAAAAAACTACCTTCGAAACCAGACGACTCCAAACAGTACTTACAACTATAGGACGAATACCACTACCCGACTTAACCAGTGGTGTGAGAGGTGCTCTACCAATATACTCACCCAACTTCTTGGGACATTTATAATCATGAAATAGATTTACCACTTGGATGATAGAAGAGACTAACTCATCAGAAATAGCTAAGCCGCTCCACTTAAGTTATCCATAAGGTGTTGGGCACGCATCCCCTCCCCTTCCACAAGACATACCACAAAGAAAACTTTTAATCATGTCTAGAAAAGGTGATGATGATCAATAAGTATATATGGAGAGGATGGATCAGGCTTGAAAGGATGCTTAGTCTTTAAGTCCTCAAGAGTAGCATCATTATAAGGAGAAACACCTATAGAGGAGCAACGCCTATAGAGGAAAGAACTCTGACTATCACAGTACCACCTGGCAAGGTCTCCCTTACAAGCTGCAAACTACCACCTGGCACACTTGAAGATCGAATGGCATTGACAATACTATCTTCCTGGCATTGATGCTTATTTGTAGACTTTTACTCAAGATTGTTCCTCGGGAAAAAAGTTCTAAGTAGACATAGTGGCAAGACTATTAAACTAACGCAACATAAGATATCACCAGGCATGCAAATCACCTTATCAAGGGCTCCTTTCAAGATATGATAAAACTCCAAACGACATTTGGGAGAAATGGATTTGACAGTACGAAACCCCTTTGAACACAAACTATCAAGAAGAGCAAAAGTAAAATCACCATGTTGGTCTTGCAACAAATCGTCAACATAATCAATATGCTCAGAACAAGAAGGAACTTGTGGCCTTTTAAGGTCGAACCCTTGCCATGACGAGACTTGGAATGAAGAGTATGCATTTTAAAACAAATACCACATACCCAAATCCCCATATGCTTAAAGGTAACATCAACCCTCTCAAGTGGATGCTAGTCAAACACATGGTATTGATAATGTGGTGTTAGATGCATGCAAGAAATTTGAGAAAACTATGCATGATATACAACTAAAGAATGCAAAGAATATGGCTGATCCTACCTCTTTTCATCAGACTACTTCTTTTCAAAACACTCCTAATGTTTTGAAACAACCTAGTTCTTAGCGTGTAACTAATGTGAAGCCGATTTCATATGTGGGTGCTACGTCTAATGATCCAAAGAAACACAAGAATAACTTTCGAAGGTTGGAGTGGAGCAATAAGAATAATAAAGTGGACCTTTTTGTTCCTGTGAGAGTGGTAGAAGAGGTTAACTCCAGATTTGAGAACACATTATATGGTTATTTTCTTAGTAAGCGTATCGCTTTTCCAGTTGCGGATTTTTTTGTGCGTAATACGTGGGCTAAGTATGGTATTCAAAAGGTTTTGATGAATTCGAAGGGGTTCTTTTTGTTTAAGTTTAATATGAAGAAAGGTGTGGATGATGTCCTTGAAAATGGTTCGTGGATGATTAGAAACGTTCCTATTATTCTTAAACCATGGACCTTGAACACCAAATTACTTAAAGAGGATTTGACCAACACTCCAGTGTGGGTTAAGTTCCATGATGTTCCTCTTGCTATGTTTTATTATGACAGTCTTAGTCCTCTCGTTACATTGATTGGTACGCCGAAAATGTTAGATTCTTATACTAGCCAAATGTGCAAGGAATCATGGGGCCGCAGTAGTTTTGCTAGGTGCTTGATTGAAGTTAAGGCGGATGATGTACTTAGGGATAACCTAACTGTTGAAATACCCCTACTTGATGGGTCGGGTTCGACTATTGAGAAGATACGGGTTGAATATGAGTGGAAACCCCCTCGATGTGATACGTGTAAGATCTTTGGATATACTCTTGTTGATTGTCCAAAATTTGTTTTACCCCCTATTTAGCCTACTAAGAGTGTTAATGATGGTTTCCAAACTGTCAACAAGAAGAAGAAGGTTAAGCAAGGTGGTCCAACTACTTCAGGTCAAGGAGGGTTTACGAAACCTAATGTGGGTAAGCAGTTCCAATATCAACCCATAAAGCCTCCTGCTGAACCTAAGCAACTCGATGTCACTAAGAAAAAGGTTACTGGTGTGGCTAGTACAAGTGGAACGAGGGTTGCTACATCCAATAAATTGGTGGCCCTTAGTATGGATGATACTGATGACTTTGGTATTTTTACTAAGGAAGTGAATAAGGATGTGGATGTTGGTAGTACAATGAAAGAAAAGAAGAATGAGTCTCCAAAGACTAGTAATACATTGCAGAAACCACTTGTGAGTGATTCAATGGAAGCTAACGAGGTTGGTCCTACCCCTATTGTTGAGAAAATTGGGGAGTTTGAAAAACTTCTTATTGATGGAAAAACTAATCTTATGGATGATGATGGTAATCCTATTCAAAAGGCTGATTATCCGGGTAATAAAAAGGATTTTCCGTCTACTTCTTCTACTAAGAGGGTTAACCCATTCTCTAAGATGGGAGAGATTGTTGATTCCAACAGTGATAAAGAGGAGGTTGTGAACACTTTTGATGAGTCTATGAACCTATTTGGTGGTGGTCATGACCGTGAAGATGATTATGATTACTATGCGGATCAGGTCTACGATCTTCGAGGGAATTTGGATGCTTTGTATGACACATATGGTATCAAGCTCCAAGGCCTTGGTAGGAAGTAATTTTGTTTTCATAGGAGTCTAATTTTATCTTTTGAGTAGTGATTTTTTCTTGTTTAGAGAATAGGAAGTACCTTGTTATGTAAGCTTTTCTGCCTATGTAATGGGTTGAGACACGGGATTCACCCATATCCTTTGTACTTAAATATTTTTTGGAATAATATATTTACCGGATCTTTGACCTTTTACCCAAAAAAAACATCAACCCTCTCAAAAAGAGCCTAATTAGTAAGAAGTGAGTATTTTGTGATAGCTTGAGCCTCACCGTTGCAATGTCGACCATGAAGGTGTGTGATCAACGATGTCTTAGTAAGCTCATTTCCACCACAATGTGACACTCACTAAGACCTACAAAGGGACAATGGAATCGCACAACCGTCATAGAAAGGAGAGAAGGTCACCACAAAATGACCATAATAGCAACATTATTTGGAAGAAGCACAAGAAGCGCGAAACCTGCTCGAAA
This sequence comes from Chrysanthemum makinoi, assembly GCA_910596185.1. Lineage (NCBI taxonomy): Eukaryota > Viridiplantae > Streptophyta > Magnoliopsida > Asterales > Asteraceae > Chrysanthemum > Chrysanthemum makinoi. The sequence continues at coordinate 305,767,314 of OU343223.1, read as the reverse complement.
CCCTTGAATCGTTATGAAGAAACTAATCACACACATCAGCAAACGAACCTTTAAATAGTTTGGAGAAGCAAACGAAACACTACAACTATTTTGAAGAATAAAAAAATACACAAAATTACCCGAACCAAATCAGGTTCTCAAGAACAAAACCCTAAAATAAACTGTTCGAAAAAGATGAAAGCAAAACCCTTAGAAAAACAGGCCCGACAGTGGAACCACGGTCCACCTTATTGTTACTATCATCATTATCATCATCATCATCATCATCATTATCATCATCATTATTATTAGGGGTAATGGTTAAAAAAAGTACTAAACTTGCCACCCTTCCTTCTTCAGGGTAGCGAACAAAATTTTTTATTTTTTAGGGTATTATACTTTCAAATTCATCCTCTTTAGGGTATTTTGCTAAACAGTTGGACATTTTTGCCCCTATTACCCACAAGAGCAAATGATGGCAAGTATGATACTTTTTTTTATCATTTGCCCTAGTTTTTTATTATGTTAAATTTTGGATATGTATTAAGATAAATTATTTAATGATTTATAATTGTGTTAAATCTATGATAAAAATGTTTTGTTTTAAGTTTACACTATTTACTTATTAAGATAATTTAGTTCCACCAGCCACTTCCATTTGCAAAGGACATGTACTTCTCAATTGAAAAATTGAATTTAAAGAATAAATAATGTACTAGCCGTACGGAAAACGTGTTTTGGCTAAGAAAACGGAATAAGAATTAACAAGGGTAACGTATTTGTGATATGGAAAAGAATGTATTTTGGCCAGAATTTGATCGGCGACGATCAAACTCAATAGGTTTATGGGTTAAGATGCCGGAATTGACTGCTTTGATACCAGTTGATATACTCTTACAGGAATCAACGAGATTCAAATAAGAGTATAACTAACCAAAAACACAAACAATAAGAATTGAGCTCAAGAATTAGTTAATGGGATTTGTTATGGCTTACTGACTTGTAGAAGTTTATTACAAGAGAGAATTACAAAATCAAAACCGCTTACAAATGTGAAATGAATTGTGTTATATACAAATGAAAAGATGAAATGGTGAACGGCTTTTCCCGCCTAAATGGTAAGGTTAAAACCGCTTATTTGAACCCCACACGCATGCCATGCACGTATACTTATTTACACTCATATCATGTTGACTCGAGACTAAACCAAACACAACACTAATCGAGACCAAACCGTGATCCACACGGGTCTCGACTTGAACCCACAAGAGCTATTAAGACTCGACTGAGAACAAAATATGCACATTCAATATCTATTAACCAAATCTCCAAATAAACCACGAATTAAAGCTAAACATAATAAGCCGAAAGACTCGACTGAGTACATACTCGACTGAGAACAAAACATTTTTATCATAGATTTAACACAATTATAAATCATTAAATAATTTATCTTAATACATATCCAAAATTTAACATAATAAAAAACTAGGGCAAATGATAAAAAAAGTATCATACTTGCTATCATTTGCTCTTGTGGGTAATAGGGGCAAAAATGTCCAACTGTTTAGCAAAATACCCTAAAGAGGATGAATTTGAAAGTATAATACCCTCAAAAATAAAAAAATTTGTTCGCTACCCTGAAGAAGGAAGGGTGGCAAGTTTAGTACTTTTTTTAACCATTACCCCTTATTATTATTATGGGTTATGGTACAAAAAAGTTACTAAAGTTTCCCAAAAATTTGTCCTAAGTTATTATAGTTTCATTTTGTTCACTCAGGATACTGAACTTTTGGAAGCATACACTTTGATAAATTCAGTGTTAGTTCGAGTAACCCGTATGTATATTTTTTTATAAGTTCAGTAACCTGAGTGAACAAATTTTCAAAGTTCGGTAACCTGAACTTATATTTTTATAAGTTCAGTAACCCGAGTGATCAAAGTTTCAAAGTTTAGTAACCTGAGTGAACAAAATGAAACTATAGTAACTTAGGACAAATTTTTTGAAAACTTTAGTAACTCTTTTGTACAATAACCCTATTATTATTATTTAAGATTCAGTTTGAACTCAATACATGTTACCCTAGGTTTGTCTAATAATTCGTTCAAAACTGTGAGAAACCGTATGCAGTGAGTTAAATGTTAATTGGGTTTAAAATAGTATAGCATATTGCTTACCAAATTTTGGGGTACTAAGATGTATCTCCTGATAGTTTGAATGGTTGAAAACCTTCCATGGTACTAAAGTAAAAAGAAGGTAACAAAATTGATGTCTCCATTCAATTGAAATAAGGATGCTTCTGTCTTTAATATATTTAGCCAAACATTTAGAAACTTTTAATAATGTTGGCAAGGATGATGACTAATTGTAATCTTCTGGAAAAAATATCAAACTTTGTGATTATTAATATTGGATACAATTTTATGTATCTATTCGAATCAACATCATTACATTTCAATTTTATTTCTCATTTGATCCATACTCTAGATGTTATATGTAATCTAATAGTTTGTTTAAATTAACTACTCTCTCCGTCTCAAATTAATAGCCTACATTTACTTTTTGCGATGTCTCAATTTAATTGTGTATTATGTACTAATAAAATAGATTGGAGTTTGATTGATTTTACCATATTACCCTTAGTTGAAATTATTTTTACAAGCTTTAAAGAGAACACTAATTGATTGATTAAAGGTAAAACTGTATTTTTGCTAAAAAATAATAAAAAGAAAGTAGTAATAATTGTGATTTTTTAAACTGTATATTTTTTTGTTGGAGGACAATTATTTTGAAATGAAAAGAGTACTAGTTATCGGTAAGACAGTTATAGTTTCTTCTTCTGTTCAAACTAATATCTGTGGTTATCAACTCTTTACTCATTTACCTGCAAAATTCTTTTTTTTTACCCGAATAAACTCAATTCTCCGCAAATTAATTGGAAGCGTCCCCTCAATAGGCCATTAACTTCTATCCATATTTACAGCTTTTTTTCCTATTTAAACAACATTGTTCTTTGAGACCAAGCATAAGTAGTTGCCCACCAAAAAAATTAATTTAATTCTAGGCCTTTATTGAAATGGATACAAACATTGAGGACGCCGAAAATCAGTTGTATACTTACGCATTGCAAATTGCTACCTCTATAGCATTGCCAATGGTGTTGTCAAATGCTATTAAGCTCAAGCTCCTAGAGGTTATAGCAGAGGCAGGCCCAGACGCCCGACTCTCAGCTTATGAGATCGCGATGCGTTTGTCAATCTCAAATAGTGAAGCTCCTGACATGCTTGACCGTATGCTTCGGTTGCTTGCGAGCTATTCCATTGTCACTTGCACCCAACAGGACTGTGAATCCAAGTCGGTAAGAGTATATGGACTTGCCCCTGTAGCAAAACTCTTTATAAAAAATGAAGATGGGGTGTCGATGGGTCCGATGTTGGAGTTGCACCAGAATAAGTTGAACATCGACACTTGGTAGGTAAAATGTTTTCGTTTATGCAAGTACTGGTATCTATCTGAAAGTTGCTTTGGCACGAGACATTATTTTTAAGAAAAATTCTTTTTAAAGAGGCAACATTGTACTCGAATATTTACTATATAAATACTAGTATTAACATAGCATAAATACAATTTTGAAAAAGTATAAAACTCTTCTATGATAATATATTAAAAGTGCAACAAAACATGTCTATATGATGACACTCTTTTTAATTTATCATTTTTTTTTATTTATGAATCTGTGTAAGTAGTTTCTTATGGATGAATTGGATCAATTAAATTTGCAAAGTTAGTTTTACAAATAACCGATTTTATGTTCATGATTACTCGTGTTTTTCTATAATTTTTATCAGTTAAGATTGCTCAAGGCATACATATAAATAATATTTTTGTTATGCAAAAGGTTTAAACTTAAGGATTCGGTACATGAAGGAGGTATTGCCTTTGAAAAGATATATGGAATGCATGAATATGAATATCTAGGTTTGAATGCTGAGTTGAATGAGGTTTTCAACAACGCCATGGTTGAAACGTCTACTATAGTGGTCAAGAAAATGCTGAAGAATTACCATGGTTTCGAAAACATCAAGTGTATGGTGGATGTCGGAGGTGGTTTTGGAACAACACTTAAAATGATTGTATCAAAATATCCGACAATTAAGGGCATTAATCTGGATCTACCACATGTGATACAACATGCACCACTCTATACAGGTATCTTAGTTTGTGGTTGTTTCTAATTAAAATTTACACGAAACATTCATATCTTTTATAATTCATTAAAAACTGTAGGGATAACACATGTCGAAGGAGATATGTTTGACAAAATTCCACATGCTGATGGCATTTTGATGAAGGTAATCCACTAAAACGAAAGTTTTTAAGTTAATTGTCCTTATAATCAAGGGACAAACAGTACATAATTAACATATTACTCCTATATAGTGGGTATTACATTGTTACGATGATGATCGTTGTGTAAAGTTGCTTAAGAATTGCTACAAGGCTCTACAATATGGTGGGAAGGTAATTGTTGTAGAAAAAATTCTTCCCTTCTTACCAGATACAAGCTCTTCAGTGAAAACCGGCAGCCATCTGGATGCAATCATGATGACTCAAACTCCTGGAGGAAAAGAGCTAACAGAAGCTCAATTCTTAGCCCTAGCGAAAGAAGCTGGTTTTGTGGGTCTGGAAAAACAATGCTTCGTCTGCAACTATTGGGTCATGGAAATTTACAAGTGAAACTACGTACTGTTTGTCGCCAATATTTATTCTTCTTCTTTTTTTATTATACCAAGTTTTCCCGCTCTTTGGAACTGATCAATCCAGATAACTCGCAAACACATTTGTATGATGCTTCTTATAGCAATAAAGAATCTCTATTTATAGCCTCTTTGTTACTTACTTTTTCTTATATTTATAATTTTATCAGACTTTTTGTGAGATAGTTGAAATTATCGTTTTAAAAAAAATATATCATGCTTTATTCTCGAAGTTAAGTTTCATTTTATACATGTCAGTTTCATTTTACACAAGAAATTAAAGTGATATTTCTATGAACAATCAAGAAATATTGCAAAATACATGGTTTACTTTGGTCTTAAATTTTTAGAATTTTTTTCAATCAGATAGATATGTTAATATTTGACATGACATTGTTAGGCTTTAGTCTCTTAATTGGTCTAGTCGATTATTGTAAATGTGGTTGTTCCGGGTGTCTTTCTAGGTTGCTTTTGCAGGTTTTCTATGTTAGATGTTTGTTTTTCTCACTTCTTTCTATCAAAATAGTGTCGTTAAAAAATTTTAATTTCTTAAATCTTGTTTTCATATATACTTCAATCTTCATGCTCCTAATCACGACTATGGAACTGCGAAGCCGGACCTTCTCGAGGCAATTTTGACGAGCAATATATGCATGAACCTAGCAAGCCTCAGGATTTTCTGTCCATTAAGAGCACACGGTATGGTTGCAAATAACATGCCATTCGTTCCTTTTTTTCATGCCAATCGTGAGCCAACTATACCGGCTAACATGCCAAACTTGTGCCAAAGAGTTTTGAGCCACTCCAATGGCTCATGCCAAATGCACCCTTTTGTGTGTTTTTCTTTTGTCTTTTTTATGTATTGTGAGTGAGTAGTTATATTTGGTGGGGTATTTTGTGGGACCTATAAATGATGTTATTGGTGTGTTATGAAGGAGGAGTGTTTTAGTTATTGGTGTGTTATTGGGAGAGGATGATGTGGCGTTGATGTGGCATACCAATAATATGTTATACGTTCCTACCTTACCTTGTGCTCTTACTAATTTTGCACCTAAATATGTTATAAAAACAAAACTAAACTCAACATATTTTGGTAGTGTGTACTTTGCTATGATAGATTGGAGGGAAAAAAAACATAAAAACACTCATTAATTTAATTTGTAACAACTTATTACAGAGGTACACAAATCAGTTAGGCTAACTAACTTTGACGCCCAAACAAAGAGATTAAAGAATAATTTACATTTAGCTTGAGTGAGTTATGACACTGAGCATGCAAAACTCGGAGGTACTTTTGTTTTTTTTTAACAAATTTTTTTCAAAACAAAACTAGAAGGAAGCTAGCATAACGGGTTTCAACAACATGAAATCGGATCGTTGATCCAATCGATCCAATTAGGAGTGGATTATGTATATCTATTATATGACCATGAATAAGTGTTAGATTTATAAGCTTTATCTCAACCATAAGTGGCTAAAAGTTTATTCTTCAAAGTTAAAGTTTAAAGGTGTTCCCGCTCTTATACTTCAAGGACTGAAGTTGGTACATTTTATATGTTGGAGGGTGCTAAATGGAAGTTTATAAGTCAAGGCTATATAAGAGGATAGTCTCTCTTATTTGTTATATTACTCTCATTTGTTCTGTGTGATTTTGAGCGTGTATCTCTCTCAGTTTTTTGTTGTTATAATGAGTTGAGGGAAACCCTTTGTTGTCTTGTAATCTCTATTTTTCTGTTCTAGTATTGTAACGAATTTGCTATTCTTAGAAATTGATTTGATAAATAAAAGAGTGAGCCAAGGGGAGGTTGGTTGGGTTTATTCTAAATCAGGTTTTTAGGGTTTAATCTACTTTGGTTTATAAGTTTTTACAATAAGAAATACTTACACAAAAGTATCCTTCCTTGAAGGTAACCAATTGGTGGTTTGGACTTTGGACCACCACAACAAAACCTTGCACTACTAAAAAAAAAGCCCATAAAGACCCATAAATAAAGATCGGTCCAAAAAAAAACAAGTTTATTTAGTAAAATTTAACTAGCATCATATACATAAAGGCTAGTTTTTTCGAATAAACCTTTTGTCCAACTCTAAACCAAGTCACGACTCGTAATCTAGAGAGAGAGTGTGTGGACACTTCTGATCTAGAGAGATAATGAGAGAGAAATAGAGGTGAATCTCGCAAGACATCCTATAGACACACATCTGATTTCCTATGAGCTAGGTGTATTTATACCCTTACAACCAAACCTTACGAGCCTTTCAACTTTAAGTTTTCCCTCGCAACTATACATTTGTTGTGAGGGTAAAAGGTCTCGTAACAACAAACGAACATACAAAATGCCCTATCCATTATTAGTGAACTACATAGAAGACCATATACTATGATTTACACTTTTCTAGCTCTAACAATCTTCCCCTAAGGGTACATCATTCAGGTCTTCCAGCAATAGGCATGTTGTCAGCCCATCTTCGAGCTCTGATTCTTTGTTCCATGTGCTTCCAAGAGTCTCGAAGTGTCAACCTTTCTCTAAAAGCTTTCACAACACTACTCATCATGGCTTGTTGCTCAAGAGCTATTTCCATCTGTTTATGTTCAACATTGTTCAGCATTCTCTCAAGCTTTTCCACAATCCATGTCAATGTTCCGGTGCAGAACTTAGCTACTTCACATACTCTGAAAAGTCTCTTCTGCTTTGCATCAGTCACATAGACCACACAGAGTCTAAGATTGGGCTCTTTAAAGCAAATCCACTTCTTGGCCTTCTGGATACCTCGACAACCTAACATAGGCAAGTCAAGTTGATCCTCTTCTTATAACTTTCGATCCCCATCTGAAAGTCTTGTACATGTACTACTACAACCCTTGATGTTATGAATATCTTTAAGGACTCAATGATGTTTTGGTCAACACCTTTCTTATTGTAGCAGTTTGTTCTTCTTTTGTAGATATCTTCAATGTCATGAGGGTGAAGGTTGATGTAATATGCTTTAGTGAATCTGTAGTGTTGATTATCTTCTCTAACAACATGATATTCAAAAAAATCCATGTGAGTATAGGTTCTCAGTATTCACTTCAACATAACCTTGTATCTTATGCTCATAATAGACTTCATGATGAGGTTTTTGCCTCAACTTCCTTAAGGTTCAGGTTCGGGAAAATTGAGTCTGCTGATCACATGTATAGCATTACATGTGGGAATATCATGAGCTTCTTTTGTTGATCTTAATACATCTCTCATGATGACTGGATTATATTGGGTTAATCACCAATCGACCCATCTCAACCCACAAACGACCCGGTCAACAAAAGTCAAACAACTAAAGTCAGACACTACAAAGTCAACTTAGACAGTTACAGAAACAGTTATATGACAGTTACAAACATAACTGCCATATCATGAACCATCACAACAGTTCACAATGTACCTTTTCGATATGTATTTATAGATTAGAACATGTAACGATTACATGATGACATATTTATAGAAAATAGAGATTATTTCATATTTTGGTATATCGTTGATTAAAGATCCGTGAAATTTGGGCCAACAAATTATACTCTTCTGGTTGAGCATATTCCCATATTCCTGTAGCATTGAATTGGTTGGATATCCGTTGATCATTGAATTTCTCGGTCCATTCTCTTTCATCTGTTAAGTTTGTAGAGAACCTGGTCATAGACTTCTTCCATTCTTTCTTCCAGCGGATCTTCTTCACTTGGATTCAATCCAAACTTTTGAGACACATTTGAAAATAATTGTTCAAGTGTTTTAGATACTTCCCAGCTTTTTAATGATAGATTCTCCAAATGTACTTACCATGCCAATCTCCTTGTCTCTATCCTATCCATTCCCCAAACCGCTCGGTGATATCTCCCTTCTTCTAAACCTAAGTTAGCCCAAAAATCTTTAGCCGTTACGCTTTCTCCATCTTTCTCAACTTCATCCAAAATGTCATCCAAGTCCATGCTCCGTGAAGAATGTTCTTCATCTTCTTCCATTTTTTTTGATGAAGTGGAGGTGTTTTGTGATTTTGTTGGGATGATTTGGTTCTTTTTATGTTGTAGTTGTAGCAGGTTCTGATAATTTCAATCTCTTAGAGCTTTTCTCCCCTTCGGGATCTTCTTGCTATGGATCATCCTGACGGCATTTGCGAGATTGAGGGTGACATGATTGTTCCAACAATGATACCGATGCAGTTTCTAACCATGTCTTAATATTTATAGTGTCTCGCTATACCTATGGTCTACCCTAATGCACTAAGGCGTAATACCCAGGTCGTGGTAGTGTAGTAAATGGTAAAGCCGAGGTCGCCCAAAAGCTATGTGTGTCGGATAATTACCAAGTCTAATTGTCACAGAATATAAATGGTTTGATATGGTTTTAATTAATTAAACTACTAATGCAGAATATAAAAGCAAATAAATGGTGGAATGGAAATCAATAGAGAAATAGTGGTGCTAACCTAGCTAATCCTCCTAACTAGTTATCTCTACGTCTACCTACTTCCAATTACTTCAAAGGGGTCAAATTCAAGAGGACAGCATTTGGTCAATTCGCCCTAACCTATCAGCAAAGATGCCACCACAGGAGAAATCATCCGCACCGTCATAAGTCCTGTTGTTCCTGGTCCCATAAGCCGAGTCATTAAGTACCGCTACATGCTAGATTCTAAATAGTGAGTGCCCGGCGTTAGGAACTTAGACACTACACCCCCCAATTCTTAAGTTCATCCAAAACGATAGGTGATCAGTTTGTCAAATCGCACAAGTAGAAAGGGTCTTCAGTTGGTCATATCTTACCCTTCCCGTCTCAGTCCGCTCACCTAGGGTCAGTAGGTCATATCTCCTAGGAAATTGGCCTCTATCGCCATTCAAAACTACCGAGCCAAGGGTGACTACCAAAGAACTATGCATGCATACACTTAGAAATAATTGTACGGAAGTAAAGGTAAACGCAAACAAAACAATTAAGGAATCATAACTAGGCTAGCACCAATGGGTGCTTAGCTGCTCATATTAATCATGCAAATCAATTCAATATTCAAAGATACGAAATACATGAATCGAAAGTAAAATAAATAATAAACGCTAAAGCTTATCGTCAATGGGTGTGACTTTCTCCTTGGAAACAACTCAGTATGCTTCCCTAGACCTCCCTTGAGCTTTTTCCCACGTTGTCAGAGTGTTGTGTGTGGAATGGGATGATTTGAAATGCTGGAATTCGTAGGGTATTTATAGGCCAGGTCCGGGTTCGGATTTGTAACCATAGAGGAATTAGCCGTAACCTTCTATTTCTCCGTGAAATGCACTAGATCCGCTAGTTACGACGTAACCTAAGAAGTGGTTACGCGTCCAAAGTCTTCAATAAACTTGGTTACATCGTAAGTGTTGCGAGTAGTTACTTCGCGTAAATATCAGCAAAAGCGTGGAACCTCTTTTAACCTAATGGAGTTACGCTCGTAACCTTTGGGAGGAGTTACGCAGTAACCTCTTGATAAGTTGGACTTCGGGTCACGCAATAGTTACTGCGGTAACGTGAGAGATGAGTTACGCCGTAACTTCTTCCAAATAAGCATACTGTGATAAATCTTTAGTAACGTTTCCATTTCCGCGCCTCTTTAGCTCCAATGCTCGTAATTTACCCGAAAGTGTAAAACAATGGAAAACAAGCGTAAATCCATATAAATGATATAACTTACAAGCATTATCGGGAAATTGACACTTAATATTCAGGACTATTTGATGTTATCAAATATCCCCCCACTCTGAACTCTACTTGCCCTCAAGTAGACCTTATTAGATAGATTCCTAAAAAGATATCTCCCAAAACCTAAAAATATGAGTTTACAAATCCCTTATGCTAGAATAAACACCAAAGCCGAACACCTCACGAAGGGTAAACAAAACACTCAAATCTCTCAACTATTCTAAGTGTCAATTTTGGGGTGATCACTCAATCGCACAGTCATAGCATGTATTCTATCATAAGCTTGGCGGTTACACAAATCTCCACCACTAGAGTTAAGGGCTAAACAATTCTCGAAGGCAATATGGGTAGACACGACAAAGGTTAAGTGGTGACTCGTCATTACTAACATGTCACTCTGAAGTGGACAAAATCAATGATACATGACCAAATCCATGGCCAAGACACCAAAGATTGCTCGCTGCATCACCTAGACATGCTCATGACTAAAGGGTAGGATAAGACATGGGATATATAATTGGTGTAAAATGAAAACAAGCAGGTAGTCTATATCTATAACTAAGTTATCACCAACTACCGTCCCCCCAAAGTCTCAAGCTTAGGAAGTCTAGAGACCGTTGTACGGATCATGAAAGGCAAGGTAAGATGTGTCACTTAAGAGGACGTCGTGATGGGCACACTACCTTTTCTTCTTCACGGTTTGGTAAAACCCAAACCCAATATGAGAGTGACATGAGGTTGGCATCCTCGGATAAACAAAATAAAGATCCGCTACTATCTAGGGCTTATAACAACGCACTTTACAAAATCATAACTCAATCATTATTTTTTTTTTTTTTTTTTTAAGGGATTCAAACATGATAACATAACATCCCCCCACTTGAGATGAACAATGGGAATTCGGGGGGTCTTCAATGATCTTCATAATTGTTGTTGATGAAAGCGTGATTTCCAAACCTTTCCACTCGAACCTTGAACTTAGGCAAATGATAACTTCCCAATTACAAATAAATACTACAGGGTAGGCTAAGGTGTAAGGGTGTAACGAAACAATATATTGGGGTGGCAAAATGAAAGGAATGGCTTAGAAGGGTGTATCTAGGGGTATCTTGCACTAAAGGGGAGTGCAACAAAAGGGTTTCACATGGGGGTGAAAAGTAGGGTGACTAATCGATAGACTCACAATGGTAGCTTTTTGGGTGATAATCCTATATCTTGCCTTAACGAAAAGTCCAAATACATCGAGCTAACTCAACATACCTCGTCTATGGTCTCGAAATGATGCAAAGGCCAAGTTCTAAAGTTCAAAGCTACCGGCACACTCATAATTTGGTGGATTTGGGGTAAAATATTGGAAATGGATAAGGCTAATCTCACCATGTAATATCAAGGGTTGTATGTGCTCGGCTAAGGTCTAATCTAGTTAGGTTCGGAAAAACTTGTCAAAATTTTAAAAATGGCATAATTTTTCAAAATAAACTAGAAAAAATGAGGGCGAAATAAAGTTCAAGAGATAATTCTACTCCCGTCACCCAGAATTGTACAAAGTCCCTTTTGTACTAGGCATTAAAATAAAGGTGAAGAGAAGGTAGAATTAGGCGAGAACTTCCTGAAATTTGCTCCAAAGAGAAAAAGGCCCACGAGAAAGGATCGTGCCTTCGTTTAAGCGTCATGAACAAACTTCAATCCATGAAATCACAATACCGACAAGCATAATTCTAAAAAGAAAAAATAAAATTAAAAACAAACCTAACTCACTTTCGTAGGAATCACGGTTGAATTTAGCATATGCAACAAGCCTTTAAACTTTTGTGTCCCAAGTGGACGAGTGAAGTCTCGTGAGGGTTTACAGGGAACACACCCACAAAGTTCATTTATAAACTAATACAAGGTTCTTTGTGTTTAAAATGAAAAGAATTAAAGCAGAGGATAGTTCGTCGTAACTCCTATGAGAGAGTTACGCGTATGGCAAAACACTGTATGAACTGTGAAGCGAATAGTTACGGTAACCACTAAGATGGTATACCATAATTGGTATCGTCAAAATTATGCTGCGAAAATGATGGTTATGGTAATCACCAAGATGAGTTCACCGTAACTTTCGAGATCGACAACTGCGGCAGTAATTACTTTGCTCCTCGCAAAAATGGTTAGAAAACACAAAACCAACAGAAGGAAATAAAAACAAAGGAAGGGATAATTGGGTTGTCTCGAAAGAGCACTTTATTTATTATGAGTCTTTAAGTTAGACTTCGAGCAGCGGGGGCTCCTATGGGGGTCTTTGAACATCCTCGACTTCATCCGACATTTGTTTGGTCTTGAGGTATTCTTTGGTTTCAATTTTCCGTTATCTTGCAAAATTTTTCTTGGGGCCCCAAATGGTATCGCGTAAACTCAAAATTTTTGGCTATAATAGGAGGTGGCCTCTTAAATGGGATGCCAAGAAGCTTGCATCTTTGTTTCTCGTGTATCTCATCATGCAGATCGATGAAACCGTCTTTGCGCCACTCGAGATAATCGAAATCGAATCGGTATCTTCAAGTTGGTTGAGAATATGCGCATTTTCATTGTTCTTGAGTCTTTGGTGTCATCTTCTAGTTTTTCATCGGGAGCTTCATTGTTGGGTTGATTTTTACTCATACAACCTTCAATTTTCATTTTGGTTAACGTGTCAATTTTTCCGTATTTGATTTTGATCCAATCATTGAATCCGAGATCATCTGGCCAAGGCAGTTCTGTTCTTTCGGAATTGTTAGTCGAAGTCCAAAGGAATTCGTCTTCCCCAGCTCTCTCGATGTTGCTTCCTCCATCACATTCATACTCAAAGGGTTGCGGAGGCCCAAAATTTTCCGTTCTTTGGTTTTAATTTGTTCGCACCAATGATTCCTAACTCCTTTGTCATACTATTCTTCAGATTGAATATCATCGAGGGGATTAATGGTTTTCCTCGAAGAAGTGTTTCTCATATTTCAGTTCCAGATATCTGAATAGAGTTGAATTAATTATCGCGTCCCCGAACCTTATTGAATACCAATCACTGAATGATAGATTTCCAAAATCAACGTCGTGTCTCCCGGATTCGTGTGGGCATATCCAAACTTCGTTCTTCACATTACCTCTTCCGTTGCAATAATCACGAAAAGGATTGCACGTTGGCCGCGTTAGTAATCATCTTCCATGATGAGTAAGGGTTTCAGATAATGCTTGCTGGGTGGCCCTTCCACCGTTAATGAGAACTTGGCTAACCTTTCCTCGTCATTCAGTGTAGTCCATCTATATCTGTCATCTTTTATCCTTTCCTTATCAACACCACCATCGCGGGTTTTCGAGGATCACATGAGGCCCACAAGCTGTAGCATTCTCCATCATCAATTGCAATACTCTTACACCAATGACTCCTTCTTTTGGAGTTCTTTGTCCTGGCGTCGTGTCTTTGCTTGAATTTAGGTTACGCCGTAGTTCAGGTGTGATTACGGCGTAACTCACTTTTGCCATCGGTATCCGACTCACCGAGCACTTGTTGTTGTCGGAGAACCAGACCTTACATAAAGTGGAGTTGCTCTTTTGTTCTTCGTTCCTTCTTTGAACCTCATCGCGAAGCTTTCCAATTAGAGTTTCCAAGTTCTTAAGTGATGTTTCGTGGGATGCGAGGCTTTTGTTTGTGTTATCTTGGAAATTCTTAAGCCATTCTTCTTGCTCCTTTTGCCTCTTGGTAGTGTCCACAAGGTACTTGTTGATAATCCCTTCCAGGTTAGCTCTTCTCTCATTACGCTCATAATACAGTGGGTTCCTCCACGAAACCCATTCGATTATCCCATAAAAGGCCTATTTTTCCTGTATTTAGCTTCCTCGATCGTTATCTTCCTTGTCGTTTTAGGACAATTTTAGTCAAATGTCCCCACCACAGTTTTCGCAGCCGACTTGGATGGCATGAACAGTTTCTTTGATTTTCAGCATATCTCTACTGAGATTTTCAAGTTTACTAGCTATCGCTGCAATTCCGTCGAAACTTCTGCCTTGGTTTCTTTTACTTCCACCGTCGTGCCATTTTTGAGAATGGTCCGCCAGTTTTTGAATGGCTTCAATTGCAGTAGTAGGAGTCATGTTCGGGATAGGTCCTTGATAGTCCAGCATCTGTCTTGTAGTAACATTTATTCCTTTGTAGAAAATATTGACCTTCTGCTGGTTATTTAGATCATTGGTAGGACACTTACAAAGAAGATCGTTGTATCTGTCCCAAGCTTGATACAGAGTTTCGTCGTCTTCTTGTTTGAAGTTATGGATTTCTAAAAGCTGATGAGAAATTTTTGATGGTGGACAATATCTTTGGATAAAGTGTTTCTTCAGTAGTGCCCAAGTATTAAGCGCCCGTGGGCAATCTTTCGATCCATCTTCTAGTGCTCCGATTAGGGTCATAGGGAAAACCACGAGCATACAGACATCATGAGACAGGAATGTTAAAAAGGCTGGCCATGTATAGGACATTTTCAACGTGATCATATGCGTCTTCGTCCTTGTTTCCTGAGTAAGGGTTAGCGCAGCTCCCTATAAATTGGTCTTTAATCTCGAAACGAACATCCGCTCCGATTGCCGGTCTTACGCGACCCGGCCCTTGATTCTCTAGTCAGCGCCAAGTATTCCTCAAGAGTGAGGTCATCGATGTTAACAACTTCCATGGTACCCGAAAACTTGAAATATGATCGTGAGAAAAGTTTAAAAATGAAATGAAAGACTTAATACTAATCCTAATATAGCTCCGACTGACGCCAAAAACTTAATCACGGTTTTCTTGACGGGTCTTAATATTTATAGTGTCTGCTATACCTATGGTCTACCCTAATGCACTAACGGGAGTGTACCAGTGGTGTGTAGTGTAGTAAATGGTAAAGCCGAGGTCGTCCCAAGAGCTATGTGTGTCGGATAATTACTAAATCTAATTGTCACAGAATATAAATGGTTTGATAGGGTTTTAATTAATTAAACTATTAATTCAGAATATAAAAGCAAATAAATGGTGGAAGGGAAATCAATAGAGGAATAGTGGTGCTAACCTAGTTAATCCTCCTAACTAGTTATGTCTACGTCTACCTACTTCCAATTACTATAGGTGGGGTCAAATTCGAGAGGACAACATTTGGTCAATTCGCCCCTATAGGCAAAGATGCCACCACAGGAGAAATCAAGCGCCGCGTAATAAGTCGTGTTGTTCCTGTCCCTAAGCAGAGTCATTAGAACCGCTACATGCTAGATTCTAAATAGTGAGTGCCCGGCCGTTAGGAACTTAGACACTACACCTCTAATTCTTAAGTTCATCCAAGCGATAGGTGATCAGTTGGTCAAATCGCACAAGTAGAAAGAATGTCGTCAGGTTGGTCATATCTTACCCATTCTGTCCGATCCACTCACTAGGGTTGAGTTGGTCATATCTCCTAGGCAATTGGCCTCTATCGCCATTCAAAACTACCGAGCCAAGGGTGACTACCAAAGAACTATGCATGCATACACTTAGAAATAATTGTACGGAAGTAAAGGTAAACGCAAATAAAACAATTAAGGAATCATATCTAGGCTAGCACCAAAGGTTGCTTAGCCGCTCATATTAATCATGCAAATCAATTCAATATTCAAAGATACGAAATACATGAATTGAAAGTAAAATAAATAATAAACGCTAAAGCTTATCATAATGGTGTGACTTCTCCCTTGGAAGCAGACTCAGTATGCTTCCCTAGACCTCCTTGAGCTTTCCCCGTTCTGAGTGTTGTGTGGAATGTGGATGATTTGAAATCTTTGGAATTAGTGTGGTATTTATAGGCAGGTCTGGTTCTGGCGTAACCCAGAGGAGTGTAGTAACCTTCTATTTCTCTGTAAATGCACTAGATTTGCTTGTTACGGTGATTGGTCCCAAACGGTCAGGTTTATTACACAAGTCAACCACTTGTGAATGGTCAACCATAATAAAAGTCAGGTGGATCTAGAACCAAAGCAATTAAGTTCGAGAGAGTTTAGTGTTTCCCGTCGTTAAGTCCCAACGAAATGCGATTGAGAAAATTAAGCAGCGTAGTGATCGGTGATATTGAGCGGGGAAAGGGGTTAATGATAATACTAGACGACAAAGGAAAAATCTGAGGAAGAAAATTAAAAGCTAAATTATATTAAATAAACGCTATCACTATTTTTAAAATTGGATTTTCTTGATTTTACTTTTATAAATTTGAATTAAAAACTAATTTTAAACTTTAAAACTAAATTAAAATACTAAAAATCATGAAATTAAAGAGGAAAATTGTGAAACTATTTTTCAAAGATCTAAAATAACTAAAGAGAATTTTCAAAACTAATTTTGTATTTTTCTGATTTATATTCTAATTTCTATGATTTAAAAACTATTTAAAACTAATTAAATGACTAAAAATTACAAATTAAACTAGGAAAATTATGGAAAGATATTTTTTTGGCTTTTTATATTTATCTTAATCTATGAAAATTGAAAACTTATTTTTTTGAAGATTTTCTAATTTATTTGTATTAAAGCTATTTAAAAGTCCTAAAAGCTGATTAAAATAAAGAAAAATAGCAAACAGTAATGGAAAATTATGAAAAATTCAGGAAAAGTATAAAATATTATTCTAAATTTATGAAAAATATAAAAACATATACTAGTGTTCAAGATTATGAAGTTGTAGTGAAATGTGCTTATAAATAAGCACTCAAATTAAGCAAATAAGCACTAAAGACCACCAAGTGAAAGCAGCTAAAAATATGCCAAACTTATCTATAAACAACTAATTCCAGCTGCTATAAACCTCTAGACAACCAGCTACTAGCTTATGAGTTCAAAATCAAATAAGAAAGTTGGATCGGTGTCTTTGATTTCAAGCTTGAAAATAAGTACATGCCTACAGTTGAAACCTAAAACCAAATATCACAATCTCAAGTAGACATGGCAAGGAGCATATAAACCAAAAATCAGACCAAGACAAGCTCTCATGAGCTTGTTGAGGCTCTGCACAAACACAGTGCCGCACTTAGGTGTATCTTGGCATAATGCTGTGAGAACTTTCACTTAATATACAAACCTGATTTGAAGCTTATAAAAAATTACAAAAATTCTACAAAAATCAGATTTCAACTAAAGACCAATTGAACTAGAAAATCCCAAAGTATCAATTATCTTAACTCAAAACTGAGTTCATGAAACATCCACAAAGTTTTGGAAAAGCTGGTTTTATGGTTTTTGACTTTTATAGATAAAACTGAAGTTTTGACTAAAGTGAGATTTGAATCAAATTTTATGATTGATTATGTTATTTAAGGATGTAATGAAACCTAATTAAGCTATATTGTCCTAATCTAAGCCTAAAGGCAACTTCTATTCTATTCTAGCCTAACTGATATGCATGTGAAATCAGTACCACTGCAATTTTGACTTTTAGAGGAGAGGAGTGCAAGATTAAGTCCTAAATGACTTTATTGAACCTAGGTGAGACTGAATTGATAGAGCTTATCCTCTGTACTAGCTTATAGCACCCGTATGACCCTTAATCAAACACTAGTTAATGAGCGCTTGCAATTTAAACTACTTAAATCTTAACTCTAAACTTATGACAACAATGATTATAGGACGTAATAACTACTTGAGAATTGAATTCAATACTACACTAATATAAACTAACAACAATTCTACTTCTACACCACTGAATTGAAACATATAGGAATTAAGTACTCACAAGGAATCCAGCTTATTTGGAAACATACCATAACCAAACTACCTATTTTAAACCAAATCCAACCCAAGACCATTTCTGCATCAACCAAAATCCATTTCCATAGCGCGCTAACCAAAATTTCCCCATAGTTGACTTTTCGTTGACCGGATACCAATTTTGTTGCACTTGAGTTATAAGCTTATCAAACGCTATTAATAGCTTAGCTAAGCTTATTTGAGTTGTAATAAAGCTATTTGAAGTTTGATACTTAACACTTTTAAAAGCGAGGTTTGGTTACGGAAATGGAAAAACAGAAAATTTAACCAAACTTTGAATTGTTACTGAAAATGAGTTACAACTGGCTAAAATGCCTTAGTTCAATACAAGGAAGATTAACATTACAATTTAGAACTTAATTAAGACATAAAAATTGAAAACGACATACAAGAAAACTAAAACTGAAAAACTACTCTTTCCACTCTCTCTTCTTCCTCTATTTATCATCAAAAGTCTTCCCCTCTCTCTCGGCATTTCCACCTCTATTACGGACCATTGGATCACTTGACTTATTTTTGGCCATTGATGAGTTTTGGCGCCAAAATGGATATAGCAACTGGGGGGTTTTGAGTGCAAGGAAGGAGAAACAATTAATGTTTCTTGGATTGTTGTTGAGGTGGAGTGATAAGGGTGGTGGGATATGAGCTGGAGGTGAGGGGTGTCTGAGTGTTTGCAGAGAAGTGGTTGAAGAAGATGGGAAAAATGAGGGAAAAGGGTGTTGGGTTGACTGGGGTTTGACCGGGTGTTATATTAATAGGCAGGGGGTTCAAAGCGAGGGGGTTCCGCAGGTTGTTTTGGGTGGCCAAGGTATATTGGCAGGGGGTCAAGGGGTTTGGTTTTAAACAACAAGGACCATTCTTGCAATTTCACAAAAACCAAGGACCAAATCTGTAATTTTGCAAAGTTGTTCCAAGGGTCAATCTTGCCAAGTTTCATTAGTACAAGGACCATAAAAGATAATTTTCCATTTTTAAACTTCCAAGGACTATTTTTGCCAATTTTGAAACTTGAAGGACCAAACTTGTAAATTCTCCAAACTTTTACCCAAGGATCATTTTTGATAAATTTTGATTTTGAAAGGACTTGGGTTGACTTGTATTCCAAAACAAATGCTCGAGGGTGATTTTGTCAAGATTTGAAAGTTGAGGGATTGAAACTGCCAATTATGCAAACTTTGCTCGTTTTTCATCTGATTTTAAACATTTTACATCTTAAACATATAAAACAAAATTTTGGAATATTTTCGATTATTTTGATGCATTTAAAGTGTTTTAAATGTTTTGCAGATTCAGTTGGCCAAAAATGATTATTTACACACTCATCATACGGTATTTAGAAGTGAAGGATTTGCATGCGTAGTCTTCAATAAACTTAGTTCGTCGAAAGTGTTGCATTAGTTACGGCGTAAGTATCGGCGGCGATGGAACCTTGATTAGGTGTCGACCGTCAAGCTTGACTTCACACAAACTAGCCACTTGTGAATGATTAGCCG
This sequence comes from Chrysanthemum makinoi, assembly GCA_910596185.1. Lineage (NCBI taxonomy): Eukaryota > Viridiplantae > Streptophyta > Magnoliopsida > Asterales > Asteraceae > Chrysanthemum > Chrysanthemum makinoi. Next base: position 305,747,611 of record OU343223.1, on the reverse strand, counting down.
TAAGAAACTTAAAACGGCTCGGACCTGAGTCTTTGATAATGAAGGCTTAAGGGTTATGTGTGTGGATAAATCCTCAATATCAATATCAAAAAATAATCACGAAGATAGATTCAAATTCTCTTAGGAGAAAGAATAATAAATCAAATCCCGTGTGTGATCGGTAGTATGCATTAGTCAACCGAATCGTTTTTTCCCGAAAGTGAATTGCCGTCGTTCTTGGTTTGGAATTTAATGCTCGATGTTTTGGATTATAGATTGATTATAGAAACTACGGGAATGGGAAAAGTAATTAAGGAAATTATTCTACGGGAAATCCTAAGTGCGATTATACTAAAACGTAATTAATCAAACGTAATAAAAATGCAACTACGTCTAAACGATACCCTAAAAATGCCTAAAAGTACTTTTACTCTAAAAATGTAAATAGAAAACTATTTTAGAATTAAAACTATTTTTTTAGGATTTTTCTTGATTTTATAAAAATTAAAAACTAATTTTTTTTTAACAATTAAACTAATTTAAAATTCTAAAAATTATGAAAAAGAAATGGAAAATTATGAAACTAATTTCTAAAAATCAAAAATAACTCAAAAGACTTTTTAAAACTAATTTTTTATTTTTCTAGATTAATTTTCTATTTTCTACAAATTTAAAACTATTTTAATCTAATTTAATTTGTGAAAAATACCAAATAAAAGTGGAAAAATAAAGAAAAATCTTTTTTATGTTTTTTATATTTTACTTAAACTGAGAAAAGTGAAAAATTATTTTTTGGAACTTTTTCTCAATTAAATGCAATTAAAGCTATTAAAAAGTGATTAAAAACTATTTTAAAATGAGAAAAATAGCAAATAAAGACCAAAAACTATAAAAATTTCAGAATAATTCTAAAATTAATATCTTAATCTATGAAAAATGAGAAACAAGCAGGTTATGTATGAAAATTGAAGGCTATAGTGTAACTGCTACTAGATTAAGCTACCAAAATAAGCAAATAAGCTAATTAGCCAACCAAACAGTGACAGAAGCTAATGAGTGCTAAAATAAGCTAGTTGCAACTGATGAAACCTAATCCTAACAAGCTACAAGCTCAGTTCAATGAATTAAGCTAAACTGCTACTCTAGCCAAACAGTAATTAGGCCTACTGTTGGGGCTTATGCACCAGCTAAACCAATAAGCTAGACCAAAAATCACTTATGCAGTCCTATAAACTAACTGGCCAGCTACAATTGTACCAAAAACCAGACTCTAACTCCTTGAAATTAAGCCAATGCAACAGATACAAATTTCCTGTTTCACACTCAGTATAACTGAGTGTGAACAGGGGATTAAGGGACTAATTGAGCAGCTTATTTGATGCTTAAAATGATTGAATCAATTTTGACAAAAAGCAGTTATCAAAATAAGACCAGTTGAACTTGTAATTCCCAGAGTTTGAAACAATGAAACTTGAAAATGAATCAATAAGAGAGCCTCAAAGTTTGGTGAAAACTGCAAAAACTCACTTTGACAGATTTTGACTTTATGAAGAACACTTATAAACTTTGACCAAACTCAACTTTGATCTACTATAATGAACTGATTATGATGAATTTAGACTACTAATGATTACCAAAGACTAGATCTAGCAATTAAAAGCTAATTTGCAACTAAATACCTACTGATTCTACAGAATCTAGATCAATTCCAAATTTATTTTGACTTTTTTTGATTATAACTGCTATATCTAAGACCTCAAATGACTATCAACTACCTATATTAACTTGTATCAAACACTTAAAACTAACAAGCTAATCTCTATAACATATTATTAAGCTATTCCAAACACTACTATAGCTACTGATTAATGAACTAAAAACAGATCTAGACTATATCAAGCTAAACAAATATCAAACACATATCAAACAGTACTAATTATCACTAATGAACAGATGCAAACAATAGATTGATGATCAAAACAGCATTTATGAACTTACAATATTCCTTAGCCACTATGGCTTGCACACTGATGAAACAAGAACCACTAACCTAATTAACCCCTAACCTATTTTAATCCAGCTCAGATCTCAACCAAATCCAGCATCTGCAACATATTAAACCAGATCCAACACCAGCATCAATGAAACAGCTACTGTAGCTACTGATCTCAACTGAATTTTTTTGTGTTTTGAGATTAAAACAAATATAAGCTCACAATAAGCTACTAAAAGCTTAAATGAACTATGTGAAACAGTAGATCAATGAGAAATCACTCTATAAAACAGATCTACTATGATTTTTATTTTTCAAATGATTTTATTTGATTTTTTTGTATTTTTGAGTTTTTGAAAAGTTAAGCTACAAACATATTGAAAATACTGAAATAAGTACTAGATTAAGATAATAAGCAGTAATAGATCATAAAAACTTAAACAATAACACTTGAAAATGAAATTCCAAATTCTATTAATAAGAGAAATATTGAGTACAAATACGAATTACAAAAACATTTAAAACATGAGAAATGGAAATTACAATAAGCTATATTACTAAAACTAGAGAGAAGGAAAAAATTAACAGATAATAAGATACAACTTGTGAACAAATATGAGGTCCTATATATAGTTGAGCTTGAGCCTGGAAGCTTCTCGAATTCCTTCCAAATGTGCTTCTTCAGAGTGATTTGCATCCCTTGGATCATAATAACCGCTTCCCACTTGATTACAACCCTTGGATCATGAGCAATGACCTGTTTTGACAAGTAGGAAAGCAACACGTGGCCTAGAGCACACGGATTGGTGAGGTGTCATTCCTTGTGTCAGTGGGATGTCAGAGAAAGTACCAATATACCCTTAATCACGGTTAATTTGATCAATTACATGGGAAGGGTAATTAGGGTTTATCTGGGTGAGGATTGGGGGTAATTTTTGGCGCGGGTAATTAAAAGGATTTTTTTAATATGTTTGACTGGTAATAAGTGTGTTGACCCGGGTTTTATTCTGGGTTGAGTTGGTTTCGGGTTAGGATTGTTAAACCGGTGTAGTAGTGTGTTAAAGATTGGGCTCGGGTAATATTTTTGGGCCGAGAAAGTTTAGTTGGATTTGGACTTAACTTGTTAATACAATATGCACCAAGGACCAAATGTGTATATCTTGAAACTTCAGGGACCAATTATGTAAATCTGAAAATTCTCATTAAGGACCAATTTTGACAATCTCAAATAATCCAAGGGTGACTTTTGTAAAATTTGAAACTTTGAAAGATCAATTCTGTCAAAAGCTCAAAGTGCAGGGACTATTCTTGACTTTTCTTCAATCTTTGCTGAAACTTCAAAATCATCTTAGAATAAAATCTTCCACAATACACAATCTTGACCTTCCATTTCAGCTAAAACTCTCTTGATCTCTCGTGCTCGGATTTACACTGATTTGGATCCTTTTCGTGTTTTTGCATATCCGTACTGCACAAGCACAAACTCAAGAAACCACAAATATTAGCAATAAGCGGCTTTTCCTTGGTTGTTTTGGGTCAGTTTTGATAATGAAAAGATATGTGAATAAGCACATATCAAAATACCCCAGACGAGACTATTGCCGTGTCCTCGCATGATCAATCAACTCAGCTTCTAAAACAAGGATTTCAATCTCTTTCTACTAAACCATTGATATGTCCAAACCGTCAAGTTATCTCACACAAGCTAGCCACTTGTGAATGACTAACCGTAAGAAACTTCAAACAATTCAGACAAACCAATTAGAGAAGAAGTAGTCAATGTTCCTCAAAGAGATTAAGAAAGCCTTAATTCTAAAAACGCCCCGTTTACCTTTTAATTCTCATGTATAGATATTACGGTTAAGCACATTCCGATTATGAATGGCGGTTTGTTGAACTTTCATGTCGATCAATAACTCAAACATTTTTCAAACGACACGTTAGGATCCGCGAGTAGAAAACACAACACAGCGTGAAGTGACCATACGGATAGAATACATCGTCCCCGATTTTTCACAAGCTCCCAAACTAAGCGTAAAACCGAAATCATTGTTACATACGACTCTAGATGCTAACACTACCCATGGAAGTTACTTGTGTAATACCTTTTGTTCCCATTTTCCTATTTTCCTCTAGATTTTTATTTTTGTGAGAAATGAATTTCTTCAAGTTCTCATTTCGATAAGAATTATTCCGATAAAGATACAAAGCTAAGTCGATAATTAGTTATCCATCTTTTCTCAAGAACCATTGTCGTAAAAATGAGGTCCACATCAAGGAATTTTATTACTAACTTTTGACTTTTTTCAATTTCATCACTTTTTTCATTTTTTTTTTTTTTTTTTTTTAACATGAACTTATACTTTAACTTATATGAGCTGTGAACCACGGAGCTTCACGGGGTAATTCCAAGACTATAGGCTTCATGAAATGAGGATCCCGCTGGCTAGGCTAAGACCTCACTCAATCCCGGCTAAAGATCCAAGGGTCGATCTCGACACATGACTCACAACTTTACTTATTACTTTATCACTTATTACTTATTGCTCATTTATTTATTACGGATCCTTGATGTGTACCCAATTTTTAAAACAAAGATTCTTTAAAGAAGATAAAGAACTAACTATCGCCAAAAACTCGACATCTCTAATTATTTAGACAGATATGGGGTGAAACAATTTTGTGGGAACAAAAAGCCATAAGTACCTTCGATGGGCTCTAAAGAGAACCAACTACTCCACGCTTAGCATCTAAACTCATAAGTAACTCTATCATTTCTCGATCTCTCCAAATTTAAAATCCCAAATAATGAGATCCGCAGATGCTTAGCCGATAATTTTTATATTATCTATGGTTATGGGAACAAGCTAGGGCTCAACACGCCCGTCAAGTCGAATTCTATTCCTACTCTCACAGTGAAGAAAGTCAATCAAGGTGTCAAAACATATATTAACTTAGCAAATGTTTCGTCTAATGAAATCAAGGTATGCATATTTAAAGTCATTGAGGGTTGCAAAATCCTTAGCCTTTTGAGCTAGAATTCGCATTTTATAGCTTCTAATCTAAGAGACTAGCAAAACTTTTCAATCAAAAGACTTAACAAAAGCTTACAAAAATTTTTAAATTTTGCTCATTTTTGCACAATTTTTCATTTTCTAAGGAAAAGCGGGGGTTGCGAGTACACATGACGAGAAATAATCAAGTGCGGTCAAATCAAATCGAAGATTACCCTACCCCAGACTAGAGCGGAACATTGTCCTCAATGTTTAAAGCAAGGGTATCACGAAAATCTAAAAGCCGTTTATTAAGTATGCTCAAAGATAGCGTTAGTCGATAAGATTAAGGATATCGGATTTCCATCGGCATCGATCATGAAACTCGAGTGGAGAAATGACAAACTTCGAGCACGAGAGTCTTCATATCGGGAACATCCACAACATCACAAACAACCAAACCACGGTCGAAGGCGGACCTCTTCGCGTCACTTATTAGAAAAAGAAGAGAAGAAGGATAAGCGGGGTGCCTCCCACGGCGCTCTTTACTATTTTTGATTCCCGAGTCGCTAGCTTGACTCGATCCCCGCATTCATTGGTTCATGGGTAAAGTTTGTAGATCCGACAACCATGGTGGAATGTCCTCCAAAATAGTGCTTCAATCGATGACCATTCACTTTAAAATTTGGACCATCTGGCTGAGATAACTCAATGGTTCCATAAGGAAATACTTTAGTGATGGTGAATGGTCCGGACCAGCGGGATTTTAGTTTTCCGAGAAAATCTTCAATCTTGAGTTGAAAAGAAGGACTCGATCACCGACATTGAAAACGCGGTTTCTTGATTTTGAGTCATGAATCTTCTTTGTCTTTTCTTTGTAGATCAAAGAGTTCTCGTATGCTTGATCACTGAGTTCATTTAATTCATTCATTTGAACTTTCCTGATCACCCCGTCAATATCGAATTGGCATGTTTCAAGGCCCAAGATATGCTTTGTGTTCTAGCTCAATCGGCAGATGACACTTCTTTCCATACATTAGCTAGTATGGAGTACACCCGATGGGTGTTTTATAAGCGCACGGAAGGCCCATAATGCATCATCTAGCTTATCCGACCAAGAGGCACTCGCCATTCTCTCCTACGGTTCCTCTCTTAATCCCTCGGTTGGAAACTTCCACTTGCCCACTTGTCCTTTCGTTTTACGGGTGGTACGTAGAGAGGACGGTGATGGGTTACACCATACTTTTGCATGACTCTATCAACCTGGTCATTGCAGAAATGCGTACCACGATCACTGATTATAGCTCGTGGAGTTCCAAACCTAGCAAAAGAGATTTTAAGAATTTCACAACAACTCGAGGCGTCATTGGTAGGCAAAGCTGCTTCACTTACCCATTTTGACAAATAGTCAATGGCCACGAGTATGTATTTATTTCCTCCAGATGAAGGAAATGGCCCCATAAAGTCAATGCCCCAGATGTCAAAAATCTCACACACTTGAATGGCGTTGTGCGGCATTTCATTTCTTTGTGAGATATTTTCGACGCTGACAAGAATCACAAGTTTTGACAAATCGTGGGCATCCTCGATAAATCGGGCCAATAAAATCCGAATCAAACATCTTCTTGGCAGTGTAGTTGACTATGATGTCCCCAAGAGGTCCGAATGGAAAGAAGCCTTAAGAATGTCAAGAGCCTCTTGGCTTCCGACCATACACACATCGCCTAATGACTTGATCCGCGCAAATTTTGAATAAGTAGGGTCGTCCTAAGTAATGTTTTACATCTTTAAAGAATTTGTTTTTCTGTTGGGACGACATCCCTTTCACCACAAAGTTACCCGCATGGTAATTTGCAAAGTCGGCAAACCATGGGGTAGAAGAGTCTCTTAGCGAAAAGAATCACATTGAGTGTTTCTAGAGGAAATGTTTCGTTTATTTCTTTTTCGAACACATCCTGGTGAGGGTTTCAAGTCTAGACGGACAGATGATGTGACACAGGTTCTCCCTCCTTTTTGTCAACGAATATAATGATATCAAATTCTTGCAGGAGGAGAACCCAACGGAGCAATCTCGGCTTTGCATCTTGCTTTGCAAAGAGATATTTGAGAGCCGAAAGTGATCCGTATACACCACGATTTGGTCTTCGACAAGATTAGGTATGGTCGAAATTTCAAAACGCATACACCACAACTAATAATTCTTTTGAATCTTCAGAGTGTGTAATGGGCCTGAGCTTAGTCATAGTCTTACTCATAGTGTGATGGGCTGAAAATGCTTGGTTTTACTTGTGTTGCCCCAAGGACGCACCAATTAGCAAAATCACTTGCATCGCACATGAGTTCAAAGGGTAAATCCACGGGCAACTAAGAGAATGGGTGCTTGGGTGCGCCGTAAGCTTCTTTTAATGAAAATTCAAAAGCTTCAATGCACTCAGTGAGAAGATAAAGGGAGCATCCTTCTCAAGGAGATGAGTCATAGGCCGAAGCGGGCATTTTAGAAAAATCTTGTATGAAACGGCGATAAAACCGGCATGACCTAAAAAACTCCTAATACCTTTGACGGTAGTAGGATGAGGTAATTTGGCAATGACATCCACTTTCGCTTTGTCAACCTCAATCCCGTTTTTGAAATCTTATGGCCTAGGACAATTCCTTCCTTGACCATAAAATGGCTCTTCTCCCAATTTAGACAAAGATTGGTGTCTTCACACCGTTTGAGCATTTTTTCTAAATGGGAGGGACATGTTTGAAATGAGTCCCCAATGACCCAGAAGTCATCCATAAACTCACCTCCATTGTTTCCGGATCATGTCGTGGAAAATTGCCATCATACATCGTTGGAACGTTCAGAGCGCTATACATAAAGGCCAAAAGGCATTCGTCAGTAAGCAAAGTTCCATAAGGGCAGGTGAATGTGGTCTTTTCTGATCCTGCGGATCAATGGGGATCTGAATACCCCGAGAAACCATCTAGGAAACAATAGAACTATTCCCGCCTAAGTCTCTCAAGCATCGATCCATGAAGGGTAGAGGAAAATGGTCTTTACGTGGCATCATTTAACTTTGCGATAATCAATACACACCCATCCATCAGAACCAATCGAGTTGGAATTAACTCGTTATCTTCATTTGTATTGACGCGGTTATGCCACCTTTAGGGAACACAGTGGACGGGGACTAACCCAAGACTATCAGAGATCGGGTAAATTAAACCTGCATCAAGAAGTTTGAGAACCTCTTGTTTGATAACCTCATGAATCTTTGGATTCACCCTTCTCGATGTTGGATAACGGGTTTGCAAGTCATCCTCCATCAAGATTTTGTGGAGTACAAAACTCGAGGTTGATACTCCCCATGTGTCAGAGTTTCCAAGCAATGCTTGCTTTGTGTTTCAAGAATACCTTATGAGAGTCGCGGTTTCTCCTCCTTTTAAGTCCTTAGCAATTATGACGGGTAATTTATCATCACTTCCAAGAATGCATAGATGAGGAGGTAGGTCCTTAAGTTCAAGGGCCTCGGAAATTCTTCAAGATGTTTGTACGGATTTGATTTCTCTTCAATCGTGATCTCTTTCGGAGGGAGTGACGGTAATGGATCTTCATTTAACAAATTCTCAAGATAAAGGATATCTCCCTCCGAATCATAAACACCATCATCAATTCCTGGCGGAATCGATTCATCATTAGCAAGAAATTCATCGATCTATTCTAGAAAGAAGTCACCCCTCAAACGGAGAGAGAGGGAAGATCGGCAATAATTGGTTGAGAAGAGTGGGAATTCACAGAATTATGAAAATAACCGAAACTCTTGAGAGTACTCCTCACAAGCAATATCAATTACATCGATTCGATTAATCGATTCAAAGATCATAGTTTGAGGAGTACCTCGTTTGATCAATGTTGAAGGTGACGGCTTCATTACCCACACGTAATGATTTCTTGCTCAAATACATCAATGAGAGCATGCCCGTTCTTCAGAATCCTTCGCCCAACAATTAAGGGTTTCGAACCCGCTGATCGGCATCGAAATCAACAACCATAAATCGGTCACCGAAAATGGAACTTTCCTACTTTCACGACAAATACATCCTCGGCGACCCTTTGGAGGACGCGATATAGAACGATCCGCAAGCTCAAGAGTCATGCGTTGGGGAAAATGGGGTAATAAGTTTCTGAAGTAATTGATTTCGGCATACAAATGATGCTGCACCAAGATCGGCGGGGCAAGCGAGCATTCAATCATTCCTTGAAAACACAAGGTAGAAGAAATTTTCCGGATCTCCTAACTTTCTCGAAGTTTCTTTGGGATAACTCACCGTAGAACAATGCTGGCGTCTCTCGTGAGAGATGTCGTAGCAAGCCATATCAAACAGTTTCTCCTTGTTGCTTAACATGTGTTTGAGAGTTGATGCAAACTTGGGCATCAATATGATAGCATCCGCGAAGCTTATGTCCAATGTAGTTCTTGGAAATTTTGAAAAAAATTTCCATTTGATGACGGATTTTTCGCGAAGAGCTTTTGCTCATTTAAACGTGATGGGTAAGGAATAAACGGTTTAGGATTGGCTGGGGTTCAATCGAGCCACAGGAGGTTCAAAACAACTCCTTGGCTTTGGGTTTCGGACAACTTGAGGATGGACATGTCACATACTCCCACTGTACTCGATTGTGAAGCTGTGGTTGCACTTGGTCCTTTGTCGCCTCGGTTCACTTTCCACTACCTCGAGAGAAGAAGAAGAAGAGTAGTAGGAACCGTAGCGGGTCCATCATATGAAGCACCACTTCGGGTTGTGATTAGCTTTGCATCGCCTCTCGGATTAGCGATCGTGAATGTTAGGAAGAGTACCGGCCCGAGGGTGTCGATCATTTAAAGACGGTTGATTCTTAATGTCAATCCGCTTACCAACAACCTATTCATTTTCGATTTCATGAATTGCTTCAACAACTCATCGATGATGGTCCATGGAACATTCGATCTTTGGCTTGATTTGTGTAAGAAAATTCTCGCTCTTCTCTATTGTTGAACAACTTGATTAGAGAAGGCCTTGATTTTGGAAATTTCCTTGATTATTGCTATGAAAATACCCTGGGTTGAAATTTCCTTGACCTTGGTTTCACTTGGTTTTGGAAATTTTGACTTTGATTTTGAAAACCCAAGACTCCTCTAAAATTTTTGGTTTTGAAAACCTTGGTTTGTTCTATTGAGCGGTTTTGATTACGGTTTTGGTTGAGGTTGGTTGAAACCGGGTCCATTGTTTTAGCGGTAGCTAAGACGGTGGTTCAGATCTCCATAGAGCACGGTATTGTAGTTTCCTAGCAATTGGAAACCCCGCCCAACATGCGTTTGCTTCAAAGGGTGCGTACCACCGGTGGCTGTACATACAGTTGTAATAGGATGGGGACCTCCACAAGTAACACATAGTCGGGCTTCCACTTTCACTTGATTTTGACTAGACAGAGGTGATGTACATTTCAAAATAGCAGTGTTCAAATCCAGAAACTTTCTTTGAAGAGGTTAGAGAACCAAAGCTTGAATTGCTTCCGTGATTTTGTCAATCTTGGCATCGGTGCTAGATTGACTCACGCATGAAGTAGAAGGACCAACAACTGGGAAACAACCGGTCATTTGCTTCGTAGCAGGCGGACGTCTTTTCATGAAAGTTCCACCGCGTGGCAGACTTCCGCGTTTCAACGTCAATTATCTGCGTATCAATTTGGGTGACAAGCAACATATTAGCTTTTGCTCAAGCAAGCTTGTATTTCCAATCCAAGGAATTGAGAGAATCTTGATCAGATTGACTCGCTCCATTATAGAAAGTATCGAGTTGCATCAACTCGGAGAAACCATGGTGAGGACATTTTGCGAGCAACTCCTTAAAACGATCCCGAAGGTATTCGATTCAGTCGATCAAATCAAACTTTGTGTGAATGATGATTTCGCTTTTAAGACTCGTGGTTTAGAAGTGGATAGAGAGAAGGGTCTCGAACCCCATTCACAAATTTCACCGTGTCTTCCCAGTAACCGTAGAAACTTCGATCAAGATGAGGGGGTTGTTTGCATTCATCGGGTAGCCAACCGGTTTTTTACTTGTCCCTCTAGGAAAATGGGAAATGAAGAAGCTTGACAAAGATCGGTATGGACATTCTATTTACATGGTATTGATGCATCGTTCGGAGATGGAGCTCTTGTTCCGGGGAGGAGGATTAGGACCAGGTGTGTGGTGGTGTTAAATATGACTTCGGGTGCGTTCGATTCATTATGAGGATCATCCTCTCAAAACCATAGAATTGGCTTGAGGTTACAAGATTCAGTAACCCGGTTTTGAGTTCAAAATTTTCACCACAATGGTCGAATAACAATAGCATCTCCATACCCATCATGCTCTACAAGATCGATGGCGGGAGAAGCTTTGTAGGTCGACATAGGACGTTCTTCCGCCATGATAACGAAGTAGTGTGAGCACCGATCTCTGGATCCGATTTGATGGGGCGTAACGTCCTACGGATACCACCCACCGGTTTCTTGGAATCCTGAAAGTTCAATAAATGGGCTCACGATTCTAGCGAAAGAGCAAAGTTTTTAATACTAGAGTGACTCTAAGATAAACTGTTCAGAGAATGGGAATTATATAATGTATCTTCTATTTATTAGCAAAACGGAAAGAAGAATCTTTTGGGTTTTATATTTTTAATATGTTTTACAAAGAAAAAGGAAAATATTTTGGATTTTTATTTTAAGAAAATATAACTTCACATATATAGAGTATGAACAAGGAGTGAATATTCAAATCACTAATCATGGTCAAAGACGAAGATTGTTAGCACAACCTCCCCGAATGCACGTGGCCAATTTGATTGGTCGACCCAAACTCCACAGCCAATACTTTATTATTGGCACAAGAAACTTCAACGGCTGGACACTGATAATGAAGGAGGGTTATGTGTGTGGATAAATCCTCAACAATATCGTAATAAAAAGCAGATTCATTCTCTAGAACCAAAGCAATTAAGTCAGAGATCCGTTTAGTGTTTCCCCATGTCGTTAAGTCGTTTTCCAACGACAGGCTCGTTCTTGGTTTAATTTAATGCTCGATGATCGGGGTGATTATCGGGATTGAACAGAAAAGGGTTAATGATAATACTAGACGACAATTCTAGGAAAAATCTGAGGAAGAAAATTAAAAGCTAAATTATATTAAATAAACGCTTATCACTATTTTTAAAATTGATTTTCTTAAAAGATTTTACTTTTACTCTAAATTTGAATTAAAACTAATTTTAAACTTTAAAACTATTTTTTAATTAAAATACTAAAAATCATGAAATTAAAGAGGAAAATTGTGAAACTATTTTTCAAAGATCTAAAATAACTAAAGAGAATTTTCAAAACTAATTTTGTATTTTTCTGATTTATATTCTAATTTATATGATTTAAAAACTATTTAAAACTAATTAAATGACTAAAAATTACAAATTAAACTAGGAAAATTATGGAAAGATTTTTTATTTTTGGCTTTTATATTTATCTTAATCTATGAAAATTGAAAACTTATTTTTTGAAGATTTTTCATTTATTAAACTGTATTAAAAGCTATTTAAAAAGTCCTAAAACTGATTAAAATAAAGAAAAATAGCAAAAGAATGGAAAATTATGAAAATTCAGGAAAAGTCTAAAATATTATTCTAAATTTATGAAAAATATAAAAACATATACTAGTGTGCAAGGTTATGAAGCTGTAGTGAAATGTGCTTATAAATAAGCACTCAAATTAAGCAAATAAGCACTAAAGACCACCAAATGAAAGCAGAAGCTAAAATATGCCAAACTTATCTATAAACAACTAATTCCAACTGCTATAAACCTCTAGACAACCAGCTACTAGCTTATGAGTTCAAAATCAAATAAGAAAGTACTCTAAGCCAACAGTGATTAGGCTCTGATTTCAAGCTTGGAAAATAAGTGTCTACCCTAAAACCAAAACCAAATATCACAATCTCAAGTAGACCTGCAAGGAGCATATAAACTACCAAAAGCTACATGATTGTACCAAGACAACGGCTCTCCTTGAAATTGCCAATGCAAGGACAAACCCTGTTTCCTCAGGTATGCGAGTGTATGATTGAGGCAAGCTTGATTTGAAGCTTATAAAAAATTACAAAAATTCTACAAAAATCAGATTTCAACTAAAGACCAATTGAACTAGAAAAATCCCGAGTTTGAAGTATCAATTATCTTAACTCACTCAAATCGAGTTCATGAAAATAAAGAGAGCCACAAAGTTTTGAAAGCGAAAACGTTTTATGGTTTTGACTTTATAGAACACTTATAAACTGAAGTTTTGACTAAAGTGAGATTTGAATCAAATTTTCTGATTGATTATGTTATTTAAGGATGTAATGAAACCTACTAAGCTATATTGTCCTAGCAATCTAAAGCCTAATTTGCAAGGCAACTTCTATACCTCTATTCTAGCCTAACTGATAGCATGTGAAATCGTAGATCAATTGCATTTATTTTGACTTTTTGATTAGAAGCTATGCAAGATTAAGTCCTAAATGACTTTATCAACTGAACCTAGGATATTAGACTTGCATCAAACAACTTATCCTCGCACTAACAAGCTAATCTTATAGCACCATATGACCCTTAGCTATCCAAACACTAGTTAATGAACTGCTTGCAATTTAAACTACTTAAATCTTAACTATATCAAGCTAAACTTATGACAACAACATTATAGGACGTAATAACTAACAGATGCAAACAATTGAATTCAATACTACACTAATATAAACAACAATATTCTACTTCTACACCACTATTGAACACCTGATAGAATTAAGCACTCAAGGAATCCAGCTTATACCATAACCAAACTACCTATTTTAAACCAAATCCAGACCCCTTCAGATCAACCAAATCGGCATCCATTTCCATAATCGCTAACCAAAATTTCCCTACAGCTTTGACTTTTCGCGATCCAAGATAGCAATTTTTGTGTTTTGAGTAAAACAAATATAAGCTAACAAAAGCTATTAAATAGCAATAGCTATGTAAGCTTATCAATTGAGTTGTATTTTTAAAGATTTTATTTATTTTTTGATTTTTGAGTTTGAAAATACTTAACACTTTGAAAATCTTGAAAAAGTTAGATGTTATAGGTAATAAATGGAAAAACTAAACAATAACACTTGTGAAATTAACCAAATTCTTGAATTGTTACTAAGAGAAAATGAGTTACAACTGGCTAAAATGCCTTAGTTCAATACAAGGAAGATTAACATTACAATTTAGAACTTAATTAAGACATAAAAATTGAAAACGACATACAAGAAAAACTAAAAAACTTGTGAAAAACTACTCTTGAGGTCCTATATATACTTGAGCTTCTGAAGCTCCTCTATTTATCATCAAAAGTCTTCTTGAGTGATGCTCTCCTATGAGCATAATAACCGCTTCCCACCTCTATTTCGACCATTGGATCATTTGACTTATTTTGGCCATTGATGGTTTTGACAAAATGGATATAGCAACGTGGCCCTAGGCACACGGATTTGAGTGTAAGATGTCGGAGAAAACAATATACCCTTAATCACGGCTTTGGATTGTTGTTGAGGTGGAGTGATAAGGGTGGTGGATATGAGCCGGATCTGGGGTGTGAGTTCGTCAGAGAATTTTTGGCGAAGAAGATGGGTAAAAAAGGAGGATTTTTTTTAAAGGGTGTGGGTTGACTGGGTTTGACCCGGTGTTATATTAATAGGCAGGTTCAAAACAGGGGGGTTCACAGTTGGTTTCGGGTTAGGATTGCTCAAGGTATATTGGCGAATCAAGTTTAGTTTGGTATTAAACAACAAGGACCATTCTTGCAATTTCACAAAATGCCCAAGGACCAAATCTGTAATTTTGCAAAGTTGTTCCAAGGGTCAATTTGCCAAGTTTCATTAGTACAAGGACCATAAAAGATAATTTTCCATTTTAAACTTCCAAGGACTATTTTTGCCAATTTTGAAACTTGAAGGACCAAACTTGTAAATTCTCCAAACTTTTTACCCAAGGATCATTTTTGATAAATTTGATTTTGAAAGGACTTGGGTTGACTTTTATTCCAAAACAAATGCTCAGGGACTGATTTTGCCAAGATTTGAAAGTTTGAAACCGCCAATTATGCAAACTTTGCTCGCTTTTCTTATCTGATTTTAAAATTTTGCATCCTGAAACATATAAAACACAATTTTGGAATATTCCATTCAGCAAAAATTTTGATGCATTTCAGTGTTCGGTTTAAATGTTTTGGATCCTTCAATTTGACCAAAATGATTTGCATGATCCCGGTACACACAACTCATCATACCACAGTAACCTATTATAAGTGGCCATAGTCTTCAATAAACTTGGTTACTTTGGGTGATTTTGCAAAGAAAAGTTACGGCAGAATAAGCACATATCAAACCTCTTTTGACCTAATAAAGTTACGTCGTAACCTTTGGGAGGAGTTACGTCGTAACCTCTTGATAAGTTGGACTTCTGGGTCACACAATAGTTACGACGTAATGTGAGAGATGAGTTACGCCGTAACTTCTTCCAAATAAGCATACTGTGATAAATCTTTAGTAATGTTTCCATTTCCGCGTCTCTTTAGCTCCAATGCTCGTAATTTACCTGAAAGTGTAGAACAATGGAAAACAAGCGTAAATCCATATAAATGATATAAATAACGAGCATTGTCGGGGGAAATTGACACTTAATATTCAGGACTATTTGATGTTATCAATACCCTGTCACTGCGCCTAGTTACTAACTTAACTACGTCAACATTTCCGCTTTCCATTATTTCTTTGAGGGATTTGAATTGTTCTTGGATGATTGTATCAATTCTTTGTTCAACAAAGGGTTCTAGCAATGAGTTGAACTGGTTAGGTTGATCTTCTCTAAGAGTTGGGTTTTCTAGAAGTTGATTTAGAATCATTTCTTTCAGATAAGAGATAAGAAAATATAAGAAGCGTATCTCATTTTATCTCACAAAGAGATAATACAATATACAAAAGAGGCGCATCATTTTAAGTAGGGTTACACACAAAGGATTTTTTATTTTAAGGCATCGGGTTAGACCATCAATCCATCCAGGTTCCAAAAATTTACAACACCACTCTTTCATTTTTTTATATAGTATATATTTTTCATTTTTGATATATATTATTTTGTTTGATAAGTTACTTTAATTTACAAATTTAGTACTTCATAAAAAAAAATTAGATAAAGTAACCTAGTGATTATAATCGCTTATTATATTAGAAATAACTTTAAGGAGTAATTAACCTTAGGATATTTCATTTAAGAATTTTTAATCTCCCAGGATAGTTTTTCAAAGCTAGACCTATAAAAGTTTTATATACCTTTAAGGAAAATAAAACATTAGAGCTCACTAAAAATAAGAAATTTCAACACACATCGTGTTAAAATTTTCGTGGAGATTTATTGTCAATATCTTTAAGATATGACGAAAGATAATGATAATAAGGAACCTAGTACTAATACTTCAAATAGTACACCCCAATTTCAATGCCCAATCCTAAAGCCCGCAAATTACTCATTATGGGCAATTCGCATACAAATCATTCTCGAATCAAATAGCTTATGGGAAACAATAGAGCCGACTGATTCGACTCAACCCAATAAGAAAAAAGAGAAAACCGCTATTGCATTTCTTTACCAAGCATTACCCGAAGAACAATTACTTCAAATAACAAAGAACAAAACCGCAAAAGACATTTGGAATGCTTTGAAAACTAGACATCGCGATAAGATAGAGTTCAACAAGCAAGACTTCAAACACTCAAATCCGACTTTGAAATGTTATACATGAAGGAAGACGAGACAATCGACACCTTCACTACAAAACTTACAACACTCGTAAACAAAGCCGCTAGTCTAGGACACACCATAGAAGGTGAAACCTTGATGGGAAATTACTAAATGTTGTACCCGGTAGGTATCTGCAAATAGTCGCATCCATAGAACAATATTCTGACCTAAGTGAAATGACTATGGAAGAAGCAATTGGAAGACTTAAAACCTACGAAGAAAGGATTAATTTTAAGAAGGATAAACAAGTGAACAGTCAAGAGAGTTTGATGTTCACACGATATGAAGGACAAGGAAAACCTTTTAGAGAAAATGGTCAGGGAAGATTTAACTAGTCTCGAGGCCGAGAACAAGACAAGAACAATTATCAATCCAAAAGAGAAGAACGAGTGTTTTTTGAAGAAGATACAAGAGACAAATCTCAAGTCACATGCTACCGATGTCACAAACTAGGACATTATGCCTATGAATTTCAAAATAAACGCAAGAATCAAATCGAGAGAACAATCCAATTTTATTGAAGAAGACTTAGAGCCAACATTGCTTATGGCGACTATAATCAAGAGAAATGATACAATGAGCATACCGCAGTTGAGTGCGGTGAGTGAAAGCGAAAAAAGAAAGCGGCCGGTGAGTGCAGTGAAACAGCAGAGATTATAGAAACAACAGAGATTGCAGAAACAACAGAGATTGCTGAAACAGCAGAGAGTGCTAGAACAACAGAGAGTGCAAAAACCACAGAGAGTGCAGAAATCACAGAGAGTGCAGACACAGCAGAGAATGCAGAAGACAGCAGGGAGTGCAGAAGATTCTAAAAATTCGATCAATGTTGCAGCGAATGTTAAAGGAAGAAAAATGGAGTTATGTGAGACGACTACAAAAGACTTAAAGATCTACGTCGCAGCGATTGTGATTAAGGGGGAGAATATTGGGTTAATGATAAGGTTTTAAAATGTACCTTTTTGAGGGGTCGTTTAAGCCCTTATTTGATCACTTTTGTATCCGTTATTATTTAATATCATTCCTTTTCACTTTTAGGTATCTTGAAGGCAAAATACTGGAATGACACTTATTCGGACGAAAAGGCGAATATACTGAAGAAAATGGCCAAAGTCAAAAATCGAGACACTCAGGCTGCTTGGAGCTGAAGACGGCGGTCAGGCATAATCAAATCAGTGACGCCGCCGGACAACTTTTGTGACGGCTGAGAGCCAAATTGCTTATTTACAAGTGACGACTTCCGGGTTTTAAAAGAGTAGGGCGTCGCGCTGCGGCCTAGATTTGATCCTAACTTCACGTCGAGAGGCTCAAGGGACGGCCGTCCAAGCATAAGGTGAGCCGTCGCAAGACTAACGTGGCCAAGACGAAACCCTAATAACGATCGACGGCGGCCACAAATCAAAAGGTAGACGCCGCATTTGTAATCTTATATATAAATCCGAATTTTTAGTTTTCATGTGTAGTCTTTAGAGTAAAACCTAAACCGAACCAAGGTTGTCTTGTACAGTATTTTAGGGTTCCATACCCTATCTTACATCAAGATAAGTGTTTTACTTCATTAATTCAATTATGTCTTCAATTACTTGTGTGTATGCTTGCATGTTTTCCATGTCCGGCTAATTTACTTTTGTGTTTGCTTGAATATTGATTGGTTGTCTCTTATCTTAATTGTTAATGATCTAGTATTGCGATAGGTCATTCGTTGTGTAGTTAATGTTTGATTAATCTTTGTGAACCTTAGCTTATAGTACCTAGAGTCATTGTAGGCTAAACCATCCGAAGATTACCTTAGAGTTAAAGTTTATAAATCCTAGAGATTTTGCAGTCATTAACCTTTGGTAGTTTCAAAGAGATAGGGATAAACGCATACCCTACGACCTTAGACACGCAACGCAATTAAGAATAAGGACGTGAAAATTTAACCACCAATAGGAGATAATTAAAGAGTAATAAAACATAAGTAAACACATCTTTAAATCATCATACAAGCACACAATAATTAGACATAGACTACATACACCTTAGATTAGATAATTAGACGAATAGAGTAATCGGTAGAAATACCAACCCCCAAATCCATACCCCGAGATTTGTACCTTTCCATTTCCTAAAAACATAAAAAAAGATAAAAAATAATCTTCCTCAACCCCAACCTTAGCGTAGTAACTTCTCACTAGTATTCCTATTCCCCTAGAGAATGATATCAATTCCCGTGTTTACAAGTTAATTCTTGTGATATCATTGATCTTTCATCAATAAAAAATCGCACAACAACTTAACAAGTATAACAAATGGTCTTCAAAACTTTCATACTTTAATCACATATTAAACAAAGGTTTGAAACTTCCTCTTAATTTATTATATTCTCTTATTTATATTTGCCATTTGCCATTTGCATTACATACTGATTAATTGACCAACAGATTAACCAAACTCATTTGCTATCTAACATTTTCATTTAATATTTGTTATGTTTAATTGTTGAATTTTAGTGATGTTTTTAGCTTCTTTTTTTTTATAGGTTATCAAGTGTATTTAGTATATATTAGTTGTAAGTGTTGTTTTTAGCATCAAAGTTCAAAAGTTTTGGTTCCATTTTATAATGGACTCTGATTGTAGGCTTTAATGCTTTATCTCTTGTAATGTGTTTATGTTGGATAGTAGCATTAATCATGGCAAAGTATAAAACACTTGAATTGTATTTTAAAAGAAAGCCTGAGGATGCATCTGGCATTGCTTCAACGTTTATTGCATAACTTTCTTTAATATCTAAGACTATGTTTTGAACTTTTAGTAGTTTCGGACTTTCGCCCCCTACTAAAATTGTTCAAGTTCCGTCTATGAACTCATCATTAGAGACTAAGAGCCCCTATTCAACCTAAGAAGTTATGGATACTCCTACCTTGCCTTCGATATTATGGTTTCTTGGTTTCTTCTTGATTTTAGTGAATGCAACTCGATTAAATATCAAAATGAGGAAGCAGGTTAACTATGTTTAACATAAAGTTTGGGGATAATGAAATTGTGTGTAACATACACATGAATGTTTTTGGTTAATTAGTTTTCATGCTACTAAAGTTCGGGGATAATGAAATTGTGTGTAACACATACATGAATGTTTTTTGTTTATTAGTTTTCTTACAAACGCCAAGAAATGAAAAGCATGTTTATAAGAACAAAAAGATTCAGCCCTAAATAACGAGGTTAGAGATTTATCAATGATCACCCAAAAAACTGTTAATGGAACTTAGTTATGCCTTTTATGAAGTAATATGTCAAGATTACAATTATCTATACTATATATAAGGCGAAAAAATATTTACGAAAAACTTAAAAACTTGATAATTTGAGTAATGATGACACAATACTTATAAAAAGAAATGCAAACTATTAAATATTTAATTACTTAATTATAATTTAAATTATTTATTTTTGTCACATGTACTTACTCCACAACCGTAGGCTTTTTTATTTATTTTATTTTTTTTCTTTTGAGCCGTAAGCTTTTTGTTACAACAATAATTTCCTCTAAAATAAGTAGCTCCGTTTGGATATATCAAGTTTATCACGCAAGGACGAAGCACATTAATGTTCGGTATCATTTCATACGAGAGGTACTGGAAGAAGGTGGAGTCAGGATCCAGAAGATCCATACTTCTAAGAATCCCGCAGATATGCTAACTAAAGTAGTAGTTTGGCCTGGGATCAAGTTCAATGCTGATTTGGACTTGATCAATATTCTGAAAACTTGAAGATTTGTTTGAAGACTCCACCAACGATGGTTGACAGCGAGATTGAAGGAATTGGTATTTCGCCAAGGTGGAGATTTGTTGAATAATGGCTCAATATTGTCCAAGATATGCAACTTGCAAAAGATATGAAATCTTTAGAATCTTATCAAAGATTATGAAATCTATCTCAGAATCCGCGTTGGAGCCAAGTTGCAAGCAAGTTGAGATGGTTTTGAAGCCTATAAATAGAAGGATTTTCCATTGAGTTTGACACACCAAAAACACACACAAGCAATCTTGTGTGTCTTTCTTCCTTTCTTTGTTGTAGTAGTATATGTTTCAATAGTTTGAGAAATATATAATTTGTTGGTGTTACATTCTCTTGTTTAGTTTGATATTGTCTAGTTTTCAATAAGCTAATATGGGGTATAGTTGTGGTGTTGAACATTCACACCATTTACCTAGTCGGTGGGATATTATCGCGGTTATTCCACAACAATGTTAACAGCTTGCAGCATGCAACTTGCATTTTACGGTTTTCCGCTTATATCTAGTTTGCCAAACATATCCTTAAGATTTATTGCATACTTAGATACATAAAAAGTGAAAGACATTACACACGTCGTATCAGTGCATTATGAGATCATGAGTTCATCATGACATTCCAACTAAATGGAAACACTACGGAGGACCGCGGTCTCAACTGTGAGCCCAGGTCCGAACCCAAACAAGACGCCCCACTCTAGACCCTCTCCAGTGGTATTCATCTTATTTGCAGCCGAAGATTTTCTCAGTTCATTTAGGATGAAGAGAACAGAAGCACCCCACATATTCCCATACTCGCTGAGCATGTGACGTGAGGCTCTTAGTTTGTCCGGTTTAAGGGCTAGTTTTTCCTCCACTCGGTCCAAGATTGCAGGGCCGCCTGGATGTGCAACCCAAAAAAGTGAATTCCAATCAGTGATGCCAAAGGGTTGAAAGGCCTCAATCAAGATATTTTCAATGTTGTTCGAGATAAGTTTAGGAACATCTTCGCGGAGATAAAATATAAGGCCAGCCTCACGAAAATTAACATTAATTGCTCCCTCGCTTTCAGGAACAATAGTCTGGGCAACAGAAATAATTTCAAATAGAGGTTTTTCGACATCAAGCAAAGGCTCAGAACCAACTACGACAGCTCCTGCACCGTCAGCAAACAAAGCTTGGCCTATAAGGTTATCAATATGGGTTTCATTAGGCCCACGAAAAGTTACAGCAGTTATCTCCGCACGCACAACCAACACACGAAGCCTTTGTTGTTCTCGGCTAAGTCTTTAGCCAAACGAAGGCCGAGCCACCACCAAACAACCTTGTTGGTACATTATAAAGCGCTTGGACGAAGGATCAAGGTTAAGGAGTTTCGTGAGTTGGTAATCGGCTCCTGGCATATCAACGCCACTTGAGGTGCTAAAAACCAAGTGGGTGATCTTCGACTTTGGTTGACCCCATTCCTTGATCGCTTTAGTTGCAGCTTCTGCACCGAGCTTTGGCACTTCCAACACCACAATATCTTGCCTATCATCTAAAGATGGGGCCATATAAGCCGATATTTGGTTTCTCTTTCAAGATCTCTTCGGTCAAGTACATGTATCGCTTTTTTATCATAGATTTATCACCTGAAAGTTGCATTAAAAAGCTCACATGTTAACAAGTATAGCTGAATAACGAAATTCATCATTATGTAGAGACATATTTTGTACATTTTAACTTACAAATACGTCTAAATTTTTCTTTAAGTGCTTTCATATGCTCGCTTTTTGTAATACGAAAATAGTAATCTGCAAACGTGCTTTGAAGCACACAATTAGGCGGTGTTGCTGTCCCGATAGCCATTATTGTTGCTGCTCCTTTGATTCGTTGCCCCTTTTGAACCTCCAGCTTGCTCGACATTTTCAAGTGAAATTAGAGCTAGCCAATTATATGCTAAATTACTAAACAATACGAATATGTGTGATGAGATTGTTTATGGCCGGTATGGTAGCAATTTATAGAAAAACCAAAGCTGTGGCATGTGAACGTTAAGTGTATTAAACCTATAAGTTTCTAGCCTCAATTGGTGTAGGAGTATATTGGTGCAGGAGTATATATCATTGAATAGGGGATGATGAATTCAAAATTTTGCTAACATTAAAGACTAAGTATATAAAATGTTACGTGTGTTTTATAGTGTACAAATTGTTTTGTACATTTGCGTGTTATATCCATCATTTGATAAAGTTTAAGTCTTACGAAATTTTTGTTTAAAATAAAATAAATAATTGTTTTGCAATAATTATATTTAAACATGAGATATAATGTTTGTGCTTGTTGAATATACATACAATAGTCATATATGTGTATAATTTGACATAGTTTTAAATCAAACTAACATGATAATTATAAAACCAACCACTAATTTCATGCTTAAGAAAGTAGAAACAAGAAACGAAAAACCGACTAGCAATTGTATTGCGCTACAAAAGTAAAAGAGAAACATAATATCTAGAAGCATTTTACATTCATCAAGCTGTACAAAGATCTATATTGCAAGACATCCAAAGTGGAACATATATACGGCAAAATATAACAATATATCTCAACAACCACCGTGTTGCATACTGTGTTATAAAGCATTTGAAATATTTTTAAAAAAGAAGGTTTAAAAAATAAGATATAACATTTGCTTATAATGACAAATTTTAATAAATACATCTATAATAGAATTATTTGCAACACTTTAAAGCACTTTTTATAAAAGTGGTTGTTTAAAAAAAATACAAAGTAATTTAATATAAGAAGAAAAACTTCTATAACTATAATTACCTAATAAATATTATTTTTAAAACACCCATAATATGAAAAATACTTGTTATTATACATACTGTACAAACTAATAAAACACATAAAGCTTTATACAATTTATATGTAAACAAGTTGATACTACATATAGTTTAAAAAAAGGACTAGACCAACGGGTTCAATCGGGAACCGGAGTCACTACCGGTTCGGCTAGATTATAAAAGTCGTACGAAAACAATATTATCAAATCAATAGAGCTTCAAATGCATACTAAATTACAATGTTCAAAAAATATTATTAAATCGCAAGACTGTCTCAAGAACCAACATATACACCTTTTATAAATTTTTTGATAAAACTTACTGTAAAAACTT
Source organism: Chrysanthemum makinoi (assembly GCA_910596185.1). Taxonomy (NCBI): domain Eukaryota; kingdom Viridiplantae; phylum Streptophyta; class Magnoliopsida; order Asterales; family Asteraceae; genus Chrysanthemum; species Chrysanthemum makinoi. Next base: position 305,723,863 of record OU343223.1, on the reverse strand, counting down.
AAAAACTTTGTTTAATAAAAATTGGACGAGTTTTTCAAAGCAAAAGATGCAAAGTGGCAAAGTGATAAGTGCTAATTATATATTTATATTATATATATATATATATATATATATATATATATATATATATATAAAATCTAGATCAAATAAGATCAAACTTAAAGTTGTTAAAATGAGATCAAACAAAAATTTGACAGTTTACTCTCCTTACAACAAAAAATAATATCAACTACAACGATAGATTTATTTTTAAAATTTATGAAACCTAGATGTTTTAGTGGTTTTTTAGACTTGATCTTAGTTTGATTAATGTGAGATCAAACTTAAAGTTGTAAAAATAAGATCAAATCTAAAAAAACTACTAAAACATTTAAAAATAACAAATTTAGCAATCATACACAAAAAAATAATATTTTAATACAAATTAACATTTTAGCAACTAATAACCAAATGATACATGAGTTTGGATTAGTGGTACACCTGATACACACTACACTAATAAATATTCCAAAACTTGATACACATACAAAAATCGAGCACATTAAACTTCTAATCAAAGTGTATTAGGTTTCAGAAATTTTAAAAAAGAAATCTATCGAAACTTTACAATTTTAGTTGTAGTAAATAAAAAATATTTTTATGTAAGGAGAGTATCTCTTGTCAAATTTTAGTTCGATCTCATTTTAACAACTTTAAGTTTGATCTAGATTATATATATATATATATATATATATATATATGTATGTATGTATGTATGTATATATATATATATAGAGTCCTGATCGATTGAAGTAAGATTTTTGGGATTGAGAAAATTGGTTAAATCATGTCCACTTATCTCATCAAAACAATAAAAGGGTATGATAGGTATTATATTTAATTAATTATATTTATTCATGTACATTTATGATGATTAAACGCTTTCCTCTTCTTTTCTTGAGCCCATGAAAGAAAGAAATGATATCCAAAATAAAAGTTCCTATATGTGGAATCGGCTTTTAATAAATCCTTACGTAAGTTACATTTATTTTATATTCTCAAATATAGTGAATCAATATCTTTTGAATAAGTAAAGATTCCAAATTGGTGTGCTATTAATTCAAAGGAATTGCTTTTTTATCATATTGATTGTAATTTATTTACTAGTTTATAAATTCCAATGTGATTCAAATTACAAACACTGTTATAGTGGTTCACTAGTTCGATAATGAATATTCAAATATTATAGTTTACCCAACCATTAAGTATTATCATATCGCGGGGATTCAAACATCGATTATTACACCGACCAAAATATGATGCTAGTAAGTAATTGCAATAACTCGAAAACTAATTCATGAAGTTGCATTGATTCAAATTTAAACAAAACTAATGATTAAGTATTTATCATATAGATTCAAAGATCGACATAATTATGTTTCTTAAAAAATATGACACTTTAGTAAATTGCAATGATTCAAAACCGATAAGTTAAGTAATTGCAATGATTCAAAACTCAACAAAACGCAACATTCAGCTTTTATTTATTGATCTAAACCATGATTCACATGTTTTAATGTTATATCTATGAGTTAATGATTCATGTATCCGATGCTTAAATAAAAAAGCTATGATTCATATAGTTGAACGATGAACTAGCACATTTAGTGATAAAAAGAAACATGATTCATATAGCTAACACATGATTCAGTGTTGAAAGGAAAGAATGAAAAATTAGACACTTAAAAAAAGTTAAACATACACTCTTGACTATTGAACGCTCATATACTTTTAGTTATGAATATAAATTAGAATAAATAACAGATTCAGTAAATAAAAATTCTAAATGTTTGCCATGGAATCTTTTTGTTAGTTTTTATTTTGACATTCTCAAATCCATCATTAAGAAAATATGAATCTTCGAAATATATGATTGATTAATAAACAAAAGGCTAGGATGGTTGAAATATATTAAGTGCGAGAACTGCGAGAACTCCCATTGACCAATCATAATTTAGTAAACCATTTTTCTTTTAAATTAATATAATTAATTCGTAGGGGCATTATGGGTAATTAACATCCACACCTTCTTTAACTGATAATTCAAAATTTTCCTATAATTCAAAATTTTCCTATAATCGGGCAAAATTTTCCTTTATCACCGTGATTGAAGGATCTGCACAATGTATCTCACACTAAAACCTATTCTAAGAAAAACCGCCGCCCCCAAATTCTCTTTGTAAATTCAACCGATCTGTGTTTACAGAAAAATTGTTCAACCGACCTTTGTTTACAAAGAAAATTGTTCAACCGATATGTGTTTTACAATATATTTACGGTGATTTAATGCTGAGGTAAAAAGTTTAATAAATAAATCATTAGTAATAATTCGATCGCTAGTGCCACCATGAGATTCTTCAATATGTATATCAAGAAATATGGATGTTATTATATTTAATCCGAAGACGGTGAAATCATGTACCACGATTTTGTTGTATCCTTATTTTTATTTCTATTGATTGTGTGTTGGATTAGGTGATTAAACAAATAATAAGTCTTCTTTATCAATGAGTCATATGATTACACTTATGAAAACTTACAAGGAATGGGCTACTGTAATTTGATTCTGGGACCGTTGTACTGTCGGTTTGATTTGTAAATCAACCTATTCTACTTAGGTTAGGCTTTTGTTACGTGTATGTTCTATTCTAAGCATCTATTTAAACTAATAAAAGAGAGTTTTTAACCTCTTTCTTCATAAAGTTTTTCTTTAATTATCTTTGCATCTAATGTTGACAAGTGTCTATGAAAAGAACTTTAAATGCTTCTTTAAATTACTCGTGTGTGGTTATTAACTTATTTTACAGCTAAAGCATTATTCATGTCATTGTTTTATATGTAGAATATTTAAAACCATATTAAATGTCATTGTTTTATTAAAAGGATGTTGAATTCACCGCTATTTCTAAAATTAACTCGCAATTTCACGATGACAAGTGTCCAAATAGCATTTTGAAATTGTCATTTGATTTAGCTTTGTTCAAATAACGTTTACTTTATTTGACTTTTTGCTATTTTTGTGCTAAAAAACTAATTATGGCAGATTTTGTAATATTATTGTGCATAAAATTTTTGTTTTTGTCAATATTAATATTCTTAATTTTAAAGAAAACATATGGGACTTTTATAATAATAAATATATTAAAGGCAACCTTCATATTTTTTTTAAGGTGGTGACTTGCATACTCTCTTGATTGATTGGGACACTCTAATTTAGAGTGTATTAACACTTATACCCTCACATGATATTACCCATTTTCACTTTGTAAGGGTATAATTGTCAAGACACACTAAATTAGAGTGTCTCAATCAATTTAAGGAGTGTGCAAATCATCTCTCATTTTTTAAACGTCTAATGCCTCTTTTACTTTACAACTCGGATTTTGGATATAAAGTTATTTAAAGGGCAAATGGCACAAAATAACACTCAACTTATGGTCTATTTTCAATAAAGGTACTCTACTTTTTTTCTTGCACATAAAGGCGCTCAACATTTTTTTTTGTGCCTATTTAGGTTTTTTTCTAACTTTCGTTAACTCATTTCGTTAGTAAGTTACGTGTTTGGTCCTTGAATTTGTATGATCATTTCATGCACCGTCCATCACCACCAAAAAATATTTAAGAAAACAAATTTTCAAAAAAAAAATTTTGAAAAAAAAAATCTCGGTAAAAAAAGTTTCCAAAAAATTTCTAAATTTTTTTTCGAAATATTTTTTTCGAAATGTTTTTGGAAACTTTTTTGATAATTTTTAATTTTTGATTTTTTTTTCTTTTTTTAATTTTTTTTAATGTTCTTGAATTTTTTTTTTCAGGAAATGTTTTTTGAATTTTTTTTGGAAACTTTTTTAACCAATTTTTTTTTTCAAAAACTTTTTTATTTTTTATTTTTTGGTAGTGGTGGACGGTGCATGAAATGATTATACAAACTCAAGGACCAAACACGTAATTTACTAACGAAGTGGATTAACGAAAGTTAAAAAAAATAATAATAAAAAAAAAATAAATAAAACACCTAAATCGGCTAAAAAAAGTTGAGCTCCTTTATGTGCAAGAAAAAAAGTAAAGTAATGTCTTTTTGTGCCATTTGCTCTTATTTTAAGTCAATGTTTTAAGAAATGACTATTGCTCATTTAAGGTGAAGGGTACACTGATTTTGATCAACTACGTTGTGTTTTTTGATATTCATTATCTAACCGTTATTTTCCAAATGTTCGTTTAATTATGATAATCTTGATTTATCTTTAACAAAAGTGTTATCAATAAAAAAATAAACCCATTTATACCATGCTACTGTTTTCATATTTGCTTTTAAATAATTCAAAAAAAGTCAACCACATAGCCTTTTATATTGAACAAGTGCATTTGTTACGTACTAATTTAGTATGATATATGATCATCTCTCATTTAAATGTGAAGCGAAAAAAAAAATGTTTTGTGCGTTTTTATTGCTTTACCATTTCCCGCAACCCTTATCTTTTGTCATGTTTGAGGTTATTGATTCTAAGGTTGGAGTTTTATATTTACTTAAAATTTGATAATTTTAATAAAAAACAATACAAAAGAGTTATTCAATTCATATTCTCTGTTTATGATTTTTCATGAATTGTTTGGTATGATCCTCTATGTTTTGTTACTATTTTTTTTTTTATCATTTAATTTATTGATGTCATGTTCCTAATATTCTTATTTCCAAATAAAACTTATAAACATTTTTTGTTGATTGATTTGTGTGTAGTTGTAGTTTTCTTTATTGGTAAGTCATTTGCATAGTTTTTATTTATTTATTTATTTTATTGTTATTATTATTATTATTATTTTTCTAATTCATTCGTTCGTTTCTCATAAAACAAGAATAGTATATCGTGTGCGTGGACTATGGTTGAATATACAACATTTTATTTGCGAGTGTAACAATGCCACGTATTGCTACGGGTTTGTGTTTTTTGTTTAACGAAATGCAATAAATCAAAAACAATTATATAGCTTGATGATTAAGATAAAAAGAAAGTATAAGATAACAAAGAATATATCTATATCTATATTTTATATATCTAATTAAGTTAAAGTTTTTGGCCTATCTCTAATTAATTCTTTCGAAAACTATTAAGTCCCTACGTTACGAGACGTGTACAAAAGGTTTTTCAATTCTTACAGTGTGTTGAGTTTTTTAAAAATTTCGTATTAAAAAGGTTAATCATGGCAGATTTTTTATATCAATTATGAGCATAAAACTATTTTCGTCAACTATATTGTAATAAATTTAGGTATTGACCATTTTGTTTCATGGAAAGTCAAATTCATAGTATAACAAATTTGAAATAGTTTTGTATATTTTGTCAATATATTTAATACTATTAATTAGTTTCCTAAATTATTTGGGTTTTTAAGTACTTGTGTCATTCCTTTTCTAAATCTCTAAATCATTTTCTAATTTTTTAAACTTTAAATTAATTAAATTTGTCCCATTTGTATCTAAATCATCATGTACCTTCGGGTTTTTTCACTTTAAGAATATTCATCTCTTTTATTAAAGTTTTCTGAATGATTTGAAAGATGTTACACATCTAACATTTGTATTATCCTTTGTTAGTTTTTGTATTTATGTGTTTTTTATTTGAACAAATTAGTGTTTTACTAAATTGCATATTCTCCTAATTAACAAGTTTTTAGCGAATAGAAACAAAAACAAAAACTAACCTGGAAATCATTTTCTCAAGTCAGCAAAAATTTATTATGGATGTATTCGGTTCTTTAGAGATCATTTTATAATGGATGGTAAGCAATAGATCAATTAATCAATTTGATTAAACTAAAATGACAACCTCTAAGACAAGCTTTTCTTAATTTAGATCAGATTGTTAAACCTTTTGAGTCATTGTGTACATGTATATTATTTTTTTCTCGACACAAAACTTTTTTTAAGTAAGCATTTTTAATAACATGTATACCATTTAAATTCGGATTAACATTACAAATGTATTTATTACATATGTGTAAATGTCATTTGAATTCAACTTGATATAAAAGATGTTTTAAATGTACTTGAGAAAATGAGAATAAGATATTACTTTTTACATCATCATTAAAATCTGAAATATAAATATAAAGAAAATTGACTTGTGATCTTAAAATATACTAATTTGATATAAGGGTGACGTGTTCATGTTTAGCTATTCTTAATGATAGATTGATGTTTTAAATTTGATAGATTTTATGTAAATTAAATTATTTACAAACTATAGTTGGTAGTGTAAAGATTAACAAGTTGCTCGGATTAGATTATTTAGAGGAGTTAATGAGCTTATTGTGTTTTAAGAACCCACAAGATTTAAAAATGTATTTGGATATTGCCAAGTAGCTTAAGCTTATGAGCTTATTTGATAAACTATATAGCAATTTTTGAGCTCAAATAAGCCCAGTCTCATAAGTGTCTTTGTATTAACTTTTCTAGATTATATGTATTATTTACAATATTATTTTAATATTGTCTTTAATTGTCTCTAAAAGGTTTAAGTCGACGGGAAAACCCTAACTGTGCACCCTTTTTGGTGCCAACTGACTTTTCCCCAAGGATCAAGCCTCACACAATGAGCACCTGTTCCAGTGGCCCTTTAGTCAAGAGTTGGGATTGAACCAATGACCTATTTCTCCGAAAGTCCTCCTTAAGTGGTCGACTATGGTACTGTTATTTGCCAATATCTTTTGATTCTAACTGTTATTTGCCAATATCTTTTACAAGGTGTTGTCTTTTTTAATCGTTTTACCAATAATACGTTTTGAAAATGCACAAGGTAATCCAAACGCTATTTAAAGAAGTGTGTTTTGATAATAATTCAGCTCATAAGCTCCTTTTGTAAAAACGCCTAAGGGTATCCATTATGGTAGAGATTTTAATAAAGTTTATAAATATCATACGTTACATACTTACAACTTTTTGATATTATAAGCCTTTTTTTTATTAAAGATAAATCTTTAACTATTAATACATATTTAAGGTTTTTCATATTGATTCTTAAGAAAATGAGAAGGAAATCAATTAATATTATAAACCTATTTAGAATCTTAAACATTTTCATTATATCTAAGCATAAAATAGTTGTTCGATATTCGTTAACAAATTTTAGATGTCTTCATTTTTCTCTTTTACATTTTTTTTAGTCTCTGCAACGAATGTTATAAACTTTAGGAAGTTAACCCATGTTGGTTTAGCGTCAATGTTAATTTCTAAATATATTTTACCCTTTTGTAAGATGTTTTACTTTTAACAGTTGTTAATATAAATTGAAATATATTTAAGGGTTTAATTCCCCTTTGTACAATATTTTATTTTAAAATTTTGTTATGAAGACGGTATATATTAAAATGTACAAATTATGTGACTTAAGGTAATGAAATTTTTCATCAGCTATGATTTACATGTGTCCCGTTTGATTCTACGTCTTGAATTTAACATGCACTAAAAAGGACTCCTTAAATTATCACAAGTTGGTCTACCACACTTTCGGTTCTAGCTATACAAGATTTGAATAAAAAGAGACATACAATACAACATGTAACTATTTAACTTTTTGTTATTTTACTGTTATACAAATAATTGGTTAGATTGTTCAACAAATTATCACTTGCAAACAACTTATTTTTATCTGAAATTGTGTTATTTATTTTTTTGTTTATTGCTAAATGTATCCACATATTTTATCGTTAAGAAATATCAAATTGTAAAAAATATGTTATTCAAAAGTAAACAAAATATATTTAAAAATCTTAATCTAAATTTTCGTATGATTAATCTAATTTTTTATAGGGTTCTCAACTATGATTTACATGTGTACCGTTTGATTCTACAACTTGAATTGGACATGCACTAAAAATGGTTGCTTAAATTATCGACAAGTTGGTCTACAATACTTTGGGTTCCAACTACACAAGAAATGAACAACAAGAGACATACAATATGCAACTATTTAACTTTCTGTTATTTTACCATTATACAACAACTGGTTAGATTGTTTAGTACACTATCACTTGCAAACAAGTTTTTTATCCGAAATTGTATTTATTACTTTTTTTTGTTTTATTGCTTAATGTATCCCATAAATTATTGTTAAGATAGATGCAACTATACACGTGTATGAAATGCAAGCACCAACAAATGTTATTTTATAATTTTAAAACTATTCTTAACAGATGAACAAATCTAAACCATAATGAGAATTGCTTTAGCGGCATGATTCAAGCACCGACTAGATGAAGGCATCATCGTGGTCTTGCATATGTACGAGTTAGTAGAAATTCAACCTTAGTTGTGTATTACATCATAAACTACAATATGATTGTATGCTCTTTTTAACTTATTTGGCAATTATTAGATTGTCTGTATGTTTGATTTCACTATATTTACCGTATCAAACATGATATGTTTATAGGTTTCTTTTTGTCATCTTATTACACAATATTTCAACATATGTAGCTTTTTAACTTTTCTTTAAAATACCGGTGAATTTCTTGGGTCTTTTAGCTAGTTACATTACATATATGAGACTAAATTAAAGGGTCTTATCGTTAGTTCATGATATTTTTTTGTATTTAATATTTTAAAAATGGTGGTGTTTTGTTCTTGGGCTATATGTTTTTACTATCTTCCATGACTTTGTTATCGGTTTATCTTTGTAATTTTTCCGTTTGTGCCATGCCTTGATGTGTTCATTATTTCGATTGTTGGGTCTACCAGTTTTGGCTTAATTTAGTTTGGGTAGGCTATTGGTTTCACCCGAAGTTGTAGCCAATTATTTGGATATGATTTGTTTTCAGAAATTTCAAGTTGGGTCCAACTGAAAGTGTAGATGTGTAAATTGATATGTTTTCTTATTTCCAGCCATAAGATCAAGACCTTAATATACATTTTTTTAATTCTTCTTAAGATGGCATTCAAGACATTATGCAACTTGCCACAATGTCTGAGTTGATATACTTATTTGGGTTGGTGTTGTTTATTTTATTTGATGTATTGTGCGTAAAAAATTCGGATACAATAATTTTAAGGAATGGTGCATACGTGTTTTAAGGAATGATGCATACATGTTTATGTAAAAAAAATCAATAAAAATAGTGTGAATATGTGTTTTATCCTTCACTTATGATACGCTTACACAGCGCGTTCGGGGTCAAAGGAAGTTCCTTTTCGTCAAGCAAGTTTTTCAACACCCTAGGCAGTGAACCTAATCGTTATAGTGTAGTATTAGGGTCAGCCACGGGAATTGATATATCGTTCTCTAGGGGAATAGGAATGCTAGTGAGAAGTTACTACGCTAAGGTTGGGGTTGAGGAAGATTATTTTTATCTTTTTATGTTTTTAGGAAATGGAAAGGTACGAATCTCGGGGTTTGGATTTGGGGGGTTGGTATTTCTATCGATTACTTCTACTTATCTAATTATCTAAACTAAGGTGTATGTAGTCTATGTCTATTGTTGTGTGCTCGTATGATAGTTAAAAATGTATTTGCTTAGGCTTTATTACTCCCTAGTTATCTCCTATTGATGGTTGAATTGTCACGTCCTAATTCTTAATCGCGTTGTGTTTCTAAGGTCGTAGGGTATGCGTTTATCCCTAACTCTTTGAAGCTACCAAAGGTTAATGAGTACAAAATCTCTAGGATTTATAAACTTTAACTCTAAGGTATTCTTTGGATGTATAGCCTACAATTACTCTAGGTGATTATAAACTAAGGTTCAACAAATATTAATCAAGCATTATTAGCACAACGAATGACCTATCGCAATACTAGATCAATCACAATTAAGATAAAAGACAACCAATCAATATTCAATAACTAAGTTTCATGTTACCTAAGCAAACACACAAGTAAATTAGCCGGACATGGGGAATATGCAACCATACACACAATCAATGGAAGACATAATTGAATTAATGAAGTAAAACACTTATCTTGATGTAATATAGGGTATGGAAACCTAAAATACTGTACAAGACAGCCTTGGTTCGGTTTAGGTTTTTACTCCAAAAGACTACCCACTGAAAACTGAAAAATTCAGATTCTATATATAAGATTACAAATGCGACGGCGTCACCCTTTAGTTTGTGATGCCGTCGGGTCGCCTTTATTTGGGTTTAGTCTTGGCCACGTTAGTATTGCGACGGCGTCACCTTATGCTTGTGACGCCGTCCTCTTCAGTCTCTGACGTCGTCTGGATCAAATCTAGGTCGTCTGAGCTGCGACGCCCTACTCTTTTAAAACCTGAAGCCGTCACTTGTAAATGAGCAATTTGGCTACTGAGTCGTCACAAAACTTGTCCGACGGCGTCTCTAGTAGTACCTGACGCCGTCACTTGTAGAACCTGACGCCGCCCCCTTTAGTTCCAGCAGCCTGAGTGTCTCGATTCTTGACTTTGGCCATTTTCTTCGTATATTCGCGCCTTTTCGTCCGAATAAGTGTCATTCCAGCAATTTGCCTTCAAGAGACCTAAAAAGTGAAAAGGAACGATATTAAGTAATAACGGATACAAAAGTGATCAAATAAGGGCTTAAACGACCCCTCAAAAATGTACATTTTAAAACCTTATCAAATATCGCTACACTTGGTATTTGCTTGTCCTCAAGCAAATGTATTTTAGCCAATTAATTTATAAGTTAGGGGTCATGAAGCATTAGTTTAGAATGATCCACAACACATATAAGCCCAGCAAAAGTCATAACAAGCACGAAAATTACATAGTAGCACCTCACATGGGGTGTTTGGATACTCACATCTCTCGGGTGTATATGAAATATAACTAGTTAGAAATGGAAGATAAACACTCATTAACCGGTCCTAGTACATAGATTACCATAGGCTTGAGACTAGATCAAACTTCCATCGCTTTGGCGTAAGCACCTAGGAAAGACTATCTAAGAGGTCTTTTAAAAGGTTGTAACGTTAGGCTTACGGTAGGGAAACAAAGGGTTTGGTGGGGTAGGCGATTTAGTGGTAGCAAATAAAAAATCTTTATGTTACAAGCACGCGAAAAATGGCGTTGCAAAGCCAAGACTCGACACTGTAAACTCTAGATAACTGAAATAAACAAACATAAATTGAAAGATAGATGTAGGATGGTAGCCCGTATGTTTTTTTTTTCAACACTCTATTTTTTTCTTTTTCTATTTTTCTATTTTTTTTATCGATTTTTTTTTTCATACACTTTTACTCTACCATCCTCTACGATAACATCAAAATGATAGGGATTTATAGGCACATCCCTACACTTGAGTTTTTATTACTCTGACACTAATTTGACCCGAATTGAAAAGATCAAAACACTTAGAGTACATTATTACGCAAATAAAGGGAATTTTAATTTAACGTTCCCTTCCCGTCATTTCATAAAATTTAACTTTTCCCATGAGTCTCAATCGTCCCAAAACTATGTACAAAGGATATGACTCGACTTAGCAACTTATGCAAGCAACAATATAATTGAACTAAGGGTTAAGTGTGATAACAATAATACACTAAAAGTGAGTGCATACAAGGTAGGCTAAGGCGATTTGGGTGTACATTTGGGGGTGGATTGTAAACAATGCTCTTCATTGATATTCCGGAAAACCGGAACATCACGAGAACCGCGAAAAGGATAGGCTCTGAAGGGTTAACTAGGGGTATCGTGTACTAAAGATAAGTACAACGCAAAGGTGTGGGGGAATTACTCAACCAATGTGGAAGAAGTAATTATATTACGGGTATCAAACAAGGGTTATCCTAATGCCTCTTATCATTTAGTTATTCCTAACTACACAAGTGTAGTCTTACTAGCGATCTCGGGATGCATCACAAAACAAGTTTTAGAATCTATTATACTACCGGTTCACACTCTAAGCATCAAAGATGAATGCTTTAATTTCTACAAATCTAAGGGCGATCCTCACATTTTGGGTGGAATTTAAGTGGTAAAGGGTTTTTGTGCTAGTCATATAATTTCCTATCCATGAGACGCTTTATTAAAACTAATGGCCCACTCCTACATGTCATGAAAAATTTTAAATTTGGTTCCAAAATTACCCTAACCGATATTTCTCATGGTTTATTACACAAATGCAATTGGACAAAGCAAATAATCAAGGATAAGCATAGTTTCAAAGTTCCCGTTTTATTTTCCCTCCCTACACTTAAACTGAACATTGTCCCCAATGTTCCCCAAAAGTATCAAAGTTATGATAATGGAAGGTTATTAAAGACGAAAGAAACTAATACTCCCCTGATTACCTCGGTAGGATCCGTGTAAAGTGGTGGTTACATCTTTCTTCAAGTAGAATGTTTGCGTGAAAAGCTCCTTCTCATCTTCTGTATCTTCTTCTTGGTAAATTATACCTGCACACTTGAAGAAAACCAACGAAACCTTCGCGTAAAATCGGCGGTAAAAATATATATATGACTCTACTAAACTAGGATATAATGCTTGTGGAATGGATGTTTACAGAATTTCCGGAAAATTAAGACTGTAAAATTCTAAAAATTTATAAGTAGCTCAGAAACGAGAAAAGTAATTAGTTGTTTCTGCTCCTTCCTGAGACCGTCAGGTTGCGATCCTGACGCCGTCAGGTTATCCTGACAGAAACTGGTCTGCGATTTTCTGGAAAAAATTCTCGAACATTTTATCTTTAGAATCTGGAAAAATTTTCCTGCAAAACGTCCATTATGACTCGATACAAGCATTTGACTCAAACAAACACACATATATATCTTTTAATTAATTGAAATTCTCATGTTTACGTTTCTTTTGAAAACGTGTGTAATCCTCCCTACACTTATCCCTAATGTAAAATACCTTTATATGTAATTAAAATGAGGTTAAAGACAAAATAAAGCATTTTTACAAATTTAAACATGAGAATAAACAATCAATAAAAGATACACGACACAAACAAGCAAACAATTAAGCATGGGTTGCCTCCCTAGAAGCGCTTTTCTTTATATATGAGTCTTGTAGCTAGACTCGAAGTCGTGCCCCTACGTTACTTGGTTACCGTCACATTCTTCCTCATGACGGTCTCTATTGGGTGATTCCATGTTGTAGAAGTGCCCTATGATGCACCTTTCTAAGAGGTCGTCCTCTCCCCACTCAATTCTATATTCCGGTCCTAAGTTCAACCAATCCTTATAGAAACCGAGAATCTTGGCCATAACATAATCCACTCCTTTCTCCTTATCCTCCTCATTCCTATAGTAGACCGATAGTTTAAGTTCTTTTTCATCATTGGAGAGTGATGAAAACTTCTCAATCTTAAACAGCATTTGGTAAGCTACATCATCGGTCTCATCCTTGAATCGCACTATTCCTAATGAGGGATCATAAGTCATCCCGGTGCTTTCTATGAAAGGCTTCCCTAGAATAACGTGGGATAAGCTAGGATCTATGGCCGTACTAATGTCGTTCACAATTATGAAATCCGTAGGAAACGTGAAACTATCTACATACACGGGCAATCCCTTAACTCTACCAAGAAAATTGCAACTAACCCTAGGATTATCGGGATCTTGCCTAGTTGGGATTGGCTTATTCATTACCCAATTATAGTAGGTGCTGGTCATTATGTTTATTGGGGATTTGCGGTCAATGTAGGATTTTGCCACGAAAAGGTGTCCTATGCAACATGGTATGTTAAGATTCCAAGGGTTCCCAAACTTGATCCTAGGGCTTCTCCTAACATACATGTGACGGAGGTCACGCACCAAGTGAGGGTGGCGAGATAGTTCTTCTTCCGTAGGAAACTTATTGAAATAGTCATTGTCTACTTCATCTACTTCCTCGGCTGTTTCATTCCTCGGTGTTTCACTAACCTCAAGTATCGTTTCATGGTTTGCTTCGTCATTTGTTCTATTAGGTTTCACTAAGGTGATGGTATTGGCGAATTGAACGTGCTTAGCTAGCTTACTTGGGTCCTTAATCTCTACACCAGAAGTTTCGGTAGTTGAGATAGCATTAACCTTCCTATCACTATTGGTCATGGCTTTCAAGAGGTTATCTATCTTTCTATCCATCTCGGCTTGTTGTTGGTTAAAACGATCCGAGAGCTTAGCTATTTGAGCTTCTTGGGATGCGACTGGGTGTTGCAACATCCCCTCAAAGTTTTGTTGGTTAGGGCCGTGAGATGGGGGCCATGAGAAATCATTGGAGGTGAATTCTTTGGTTTGTCCCCAATAAAAGTCGGGCTTGCCCTTCCATGCTTCTCGGGCGTCATAAAAAGTCCTAGGTCCGGGTGTTGTAGGGAATCTTCCTCCCGTTCCATTAGTACACGAGGAAGCGTAGTCAACGGAAGCTTGATCGGGGAATCTTGTGCAAGTGCGCGTGTTATGAGGACCACTACATGGCTCACACGAGGAAGAAACTTTGTTCACTTGGCGTGAAGTCTTAGGATTTTCGTAGGAGCTCATTAGGAATTTAACTTGATCTTCAAGCTCGAGCATCCTACGGTCGGAAGATTGTGAGTCAATGGGAGGCAAGGAGATTGCCTTAACGGTTTTGGGCAACTCACGGGGGTCATTCCAGCTTTCGTTGTCATAGAGAGCAAGGTCCTCTATTATACCCCATGATTCTTCCGCTGTGAGATCACTAAGTTTTCCATCGGCCGCTTGGTCAAGGGATTGCTTGGTGGGGAAGTTGACATGATCATAGAAGAGTTGGACTTGAAGCCAAAGATCAATGCCGTGATGCGGGACTTTATGGAGTAAGTCCTTGAATCGAGTCCATGCTTCATAGAGAGATTCACCTTGACGTTGTTGGAACATCAAGATATCATTCCTAAGCTTAGTGGTTCTCCTAGGTGGGAAAAATTGAGCAAGGAAGCGAGAGGTGAGATCATCCCAACTTGAGATGGAGCCGGCGGGAAGTCGCTCAAGCCAATTACTAGCTTGGTCCCGTAGAGAGAATTGGAAGAGACGCAGACGCGTGGTCTCCCGAGTAGTAGCACTGAGGTCGATGGAATCGACAATTTTAAGGAAATCCTTAAGATGTTGATTAGGATCTTCGGAACGAAGTCCATGGAATGCACATCCGTTTTGCACCAATTGGATGGTGTCGGATCGCAGGGCCGTAGTTTGGGCTTGGTCGGGAACCTCAATGGAGTTCCTATAGCCTAGGTGGCTTGGTCTCGAGTATTCACCAAAAGTACGGCCTCTTGGCGGGTCATTTGGTGGTGGGTTGATGAGTGGTGGTTGGTTATCACCTTCCATAATGAAAAGTGATGGGATTACTAACAAAGGTCACGAAGAAGGGGGATAGACTACGAGGAAGCTAAAAATGGGAAAAAATCTAACTTGATAGGAATCAAGCAAAGAAACCTAAACGAGGTGGACTCCTAACTAGCTATTCTATTCCCCGGCAGCGGCGCCAAAAACTTGATACGCTTACACAGCGGGTTCGGGGTCAAAGGAACTTCCTTTTCATCGAGCAAGTTTTTCAACACCCTAGGCAGTGAACCTAATCGTTGTAGTGTAGTATTAGGGTAAGCCACGGGAATTGATATCGTTCTCTAGGGGAATAGGAATGCTAGTGAGAAGTTACTACGCTAAGGTTGGGGTTGAGGAAGATTATTTTTTACCTTTTTTATGTTTTATAGGAAATGGAAAGGTACGATTCTCGGGGTTTGGTATTTCTACCGATTACTTCTACTTATCTAATTATCTAAACTAAGGTGTATGTAGTCTATGTCTATTGTTGTGTGCTCGTATGATAGTTAAAAATGTATTTGCTTAGGCTTTATTACTCTCTAGTTATCTCTTATTGATGGTTGAATTGTCACGTCCTAATTCTTAATCGCGTTGTGTTTCTAAGGTCGTAGGGTATGCGTTTATCCCTAACTCTTTGAAGCTATCAAAGGTTAATGACTACAAAATCTCTAGGATTTATAAACTTTATCTCTAAGGTATTCTTTGGATGTATAGCCTACAATTACTCTAGGTGATTATAAACTAAGGTTAAACAAAGATTAATCAAGCATTTGTAGCACAACGAATGACCTATCGCAATACTAGATCAATCACAATTAAGATAAGAGACAACCAATCAATATTCAATAACTAAGTTTCATATTACCTGAGCAAACACACAAGTAAATTAGCCGGACATGGGGAACATGCAAGCATACACACAATCAATGGAAGAAAAAATTGAATTAATGAAGTAAAACACTTATCTTGATGTAAGATAGGCTATGGAACCCTAAAATACTGTACAAGACAGCCTTGGTTCGGTTTAGGTTTTTACTCCAAAAGACTACCCACTGAAAACTGAAAAATTTGGATTCTATATATAAGATTACAAATGCGTTGACTTCACCCTTTAGTTTGTGACTCCGTCGGGTCGCCGTTATTAGGGTTTCGTCTTGGCCATGTTAGTATTGCGACGGTGTCACCTTATGCTTGTGACGCCGTCCTCTTCAGTCGCTGACGTCGTCTGGATCAAATCTAGGCCGTCTGAGCTGCGATGCCCTACTCTTTTAAAACCTGAAGCCGTCACTTGTAAATGAGCAATTTGGCTACTGAGTCGTCACAAAACTTGTCCGACGGCGTCTCTAGTAGTACCTGACGCCGTCACGTGACGCCGCCCCCTTTAGTTCCAGCAGCCTGAGTATCTCGATTCTTAACTTTGGCCATTTTCTTCGTATATTCGCGCCTTTTCGTCCGAATAAGTGTTATTCCAGCAATTTGCCTTCAAGAGACCTAAAAAGTGAAAAGGAACGATATTAAGTAATAACGAATACAAAAGTGATCAAATAAGGGCTTAAACGACCCCTCAAAAAGGTACATTTTAAAACCTTATCAACTTACTACTTCTTACTACTTCATTTTAGGTTTAACATATATGTTCTTAGTTTAACATGTATGTTTTTAACATGTTTGTTCTTGGTTTAACATGTATGTTTTTAACATGTTCTTGGTTTAACATATATCTAACATGTATGTTCTTGGTTTAACATGTTTTTTCAACGTGATTATACAAATAATTTTAATTTAATGGTTATAGCTTCTTTATTTTGCATTTAACATGTATGTTCTTGGTTTAACAAGTATGTTTTAACGTGGTTATACAAATAATTTTAATTTAATGGTTATATCTTCTTTATTTTGCATTTAACATGTATTTTGCATTTAACATGTATGTTCTTTGTATCAGATGTAGCTGAATTAAAAGAATGTTGACAACGAGTGTACACATTTGTTCGTCTTCTGAAACATTGAAAAGGAGTGTGCACATATGTCCAACTTCTGAACTTTGACGACTACGAGTGTGCATATATGTCCGACTTCTAAAAATGTTGATAACAAGGAGTGTGCACATATATCTGTTTGCGTTAAATATTACTTGTACCCACGTGTATAGATCGATTAAATTCATGTATTTCTGCTTCTTAGAAATTTGTATTTAATTGTATATCAATCGATATTGGATTTTGTATTTAACATGTATGTTCTTGGTTTCATATAAACTTACTTATTTAGAAAACATGCATGTACTTCACTATGAAAAACATGTATGTCGAAAAAACTATTTCAAAAACCAAAACAATAAAATTAATTTATAAGAACATATATGCACTAAATCAGTTTTTAAACATGCATGTTCAGAGAAAAGCAAAAAAAGGCAAAAAAAAAAGCCACAAATAAAAATAATTAAAAAAAATTGAGAATTGAATGTTTTTAAATATTTTAAAAAATTAAAAATAATATAAAATTGACTTTTACTATTATACCCTTTTGGATTAAATAAAAAGGTTTAATAATTCAAAAATGTTATGTTGCACAATATGCATTACTAGGAGTACATAAGAAGTTCTCGCAGTTCTCGCACTTAACAGGGTTCTCAAAATAAAGGCCCCCTATATACTCATTAAAATAACCCACATGACTTCTTGAATATTTAGTCTTTATTTATTTTTATAAGTATTCTTTTACTTGTATTATCCATCTACGTGGGACAAATATAACAAACATTGTTTTTAGATAACCAAGTTTTCTTGTATAATGTAAGTGATTTTTAAAATTCGCTATCATGTTATTTTTTAATGACAACTTGTGACTATCGGCCATTGTAAACTACTTTAATCTCATACATCTACAATATACCAGCTATCAACTCAATATTATCACAACATCACGTGGACAATCTACAGTTTTTATATGAAAAATATTGTTATTTCATAAAATTATTCAAAACTAAAACTATCTCATCCTTATATCTATTGTAAGAACTAAAAAATCACTAAATATTTTAATTTCAAGATACTCGCCGCTGCAACGCGCGAATACCTTGCTAGTGATATCAAAATTAGTCAGTCTAGTACTCAAAGGACGAGGTTAAATAGATTTAAAGTCTTCAAACTTCTTTTAAGAAAGTTATAGGGATGGTCCTTGTAACACTAAAGTTGAAATTAAAGGACTACATGTGAAAGAATTTAAAGGACTAAATGTGAAAGTCAACGCCAACCCTGTATTTTACTCTTCTTTTATACACATGTTATTATTGAAAGGAATATATATTATTATTGATCTATTTTTGTTAATGGAGGAGTCGGGTATAGAAATATATGACTTCTTACATTTGTGAAGGTTATGGGTTTCTCATGGGATCATGGGAACCCGATGGAACTTTTTATCCTGAAGTTAATTTTCGTTGAAAATCACGATTTTTTTTAAATGAGCCTGGTCTAAAAAAAATTTGTCACTAATATGTCTAAAAAAATACATGACTATTTTTTAGTTTACTAGCTTTAAGCAAACTGTACCTTTTAGTTCATTTTTATTTTGTTAATAATTGTAAAAAACTTGTGCTGGTTATTTAAAACCATGGATCCGCCCATGCTACCACGTCCAAAAACACTTTTAAATAGTTTCAAATCAAACTAGCCTAATACTTATATACCTCACCGCTAATTTCATGCTACGAAAATAGAAAACATAGTGGTACAATAAAAAGTAGACTCAATTGAAGTATTTCATAATAACTTATCCTTGAGAAAAACTCAATCGGACCAATAGGATAACAGCCTCGCACACAAATAAAACACCATCCCATGAGTGGAGTAACAAGTGAGAGATTAAAGGTTTAAGTAAAAATAAGGAGGTTTCATTATTGGACAAGGAAACAATCTTTTATAAACAAAGGCACCTTCTCATTATTCACATATATTCACAAACCAACACACAACCCTAAACCCTCTCCCCCTTTCCCATTAGCGTCCGATCAGTTGAACCCCATAAAGGGTTTCGACAAACCCAAATCAAACCAAAGTCGATTTCAACTAAATGTTTCTAAACACTTAGTCAATCGCAGTTAGGGTTTCCAATCCCTAACTGCACGATCAATCTTGGTGATCCAGGATCCTGCGCGACATGCTGAACCATTTAGCAGTTTACAAACGTGATCCCTACCGACGGATACCTGCAGCTTCCTTTTCCTAGTATTTAGAAGAATGATCATGCCGAGTAAATCAAAGGTACACACGTTCTAACTATTCTTGTAGTTATTTTTTTATTGTAACACTTGCATGGATCCGTGGCTTGGGTTTGTAGTTAGTTTTATTCCGCATACTAAACTGTTAATATTAATTCATTACGAGTAACCTAAAATCAGTAATAAAACCCTAAAACAATTCATATCAAGGAACATTAATCTTAGCAACTACATCGATAAGCAAAATGGTTTAGGTCACTCTCTTCATCACAAGCTCACTACTAAAATCAAAATCCACACTGACAGGCGCACCAAATATTCAACACCATGCAAGGACCAAACAATATTAGGCGGGAAAATATCGGAAAGCATGCTTCTAGGGTCTATCATTGGCAAAAAAACCTCGGTTTTATTATTTTGAGATGCAGGCCACATGAGGACCATCCTCTATAATTAACTCTAAAACCTTCCCCACAACCATAGTATTTCCAACAATAGTGACATCGTCTAAATATAAAGCCCGCATACAAAGGTTAAAAGAGTCTTTAATTTTACATATCAAGGGATGTAACACTAAGTAAAAAGGCATGAGGCAAAGGGATCACCCTACTGCACCCCTTGGCATGACCATAAGGTGTGTACCCCATAATATAATCTAGCAAGGCTAGAATAATAAAATTTCACCCAATGTGAAATAGCATGACAACAAAGACGAACTTCTTGTAACATAACATGCTGATCAACCAAACTGAAAGCCTTTTTAAAATCCGCCAACCACATCAAAAGACCAACATCATCTCCACGATCCTCAATCAACCGATTCACGAATGAAGTATAAACTCACCTCCTTTCGATACCCAAACACCAAACTGTAGATCAACTAAATAATCATCCAAACAATGATCAGTCATAAAAAAACTACCTTGGAAATCAGACAACTCCAAACAGTACCAACAACTATAGG
This sequence comes from Chrysanthemum makinoi, assembly GCA_910596185.1. NCBI lineage: Eukaryota > Viridiplantae > Streptophyta > Magnoliopsida > Asterales > Asteraceae > Chrysanthemum > Chrysanthemum makinoi. The sequence goes on along the minus strand of OU343223.1, from coordinate 305,703,417 downwards.
ACGAATACCACCACCCGACTTGACCAGTGGTGTGAGAGGGGCTCTACCAATATACTCACCCAACTTCTTGGGACATTTCTAATCATGAAAGAGATTCACCACTTGGGTGATAGAAGAGACTAACTAATCATAAATAGCTAAGCAACTCCACATAAGCTATCCATAAGGTGTTGGGCACGCAACTCCTCCCCTTCCACAAGACGTACCACAAAGAAAACTTTTAATCCTGTCTAGAAAAGGTGATGATGATCAATAGCTATATATGGTGAAGATGGAGCAGGCTTGAAAGGGTGCTTAGTCTTTAAGTCCTCAAGAGTAGCATCATTATAAGGAGCAACACCTATAGAGAAGCAACACCTATAGAGGAAAGAACTTTGACTATCGCAGTACCACCTGGCAAGGTCTCCCTTACAAGCTGCAAACTACCACCTGGCACACTTGAAGTTCGAATGGCATTGGCAAAACTATCTTCCTGGCATTGATACTTAATTGAGACTTTTACTCAAGATTGTTCCTCGGGAAAAAAGTTCTAAGTAGACATAGTGGCAAGACTATTAAACTAACCCAACATAAGATATCACCAGGCATGCAAATCATCTTATCAAGGGCTCCTTTCAAGATCTGATAAAACTCCAAACGACATTTGGGAGAAAAGGATTTAACAGTACGCAACCCCTTTGAACACAAACTATCAAGAAAAGCAAAAGTAAAATCACCATGTTGGTCTTGCAACAAATCGTCAACATGATCAATATGCTCAGAACAAGTAGGAACTTGTGGCCTTGTAAGGTCGTAGAGCAAAACTTGAGAAACACCATCACTATCATCGACGGGGGGAGGGGTATGAATCAGAAACCTTGCCATGATGACACTTGGAATGAAGAGTATGCATTTTGAAACAAGTATTACATACCCAAATCCCCATATGCTTAAAGGTAGCATCAACCCTCTCAAGTGGATGCCAATCAAACACATGGTATTGATAATGTGGTGTTAGATGCATGCAAGGAGTTTGAGAAAACTATGCATGATGTACAACTAATGAATGCAAAGAATATGGCTGATCCTACCTCTTTTCACCAAACTACTTCTTTTCATCAAACTACTTCTTTTCAAAACACTCCTAATGTTTTGAAACAGCCAAGTTTTTAGCGTGTAACTAATGTGAAGCCGATTTCATATGTGGGTGTTGCGTCTAATGATCTAAAGAAACACAAGAATAACTTTCGAAGGTTGGAGTGTAGCAATAAGAATAATAAAGTGGACCTTTTTGTTGCTATGAGAGTGGTAGAAGAGGTTAACTCCAGATTTGAGAACACATTATATGGTTATTTTCTTGGTAAATGTATTGCTTTTCCTGTTGTTAATTTTTGTGTGTGTAATATGTGGGCTAAGTATGGTATTCAAAAAGTTATGATGAATGCGAAAGGGTTCTTTTTGTTTAAGTTTAACACGAAGAAAGGTGTGGATGATGTCCTTGAAAATGGTCCGTGGATGATTAGAAATGTTCCTATTATTCTTAAACATTGGACCTTGAACACCAACTTACTTAAAGAAGATTTGACCAACACTCAGGTGTCGGTTAAGTTCCATGATGTTCCTCTTGCTATGTTTTCTGATGACGGTCTTAGTCTTCTCGCTACATTGATTGGTACGCCGAAAATGTTAGATGCTTATACTAGCCAAATGTGCAGGGAATCATGGTGCCGCAGTAGTTTTGCTAGTTGCTTGATTGAAGTTAAGGCAGATGAGGTACTTAGGGATAATCTAACTGTTGAAATACCCCTACTTGATGGGTTGGGTTACACTATTGAGAAGATATGGGTTGAATATGAGTGGAAACCCCCTCGATGTGATATGTGTAAGATATTTGGATATACTCTTGTTGATTGCCCAAAATCTGTTTTACCCCTTATTCAGCCTACTAAGAGTGTTAATGATGGTTTTCAAACTGTCAACAACAAGAAGAAGGGTAAGCAAGGTGGTCCAACTGCTTCGGGTCAAGGAGGGTTTACGAAACCTAATGTGGGTAAGAAGTTCCAATATCAACCCATAAAGCCTCCTGCTGAACCTAAGCAACTCGATGTCACTAAGAAAAAGGCTACTGATGTGGCTAGTACAAGTGGAACGAGGTTGCTACATCCAATAAATTGGTGGCCCTTAGTATGGATGATACTGATGACTTTGGTATTCCTACTAAGGAAGTGAATAAGGATGTGGATGTTGGTAGTACAATGGAAGAAAAGAAGAATGAGTCTCCAAAGACTAGTAATACATTCCAGGAACCGTTTGTGAGTGATTCAATGGAAGCTAACGAGGTTGGTCCTACCCCTATTGTTGAGAAAATTGGGGAGCTTGAAAAACTTCTTAATGATGGGAAAGCTAATCTTGTGGATGATGATGGTAATCCTATTCAAAAGGCTGATTATCCTGGTAATAAAAGGATTTCTCGTCTACTTCTTCTACTAAGAGGGTTAACCCATTCTCTAAGGTGGGAAAGATTGTTGATTCTGACAGTGATGAAGAGGAGGTTGTGAACACTTTTTGATGAGTCTATGAACCTATTTGGTGGTGGTCATGATCGTGAAGATGATTATGATGACTATGATTATGATGACTATGCGGATTAGGTCTACGATCTTCGAGGGAATTTAGACGCTTTGTATGACACATATGGTATCAAGCTCCAAGGCCTTGGTAGGAAGTAATTTTGTTTTCATAAGATTTTAATGTTATCTTTTGAGTAGTGATTTTTTCTTGTTAAAAGAATAGGAAGTACCTTGTTATGTAAGCTTTTCCGCCTATGTAACGGGTTGAGACATGGGATTCACCCATATCCTTTGTACTTAAACGTTTTTTGGAGTAATATATTTGCCGGATTTTTGACCTTTTACCCAAAAGAAAAACATCAACCCTCTCAAAAATAGCCTAATTAGTAAGAAGCGAGTATTTTGTGTAGCTTGAGCCTCACCGTTGCAATGTCGACCATGAAGGTGTGTGATCAACGATGTCTTGGTAAGCCCATTTCCACCACAATGTGACACTCACAAAGACCTATAAAGGGACAATGGAATCACGCAACCGATAAAAAGGAGAGAAGGTCACCACAAAATGACCATAATAGCAATGTTATTTGGAAGAAGCACAAGAAGCGCGAAACCTGCTCGAAACCCTTGAATCGTTATGAAGAAACTAATCACACACATCAGCAAACGAAGCTTTAAATAGTTTGGAGAAGCAAACGAAACACTACAACTATTTTGAAGAATAAAAAAATACACAAAAGTACCCGAACCAAATCGGGTTCTCAAGAACAAAACCATAAAATAAATTGTTCAAAAAAGATGAAAGCAAAACCCTTAGCAAAACACGACAGTGGAACCACGGTCCACCTTATTGTTACTATCGTCGTCGTCATCATCATCATCATCATCATCATCATCATCATCATCATTATTTAAGATTCAGTTTGAACTCATTACATGTTAGTACCCTAGGTTTGTCTAATAATTCGTTCAAAACTATGAGAAACCGTATGCAGTGAGTTAAATGTTAATTGGGTTTAAAATAGTATAGCATATTGCTTACCAAATTTTGGGGGTACTAAGATGTATCTCTGATGGTTTGAATGGTTGAAAACCTTATCAAACATGCCCATGGTACTAAAGTAAAAAGAAGATAACAAAATTGATGTCTCCATTTCAATTGAAATAAGGATGCTTAAATTGAAATAAGGATGCTTCTGTCTTCAATATATTTGCATTGTTTAGCCTATGGTTTTATTAGAAGTGATGATGACTAATTGTAATATTCTGGAAAAAATATCAAACTTTGTGATTATTAATATTGGATACAATTTTATGTATCTATTCGAATCAACATCATTACAACTCATTTTCTTGAAGAAAACTTGTAGAAAATAATAATGATTAGATGTTATATGTAGAGTAAGGATCAGATGAGAAATAAAATTAAAATGAGAAGAGTGAGAAGAAACCACAACCGCACATTCTGAAAATATAGATGCATCTCCTCTTATATTTCTCTCCCTCATTTGAAATGTGTGACTAATATTTTTTCTCATTCTTCTAATTTCAATTTCTCTTCTCACTAGATCCATACCCGTTATATGTAATCTAATAGTTTGGTTAAATTAACTACTCTCTCCGTCTCGAATTAATAGACTACGTTTACTTTTTGCGATGGCTCAGTTTAATTGTGTATTATGTACTATTAAAATAGATTGGATTTTGATTGAGTTTACCATATTACCCTTAGTTGAAATTATTATTACAAACTTTAAAGAGAACAATATTGATTGATTAAAGGTAAAACTGTAATTTTGCTAACAAGTAATAAAAAAAAAGTAGTAATAACTGTGATTTTTTTAAACCGTATATTTTTGTCGGAGGACAATTATTTTGAAATGAAAAGAGTATACTAGTTATCGGTAAGACAGTTATAGTTTCTTCTTCTGTTCATTTACCTGCAAAATTCTTTTTTTTACCCGAATAAACTCAATTCTCCGCAAATTAATTGGAAGCGTCCCCTCAATAGACCATTAATTTCTATTCATATTTACAGCTTTTTTTCCTATTTAAACAACATTGTTCTTTGAGACCAAGCATAAGTAGTTGCCCACCAAAAAAAGTTAATTTAATTCTAGGCCTTTATTGAAATGGATACAAACATTGAGGACGCCGAAAATCAGTTGTATACTGTTGGTGTGTAACTCCCAGAACAGGGTTAGATAATCAATGTCAGCAGAAACAAATACCACTAGGTGGTTACTGGATATCACTTGGAATCGTGTGATCACTTTCCAAAGTAAACTATTCGACCCTAATGCCTGGGTTACACGAATATCTACTTGGGATAAGACCAAATGCAGTTATAGAATTAGGCACAATTCAATAACCCTTTCACTTATAAGTGTTTTTCGTTTTTTGTATGTGTCTCATGCATAATCAGATCTCCTATTTATAGGAAATTACTCTTAGCTAGTAAAATGGAATTATGAGTATTAATCGGCCCATTAATAGCCTCATAATTATCCCCATTATAGCCGTTAGTGGTTACATGACCAATTAAACGTGATCATTAAGCAGTTGTAACTGCCATTTAGCAATACTTTAATAGCACTAGCAGTACTTTCCACTAGCAGTACTTTCATACTACTAGCAATACTTTCCACTAGCAGTACTTTCATACTATTAGCAGTACTTCCATAACACTAGCAGTGGAAACACTGCCTGTCAGTCCTATCTTAGCACTTCCAGTACAAACCACTAAAAGAGTCAGGGTGTTCATGGACCTTATGGGTGTACACTCCGTACGTCCTAACCCATTACCAGGTGTGAACAAATCCCACAAGTGCACTAAATTTTCCAACAATCCTCCCCAAATTTAGTTCACTTCATTTGCATGAAAACAAACATCAAGCAAAACATGTGCATAAACGAAAATGTCCTGAGGATTGAATTTTCATCTTAGTAAATTACACGTTCAAATATTCGAGAATCAGGGTGTTCTAAGAATTGAACCCTTCAACCCATTTGAATACCTGAAGATAATATACACACAAGTTTTTTAAACACTTTCAGCTCCCTCGACACTATACAAGCAATGTGTCCATATCCAAATTCATAAATGTTGTAAAAGCTAAACGTCCAAAAGCTCCCTGAAGTGGCAAAACTTCAACATTTAAATAGGTGGTTCCTCTTTATTCATGCTCCTGCCAAGCACTTTTTCAAAGAAAATTAACCATTAAGAAGTAAAGACTTTGTCCTCCTTTTAGCAGGTTCTGAGCACAACCTTGGGATGTAAAATAAAACATGTGCTCCAGTCCACTGAATGTTCAGCTTTCCACATTGAACTCAGCTCCCAAGTTTCCTCAGGAGGAGTTGGGTGTCCTAGCATTCAGTGACTAAGTTGGACTTAAACCCATCCCTTTAGCAGACTTTATAACCAAGTCTCTAGCCAAACCCTTTGTCAAGTGATCAACTAAGTTCTGTTGAGATCTAACAAACTCTATAGATACCACCCCATTCATGATAAGCTCACGAATCATGCTATGTCTGACACCTAAGTGTCTAGACTTACCATTGTACATCTTGCTATAAGCCTTAGCCAATGTAGCTGCACTATCACATCGGATAGAAATATGTGCTATAGGTTTAGGCCACAATGGAATCTCAAGAAGCAAGTTTTTCAACCATTCAGCTTCTTTACCAGCAGCTGCTAAAGCCACAAATTCAGATTCCATTGTTGAACTGGTGATACAAGTTTGCTTCTTGGATGCCCAAGAATTGCACCTCCACCAAGTAGGAATACCCAGCCACTGGTAGACGAATTGTCTTCGTTTTACTGATCCAACTTGCATCGTGTATCCTTCCAACACTGATGGGTAACCGTATATAGAGACTATAATCCTTAGTTCTCTTCAAATACTTCAGTACCCTCTGAACAAATTGCCAGTGATGAGCACTAGATTACTAGTATATCGCTCAATTTTCCTACTGCAAAACCAATATCGGCCTTGTACGGTCATGGCATACATCAGGCAGCCAATCACCCTAGAATACTCAAGTTGAGATACAGCCTTGCCATGATTAAGCATCAGCTTCTCACAAGTATCCATAAGTGTACTCACTGGAGTACATTCAAAGTAATTGAATTTCCTCAACACCTTCTCAATATAATGAGACTGAGATATAGAAATTCTTTTACTTTCATGTTTAATCCTTATACCAAGGATAACATCAGCCTCCCCCATGTCCTTCATGGAAAACCTTGATGACAAAAATTCCTTTGTCAGGTCAACCTGATTTTGGTCAATGCCAAAGATCAACATGTCATCAACATATAGACAAATGATGACTCCTTTACCAGATTCATCAAATTTGCTATATACACATTTTTCAGCCTGGTTAAGAACATAACCACTAGACAAAACCACTTCATCAAATTTTTGATGCCATTGCTTAGGTGCCTGCTTCAATCCATAAAGAGACTTAATCAGTTTACACAACTTGTTTTCATTGCCAGGCAAGATGAAGCCTTGAGGTTGGTTCATATAAACCTCCTCTTCCAATTCACCATTCAAGAAAGTTGTCTTCACATCAATCTGATGAATAATCAGATTGTGAATAGATGCCAAAGCAATCAGCAGTCTTATGGTAATGATACGAGCCACAAGGGCATAAGTATCAAAATAGTCTATCCTTGACTTTTGTTTAAAGCCCTGAATGACTAGTCTAGCCTTGAACTTTTCAATAGTTCCATCTACCTTCATTTTCTTTTTGAAAATCCATTTGCAACCCAGAGGTTTGCACCCAGGTGGTAGATCAACCAACACCAAGCGTTGTTGCCCATGATGAAATCCATCTCATCATTGATTGCTTCTTTCCAGAAAGCAATATCCTGGGACTTTATTGCTTCTTCAAATGTCTTGGGATCATCCTCAACAATGAAGCAATAGGAGTATTGGTCAGAGACCTTATCCCTTGTTCCTTCAACTAAGTATAGTTGAAACTCAAGTCCAAATGACTTTGGAGTCCTGACCCTTTTGCTCTTCCTGAGCACAGGTTCAGGTTGTTCAACCACAACCTCATCAGGGACTACTTATGGTTCATCATCAGGGACCTCTGATACACCAGTGTCATGAGTTCCATTAGGAATCCTCTGACTTGGTGTAGGGACTGATGAGAATCTATTCTCATCAAAGTTTGCATCCCTTGATTCAATTATTGAGTTAACTGAAACAGAATCATTAGGTTCAATAACATAGAACCTAAAAGCCTTGGAATGCTCAGCATATCCAACAAAGATGCAGTCGATGCCTCTTTCACCCAAAGTTTTCAACTTTGGATTAGGGAGTCTTACAACAGCCCTACAACCCCAGACCCTGAGATAGTTCAGGTTAAGTTTCCTTTTAGTCCGAGTTCATGGGTAACCTTATTCCTTTTGTTGGGAACTCTATTTAATAAATAGCAAGCTGTTAACATAGCTTCACCCCAGAACCCTTGACTCAGTCTAGAATAGGACAACATGGAATTAACCATCTCCTTCACACCACCCTGTTTCCTTTCAAAAATGCCATTTTGCTGAGGAGTATAAGGGGCAGTCGTTTCATGGATTATACCAATAGACAGAAAATACAGAGTATGTATGTATGTATCCATTCTCTATACATCTTGTATTTTTAATCTTTCTGATCAAAGACCCAAGTTGTAATTCAACTTCATTTTTAAACACTTTGAATTTATCTAATGCTTCATCCTTGGTATGTAATAGATAGACATAACAAAATCTAGAAGCATCATCAATAAATGTCACAAAGTACTTCTTATTCCCCAAAGAAGGAGTGGCATGCAAATCACACAGGTCACTGTGAATTAACTCCAAGAGCTTAGTCTCACGACTAACACCCTGAAAAGGTTTCTTGGTTATCCTGGTCAACATGCAAGTTTTACACTTTTCAGTGTCCATGTCAAACGAAGATTTTCTCAGTTCATTTAGGATGAAGAGAACAGAAGCACCCCACATATTCCCATACTCGCTGAGCATGTGACGTGAGGCTCTTAGTTTGTCCGGTTTAAGGGCTAGTTTTTCCTCCACTCGGTCCAAGATTGCAGGGCCGCCTGGATGTGCAACCCAAAAAAGTGAATTCCAATCAGTGATGCCAAAGGGTTGAAAGGCCTCAATCAAGATATTTTCAATGTTGTTCGAGATAAGTTTAGGAACATCTTCGCAGAGATAAAATATAAGGCCAGCCTCACGAAAATTAACATTAATTGCTCCCTCGCTTTCAGGAACAATAGTCTGGGCAACATAAATAATTTCAAATAGAGGTTTTTCGACATCAAGCAAAGGCTCAGAACCAACTACGACAGCTCCTGCACCGTCAGCAAACAAAGCTTGGCCTATAAGGTTATCAATATGGGTTTCATTAGGCCCACGAAAAGTTACAGCAGTTATCTCTGCACAGACAACCAACACACGAGCGCCTTTGTTGTTCTCGGCTAAGTCTTTAGCCAAACGAAGGGCCGAGCCACCACCAAAACAACCTTGTTGGTACATTATAAAGCGTTTGACAGAAGGATCAAGGTTAAGGAGTTTCTTGAGTTGGTAATCGGCTCCTGGCATATCAACGCCACTTGAGGTGCTAAAAACCAAGTGGGTGATCTTCGACTTTGGTTGACCCCATTCCTTGATCGCTTTAGTTGCAGCTTCTGCACCGAGCTTTGGCACTTCCAACACCACAATATCTTGCCTATCATCTAAAGATGGGGCCATATAAGCACAGATATTTGGTTTCTCTTTCAAGATCTCTTTGGTCAAGTACATGTATCGCTTTTTTATCATAGATTTATCACCTGAAAGTTGCATTAAAAAGCTCACATGTTAACAAGTATAGCTAAATAACGAAATTTGATATTAAAAAGCTCACATTAAAAAGCTCACACTTAATATTCAGGACTATTTGATATTATCAAATATCCCCCCACTTGAACTCTACTTGCCCTCAAGTAGACCTTATTAGATAGATTCCTAAAAAGATATCTCCCAAAACCTAGAAAATATAAGTTTACAAATCCCTTATGCTAGAATAAAACAAAGCCGAACACCTCACGAAAAGGGG
>OU343223.1:305677975-305693674 GCA_910596185.1 Chrysanthemum makinoi | reverse complement strand
TCCATCATTTGATAAAGTTTAAGTCTTACGAAATTTTTGTTTAAAATAAAATAAATAATTATCTTGCAATAATTATATAATGTTTGTGCTTGTTGAATATACATACAATAGTCATATATGTGTATAATTTGACATAGTTTTAAATCAAACTAACATGATAATTATAAAACCAACCACTAATTTCATGCTTAAGAAAGTAGAAACAAGAAACCAAAAACCGACTAGCAATTGTATTGCGCTACAAAAGTAAAAGAGAAACATCATATCTAGAAGCATTTTACATTCATCAAGCTGTACAAAGATCTATATTGCAAGACATCCAAAGTGGAACATATATACGGCAAAATATAACAATATATCTCAACAACCACCTTGTTGCATACTGTGTTATAAAGCATTTGAAATATTTTTAAAAAAGAAGGTTTAAAAAATAAGATATAACATTTGTTTATAATGACAAATTTTAATAAATATATCTATAATAGAATTATTTGCAACATTTTAAAGCACTTTTTATAAGAGTGGTTGTTTAAAAAAAATACAAAGTAATTTAATATAAGAAGAAAAACTTCTATAACAATAATTACCTAATAAATATTATTTTTAAACACCTATATGTGATACTTGTTATTATACATACTGTACAAACTAATAAAACACACAAAGCTTTATACAATTTATATGTAAACAAGTTGATACTACATATAGTTTAAAAAAAGGACTAGACTAACGGGTTCAATCGGGAACCGGAGTCACTACCGGTTCGGCTAGATTATAAAAGTCGTACGAAAACAATATTATCAAATCAATAGAGCTTCAAATGGATACTAAATTACAATATTCAAAAAATATTATTAAATCACAAGACTGCCTCAAGAACCAACATACACACCTTTTATAAATTTTTTGATAAAACTTACTGTAAAAACTTAAAAACTTTGTTTTATAAAAATTGGACGAGTTTTTCAAAGCAAAAGATGCAAAGTGATAAGTGCTATTATATATATATATATTTATATATATATATATATATATATATATATATATATATATATATATATATATATATATATATATATATATTCTAGATCAAATATTATCAAACTTAAAGTTGTTAAAATGAGATCAAACTAAAATTTGACAGTTTTACACTCTCCTTACAACAAAACTAATTTTTTTATCAACTACAACTAAAATTGTTAAAGTTTCGATAGATTTATTTTTAAAATTTATGAAACCTAGATGTTTTAGTGGTTTTTTAGACTTGATCTTATTTTTTACATCTTGTTTGATTCAATGCTAACCTCCCCGATATATATATGGGAGGGTTAATGTGAGATCAAACTTAAAGTTGTAAAAATAAGATCAAATCTAAAAAACTACTAAAACATTTAAAAATAACAATTTTAGCAATCATACACAAAAAAATAATATTTTAATACAAATTAACATTTTAGCAACTAATAACCAAATGATACATGAGTTTGGATTAGTGGTACACCTGATACACACTACACTAATAAATATTTCAAAACTTGATACATACAAAACTCCGATACACATTAAACTTATAATCAAAGTGTATCACCTAGGTTTCGTAAATTTTAAAAAGAAATCTATCAAAACTTTAACAATTTTAGTTGTAGTAAATAAAAAAATTATTTTTTTGTAAGGAGAGTATCTCTTATCAAATATTAGTTCGATCTCATTTTAACAACTTTAAGTTTGATCTAGATTATATATATATATATATATATATATATATATATATATATATATATATATATATATATATATATATATATATATATAATGTATCTTTATTTTGAGAACCCTATTAAGTGCGAGAACTGCGAGAACTCCCATTGACCAATCATAATTTAGTAAACCATTTTTCTTTTAAATTAATATAATTAATTCGTAGGGGCATTATGGGTAATTAACATCCACACCTTCTTTAACTGATAATTCAAAATTTTCCTATAATCAGGCAAACTTTTCCTTTATCACCGTGATTGAAGGATCTGCACAATGTATCTCACACTAAAACCTATTCTAAGAAAAACCGCCGCCCCCAAATTCTCTTTGTAAATTCAACCGATCTGTGTTTACAGAAAAATTGTTCAACCGACCTTTGTTTACAGCAAAATTGTTCAACCGATATGTGTTTTACAATATATTTACGGTGATTTAATGCTGAGGTAAAAAGTTTAATAAATAAATCATTAGTAATAATTCGATCGCTAGTGCCACCATGAGATTCTTCAATATGTATATCAAGAAATATGGATGTTATTATATTTAATCCGAAGACGGTGAAATCATGTACCACGATTTTGTTGTATCCTTATTTTTATTTCTATTGATTGTGTGTTGGATTAGGTGATTAAACAAATAATAAGTCTTCTTTATCAATGAGTCATATGATTACACTTATGAAAACTTACAAGGAATGGGCTACTGTAATTTGATTCTGGGCTGTAATTTGATTCTACTTTTGTTACGTGTATGTTCTATTCTAAGCATCTATTTAAACTAATAAAAGAGAGTTTTTAGCCTCTTTCTTCATAAAGTTTTTCCTTAATTATCTTTGCATCTAATGTTGACAAGTGTCTATGAAAAGAACTTTAAATGCTTCTTTAAATTACTCGTGTGTGGTTATTAACTTATTTTACAGCTAAAGCATTGTTTATGTCATTGTTTTATATGTATAATGTTTAAAACCATATTAAATGTCATTGTTTTATTAAAAGGATGTTGAATTCACCGCTATTTCTAAAATTAACTCGCAATTTCACGATGACAAGTGTCCAAATAGCATTTTGAAATTGTCATTTGATTTAGCTTTGTTCAAATAACGTTTACTTTATTTGACTTTTTGCAATTTTTGTGCTAAAAAACTAATTATGGCAGATTTTGTAATATTATTGTGCAGAAAATTTTTGTTTTTGTCAATATTAATATTCTTAATTTTAAAGAAAAGATATGAGACTTTTATAATAATAAATATATTAAAGGCAACCTTCATATTTTTTTTAAGGTGGTGATGCAAGATTTTTGATTGGGACACTCTAATTTAGAGTGTATTAACACTTATACCCTCACATGATATTACCCATTTTCACTTTGTAAGGGTATAATTGTCAAGACACACTAAATTAGAGTGTCTCAATCAATTTAAGGAGTGTGCAAATCATCTCTCATTTTTTAAACGTCTAATGCCTCTTTTACTTTACAACTCGGATTTTGGATATAAAGTTATTTAAAGGGCAAATGGCACAAAATAACACTCAACTTATGGTCTATTTTCAATAAAGGTACTCTACTTTTTTTCTTGCACATAAAGGCGCTCAACATTATTTTTTTGTGCCTATTTAGGTTTTTTTTTAACTTTCGTTAACTCATTTCGTTAGTAAGTTACGTGTTTGGTCCTTGAATTTGTATGATCATTTCATGCACCATCCATCACCACCAAAAAATATTTTAGAAAACAAATTTTCAAAAAAAAAATTTGAAAAAAAAAATCTCGGTAAAAAAAAGTTTCCAAAAAATTTCTAAATTTTTTTTCGAAATATTTTTTTTGAAATGTTTTTGGAAACTTTTTTGAAAATTTTTAATTTTTGATTTTTTTTTCTTTTTTTAATTTTTTTTAATGTTCTTGAATTTTTTTCCTGAATTTTTTAAATTTTTTTTCTGAAAAATTTTTGAAATTTTTAAACTTTTTCCACTTTTTTCAAAAACTTTTTTTTTTTTTTGGTAGTATTCGGTGCATGAAATGATTATACAAACTCAAGGACCAAACACGTAATTTACTAACGAAGTGGATTAACGAAAGTTAAAAAAAATAATAATAATAAAAAAATAAATAAAACACCCAAATCGGCTAAAAAAAGTTGAGCTCCTTTATGTGCAAGAAAAAAAGTAAAGTAATGTCTTTTTGTGCCATTTGCTCTTATTTTAAGTCAATGTTTTAAGAAATGACTATTGCTCATTTAAGGTGAAGGGTACACTGATTTTGATCAACTACGTTGTGTTTTTTGATATTCATTATCTAACCGTTATTTTCCAAATGTTCGTTTAATTATGATAATCTTGATTTATCTTTAACAAAAGTGTTATCAATAAAAAATAAACCCATTTATACCATGCTACTGTTTTCATATGTGCTTTTAAATAATTAAAAAAAGTCAACCACATAGCCTTTTATATTGAACAAGTGCATTTGTTACGTACTAATTTAGTATGATATATAATCATCTCTCATTTAAATGTGAAGTGAAAAGGAAAAAAAAAAACAAAACGTTTTGTGTGTTTTTATTGCTTTACCATCTCCCGCAACCCTTATCTTTTGTCATGTTTGAGGTTATTGATTCTAAGGTTGGAGTTTTATATTTACTTAAAATTTGATAATTTTAATCAAAAAACAATACAGTATTTATTCAATTCATACTCTCTGTTTATGATTTTTCATGAATTGCTTGGTATGATCCTCTATGTTTTGTTACTATTTTTTTTTTATCATTTAATTTATTGATGTCATGTTCCTAATATTCTTATTTCCAAATAAAACTTATAAACATTTTTTGTTGATTGATTTGTGTGTAGTTGTAGTTTTCTTTATTGGTAAGTCATTTGCAAAGTTTTTATTTATTTATTTATTTATTTATTTATTTTATTGTTATTATTATTATTATTTTTTTTCTAATTCATTCGTTCGTTTCTCATAACACAAGAATAGTATATCGTGTGCGTGGACTATGGTTGAATATACAACATTTTATTTGCGAGTGTAACAATGCCACGTATTGCTACGGGTTTGTGTTTTTGTTTAACGAAATACAATAAATCAAAAACAATTATATAGCTTGATGATTAAGATAAAAAGAAAGTATAAGATAACAAAGAATATATCTATATCTATATTTTATACTATCTAATTAAGTTAAAGTTTTTGGCCTATCTCTAATTAATTCTTTCGAAAACTATTAAGTCCTTACGCTAACGAGATGTACAAAAGGTTTTTCAATTCTTACAGTGTGTTGAGTTTTTTAAAAATTTCGTATTAAAAAGGTTAATCATGGCAGATTTTTTATATCAATTATGAGCATAAAACTATTTTCGTCAACTATATTGTAATAAAACTATATTGTAATAAATTTAGGTATTGACCATTTTGTTTCATGGAAAGTCAAATTCATACTGTAACAAATTTGAAATAGTTTTGTATATTTTGTCAATATATTTAATACTATTAATTAGTTTCCTAAATTATTTGGGTTTTTAAGTACTTGTGTCATTCCTTTTCTAAATCACTAAATCATTTTCTAATTTTTTAAACTTCAAATTAATTAAATTTGTCCCATTTGTATCTAAATCATCATGTACCTTCGGGTTTTTTCACTTTAAGAATATTCATCTCTTTTATTAAAGTTTGCCGAATGATTTGAAAGATGTTACACATCTAACATTTGTATTATCCTTTGTTAGTTTTTGTATTTATGTGTTTTTTATTTGAACAAATTAGTGTTTTACTAAATTGCATATTCTCTTAATTAACAAGTTTTTTAGTGGAATAGAAAAACAAAAAACTAACCTGGAAATCATTTTCTCAAGTCAGCAAAAATTTATTATGGATGTATTCGGTTCTTTAGAGATCATTTTATAATGGATGGTAAGCAATAGATCAATTAATCAATTAGATTAAACTAAAATGACAACCTCTAAGACAAGCTTTTCTTAATTTAGATCAGATTGTTAAACCTTTTGAGTCATTGTGTACATGTATATTATTTTTTTATCGACACAAAACTTTTTTTAAGTAAGCATTTTTAATAACATGTATACCATTTAAATTCGGATTAACATTACAAATGTATTTATTACATATGTGTAAATGTCATTTGAATTCAACTTGATATAAAAGATGTTTTAAATGTACTTGAGAAAATGAGAATAAGATATTACTTTTTACATCATCATTAAAATCTGAAATATAAATATAAAGAAAATTGACTTGTGATCTTAAAATATACTAATTTGATATAAGGGTGACGTGTTCATGTTTAGCTATTCTTAATGATAGATTGATGTTTTAAATTTGATAGATTTTATGTAAATTAAATTATTTACAAACTATAGTTGGTAGTGTAAAGATTAACAAGTTGTTCGGATTAGATTATTTAGAGGAGTTAATGAGCTTATTGTGTTTTAAGAACCCACAAGCTTTAAAATTGTATTTGGATATTGCCAAGTAGCTTAAGCTTATGAGCTTATTTGAGCTCAAATAAGCCCAGTCTCATAAGTGTCTTTGTATTAACTTTTCTAGATTATATGTATTATTAACTTTTCTAGATCATAAGTGTCTCTAAAAGGTTTAAGTTGACGGGAAAACCCTAACTGTGCACCCTTTTTGGTGCCAACTGACTCTTCCCCAAGGATCAAGCCTCACACAATGAGCACCTGTTCCAGTGGCCCTTTAGTCAAGAGTTGGGATTGAACCAATGACCTATTTCTCCGAAAGTCCTCCTTAACTGGTCGACTATGGTACTGTTATTTGCCAATATCTTTTGATTCTAACTGTTATTTGCCAATATCTTTTACAAGGTGTTGTTTTTTTAATCGTTTTACCAATAATACGTTTTGAAAATGCACAAGGTAATCCAAACGCTATTTAAAGAAGTGTGTTTTGATAATATTCACCATAAGCTCCTTTGTAAAAAACTAAGGGTATCCATTATGGTAGAGATTTTAATAAAGTTTATAAATATCATAATGCCATACTTACAACTTTTTGATATTATAAGCCTTTTTTTTTATTAAAGATAAATCTTTAACTATTAATACATATTTAAGGTTTTTCATATTGATTCTTAAGAAAATGAGAAGGAAATCAATTAATATTATAAACCTATTTAGAATCTTAAACATTTTCATTATATCTAAGCATAAAATAGTTGTTCGATATTCGTTAACAAATTTTAGATGTCTTCATTTTTCTCTTTTACATTTTTTTTAGTCTCTGCAACGAATGTTATAAACTTTAGGAAGTTAACCCATGTTGGTTTAGCGTCAATGTTAATTTCTAAATATATTTTACCCTTTTGTAAGATGTTTTACTTTTAACACTTGTTAATATAAATTGAAATACATTTAAGGGTTTAATTCCCCTTTGTACAATATTTTATTTTAAAATTTTGTTATGAAGACGGTATATATTAAAATGTACAAATTATGTGATTTAAGGTAACGAAATTTTTCATCACCTATGATTTACATGTGTCCCGTTTGATTCTACGGCTTGAATTTAACATGCACTAAAAAGGACTCCTTAAATTATCACAAGTTGGTCTACCACACTTTGGGTTCTAGCTATACAAGATTTGAATAAAAAGAGACATACAATATGTAACTATTTAACTTTTGTTATTTTAATCGTTATACAAATAATTGGTTAGATTTGTTCAATAAATTATCAATGCAAACAACTTATTTTATCTCAAATGTGTTATTTATTTTTGTTTATTGCTAAATGTATCCACATAATTTATCGCAAGAAATATCAAATTGTAAAAAAATATGTTATTCAAAAAAGTAAAATGAAAATATTTAAAAATCTTAATCTAAATTTCGTATGATTAACTTAATTTTTATAGGGTTCTAACTATGATTTACATAAAATTGCTTGATTCTACAACTTGAATTGGACATGCAACAAAATGGTTGTTAAATACCACAAGTTGGTCTACCATACTTTGGGTTCCAAATCCACACAAGAAATGAACAACAAGAGACATACAATATGCAACTATTTAACTTTCTCATATTTTACCGTTATACAACAATCAAGTTAGATTTTTAGTACACTATCACGAAACAAAAGTTTTTTTATCCAAATTGTAAGTTATTTATTACTTTTTTTGGTTTTATTGCTTAATGTATCCCATAAATTATTGTTAAGATAGATGCAACTATACACGTGTATGAAATGCAAGCACCAACAAATGTTATTTTATAATTTTAAAACTATTCTTAACAGATGAACAAATGCAAGCACCAATAAATGGAAATGTACGAATCTCGGGTTTGATTGGGAGTTGGTATTTCTACTGATTACTTCTAATTATCTAAACTAAGGTGTATGTAGTCTATGTCTATTGTTGTGTGGTCGTATGATAGTTAAAAATGTATTTGCTTAGGCTTTATTACTCCCTAGTTATCTCCTATTGATGGTTGAATTGTCACGCCCTATTCTTAATCGCTTGTGTTTCTAAGGTCGTAGGGTATGCTGTATCCCCTAACTCTTTGAAATTACCAAAGGTTAATGACTACAAAATCTCTAGGATTTATAAACTTTAACTCTGTATTCTTTGATGTATAGCCTACAAATACTCTAGGTGATTATAAACTAAGGTTCAACAAAGATTAATCAAGCATTATTAGCACAACGAATGACCTATCGCGAATTCAATTAAGATAAAGACAACCAATCAATCTTCAATAACTAAGTTTCATATTACCTAAGCAAACACACAAGTAAATTAGCCTGACATGGGGAACATGCAAACTATGGACATAATTGAATTAATGAAGTAAAACACTTATCTTGATGTAAGATAGGGTATGGAAACCTAAAATATCTGACAAGACAGCCTTGGTTCGGTTTGTTTTACTCCAAAAGACTACCCATCTAAAACTAAAAATTCGGATTCTATATATAAGATTACAATGCGACGGCGTCACCCTTTATTGTGACCGCCGGGTCTGCCAAGTATTGGGTTTCGCTCACACGTTAGTATTGCGACGACGTCACCTTATGCTTGGACGCCGCCCTTCGTCTCTCGACGCCGTTGGATCAAATCTAGGCCTGAGCTGCGACGCCCTACTCTTTTTAAAAACCCGGAAGCCACACTTGTAAATGAGCAATTTGGCTACTAGTCGTCACAAACTTGTCCACGCCGCTCAGAGTAATTCGACCGCTACTTAGAACCCGACACGCCTTTAGTTCCAAAGAGCCTGAGTGTCTCGATACTTGACTTTGGCCATTTTCTTCGTATATTCGCGCATTTTCGTCCGAATAAGTGTCATTCCAGCAATTTGCCTTCAAGAGACCTAAAAAGTGAAAAGGAACGATATTAAGTAATAACGGATACAAAAGTGATCAAATAAGGGCTTAAACGACCCCTCAAAAAGGTACATTATAAAACCTTATCAAATATCCCTACACTTGGTATTTGCTTGTCCTCAAGCAAATGTGCTTTTAGCCAATTAATTTATAAGTTAGGGGTCATGAAGCATTAGTTTAGAACGATCCACAACACATATAAGCCCCGCAAAAGTCATAACAAGCACGAAAATTACATACTAGCACCTCACATGGGGTGTTTGGATACTCACATCTCTCGGGTGTATATCAAATATAACAAGTTGGAAATGGAAGATAAACACTCATTAACCGGTCCTAGTACATAGATTACCATAGGCTTGAGACTAGATCAAACCTCCATCGCTTTGGCGTAAGCACCTAGGAAAGACTATCTAAGATGTCTTTTAAAGGGTTGTAATGTTAAGCTTACGGTAGGGAAACAAAGGGTTTGGTGGGGTAGGCGATTTAGTGGTAGCAAATAAAAAATCTTTATGTTACAATCACGCAAAGAATGGCGTTGCAAAGCCAAGACTCGACGCTCTAAACTCTAGATAACTGAAATAAACAAACATAAATTTAAAGATAGATGTAGGATGGTAGCCCGTATGTTTTTTTTTCAACACTCTATTTTTTTCTTTTTCTATTTTTCTATTTTTTTTCGATTTTTTTTTCATACACTTTTACTCTACCATCCTCTACGATAACATCAAAATGATAGGGATTTATAGGCACATCCCTACACTTGAGTTTTTATTACACTGACACTAATTTGACCCGAATTGAAAAGATCAAAACACTTAGAGTACATTATTACGCAAATAAAGGGAATTTTAATTTAACGTTCCCTTCCCGTCATTTCATAAAATTTAACTTTTCCCATGAGTCTCAATCGTCCCAAAACTGTGTACAAAGGATATGACTCGACTTAGCAACTTATGCATGCAACAAGATAATTGAACTAAGGGTTAAGTGTGATAACAATAATACACTAAAAGTGAGTGCATACAAGGTAGGCTAAGGCGATTTTGGTGTACATTTGGGGGTGGATAGTAAACAATGCTCTTCATTGATATTTCGGAAAACTGGAACATCACGAGAACCGCGAAAAGGATAGGCTCTGAAGGGTTAACTAGGGGTATCGTGTACTAAAGATAAGTACAACGCAAAGGTGTGGGGGAATTACTCAACCAATGTGGAAGAAGTAATTATATTACGGGTATCAAACAAGGGTTATCCTAATGCCTCTTATCATTTAGTTATTCCTAACTACACAAGTGTAGTCTTACTAGCGATCTCGGGATGCATCACAAAACAAGTTCTAGAATCTATTATACTACCGGTTCACACTCTAAGCATCAAAGATGAATGCTTTAATTTCTACAAATCTAAGGGCGATCCTCACATTTTGGGTGGAATTTAAGTGGTAAAGGGTTTTTGTGCTAGTCATATAATTTCCTATCCATGAGACGCTTTATTAAAACTAATGGCCCACTCCTACATGTCATGAAAAAATTTAAATTTGGTGCCAAAATTACCCTAACCGATATTTCTCATGGTTTATTACACAAATGCAATTGGACAAAGCAAATAATCAAGGATAAGCATAGTTTCAAAGTTCCCGTTTTATTTTCCCTCCCTACACTTAAACTGAACATTGTCCCCAATGTTCCCCGAAAGTATCAAAGTTATGATAATGGAAGGTTATTAAAGACGAAAGAAACTAATACTCCCCTGATTAGCTCGGTAGGATCCGTGTAAAGTGGTGGTTACATCTTTCTTCAAGAAGAATGTTTGCGTGAAAAGCTCATTCTCATCTTATGTATCTTCTTCTTGGTAAATTATACATGCACACTTGAAGAAAACCAACTAAACCTTCGCGTAAAATCGGCGGTAACAATATATATATGACTCTACTAAACTAGGATATAATGCTTGTGGAATGGATGTTTACAGATTTTCTGGAAAATTAAGACCTGAAAATTCTAAAAAATTATAAGTAGCTCAAAACGAGTAATCATTGTTTTCGCTCCTTCCCGACACCGTCAGTTGCGATCCGACGCCGTAATCCTGACAGAAACTGGTATGCGATTTTCTGGAAAAAATTCTCGAACATTTTATCTTTAGAATCTGGAAAAATTTCCTGCAAAACGTCCATTATGACTCGATACAAGCATTTGACTCAAACAAACACACATATACATCTTTTAATTAATTGAAATTCTCATGTTTACGTTTCTTTTGAAAACGTGTGTAATCCTCCCTACACTTATCCCTTATGTAAAATACCTTTATATGTAATTAAAACGAGGTTAAAGACAAAATAAAGCATTTTTACAAATTTAAACATGAGAATAAACAATCAATAAATGATACACGACACAAACAAGCAAACAATTAAGCATGGTTGCCCCAGCTTTTCTTTATTTATGAGTCTTGTAGCTAGACTCAAGAATGCTACTCTTAATGCTTACTGTTATCACACCTTCTTCCTCATGACGGTCTCTATTGGGTGATTCCATGTTGTAGAAGTGCCCTATGATGCACCTTTCTAAGAGGTCGCCCCTCCCCACTCTATATTCCGGTCCTAAGTTCAAGCAATCCTTATAGAAACCGAGAATCTTGGCCATAACATAATCCACTCCTTTCTCCTTATCCTCCTCATTCCTATAGTAGACCGATAGTTTAAGTTCCTTTTCATCATTGGAGAGTGATGAAAACTTCTCAATCTTAAACGGCATTTGGTAAGCTACATCATCGGTCTCATCCTTGAATCGCACTATTCCTAATGAGGGATCATAAGTCATCCCGGTGCTTTCTATGAAAGGCTTCCCTAGAATAACGTGGGATAAGCTAGGATCTATGGCCGTACTAATGTCGTTCACAATTATGAAATCCGTAGGAAACGTGAAACTATCTACATACACGGGCAATCCCTTAACTCTACCAAGAAAATTGCAACTAACCCTAGGATTATTGGGATCTTGCCTAGTTGGGATAGGCTTATTCATTACCCAATTATAGTAGGTGCTGGTCATTATGTTTATTGGGGATTTGCGGTCAATGTAGGATTTTGCCACGAAAAGGTGTCCTATGCAACATGGTATGTTAAGATTCCAAGGGTTCCCAAACTTGATCCTAGGGCTTCTCCTAACATACATGTGACGGAGGTCACGCACCGTGAGGTGGCGAGATAGTTCTTCCGTAGGGAAACTTATTGAAATAGTCATTGTCTACTTCATCTACTTCCTACTGTTTCATCCTCTGTTTCACTAACCTCAAGTATCGCTATGGTTCGCTTCACATTTGTTCTATTAGGTTTCACTGGTGATGGTATTGATGATTGAACGTGCTTAGCTAGCTTACTTGGGTCCTTAATCTCTACACCAGAAGTTTCGGTAGTTGAGATAGCATTAACCTTCCTATCACTATTGGTCATGGCTTTCAAGAGGTTATCTATCTTTCTATCCATCTCAGCTTGTTGTTGGTTAAAACGATCCGAGAGCTTAGCTATTTGAGCTTGGGCGACCGGGTGTTGCAAATCCCCTCAATGTTTTGTTGGTTAGGCCGAGAGTGGGGGCCATGAGAAATCATTGGTGAATTTTGGTTTGTCCCCAATAAAGTCGGGCTTGCCCTTCCATGCTTCTGGCGCCATTAAAAGTCCTAGGTCCGGGTGTTAGGAATCTTCCTCCGCTCCATTAGTACACGAGGAAGCGTAGTCAACGGGCTTGATCGGGAATCTTGTGCAAGTCCGCTGTTATGAGGACCACTACATGGCTCACACGAGGAAGAAACTTTGTTCACTTGGCGTGAAGTCTTAGTTTTTAGAGCTCATTAGAATTTAACTTGATCTTCAAGTTTGATCATCCTACGGTCGGAAGATTGTGAGTCAATAGGAGGCAAGTAGATTGCCTTAACGGTTTTGGGAAACTCACGGGGGTCATTCCAACTTTCGTTGTCATAGAGAGCAAGGTCCTCTATTATACCCCATGATTCTTCCGCTATGAGATCACTAAGTTTTCCACCGGCTGCTTGGTCAATGGATCGCTTGGTGGGGAAGTTGACATGATCATAGAAGAGCTGGACTTGAAGCCAAAGATCAATGCCGTGATGCGGGACTTTATGGAGTAAGTCCTTGAATCGAGTCCATGCTTCATAGAGAGATTCACCTTGACGTTGTTGGAACATCAAGATATCATTCCTAAGCTTAGTGGTTCTCCGGTGGGAAAAATTGCAAGGAAGCGAGAGGTGAGATCATCCCCAACTTGAAGAAGCCGGCGGGAAGTCGCCAAGCCAATTACTAGCTTGGTCCCAGAGAGAATTAGAGACGCAGACGCTGGTCTCCCGAGTAGTAGCATTGAGGTCGATGGAATCGACAAATTTTAAGGAAATCCTTAAGATGTGCCGATTAGATCTTCTAACGGTCCATGGAATGCACATCCGCTTTGCACCAACCTATGGTGGTGTCGGATCGCAGGGCCGTAGTTTGGGCTTGGTCGGAAGCTCAATGGTGTTCCTATAGCCTAGGTGGCTTGGTCTCGAGTATTCACCAAGAGTACGGCCTCATGGCGAGTCATTTGGTGGGGGGTTGATGAGTGGTGGTTGGTTATCACCTTCCATAATGAAAAGTGATGGGATTACTAACAAAGGTCACGAAGAAGGGGGATAGACTACGAGGAAGCTAAAAAATGGAAAAAATCTTACTTGATAGGAATCAAGCAAGGAAACCTAAACGAGGTGGACTCCTAACTAGCTATTCTATTCCCAAATAGCCAGAAACTTGATACGCTTACACCAGCGTCGGGGTCAAAGGAACTTCCTTTCATCGAGCAAGTTTTTTAACACCCTAGGCAAAGGAACCTAATCGTTGTAGTGTAGTATTAGGGTAAGCCACAGGAATTGATATCGCTCTCTAGGGGAATAGGAATGCTAGTGAGAAGTTACTACGCTAAGGTTGGGGTTGAGGAAGATTATTTTTTACCTTTTTTATGTTTTTTAGGAAATGGAAAGGTACGATTCTCGGGTTTTGGATTTGGGGGTTGGTATTTCTACCGATTACTTCTACTTATCTAATTATCTAAACTAAGGTGTATGTAGTCTATGTCTATTGTTGTGTGCTCGTATGATAGTTAAAAATGTATTTGCTTAGGCTTTATTACTCTCTAGTTATCTCTTATTGATGGTTGAATTGTCACGTCCTAATTCTTAATCGCGTTGTGTTTCTAAGGTCGTAGGGTATGCGTTTATCCCTAACTCTTTGAAGCTATCAAAGGTTAATGACTACAAAATCTCTAGGATTTATAAACTTTAACTCTAAGGTATTCTTTGGATGTATAGCCTACAATTACTCTAGGTGATTATAAACTAAGGTTCAACAAAGATTAATCAAGCATTTGTAGCACAACGAATGACCTATCGCAATACTAGATCAATCACAATTAAGATAAGAGACAACCAATCAATATTCAATAACTAAGTTTCATATTACCTGAGCAAACACACAAGTAAATTAGCCGGATATGGGGAACATGCAAGCATACACACAATCAATGGAAGACATAATTGAATTAATGAAGTAAAACACTTATCTTGATGTAAGATAGGGTATGGAACCCTAAAATACTGTACAAGACAGCCTTGGTTCGGTTTAGGTTTTTACTCCAAAAGATTACCCACTGAAAAATTCGGATTCTATATATGAGATTACAAATGCGACGGCGTCACCCTTTAGTTTGTGACGCTGTCAGGTCGTCGTTATTAGGGTTTCATCTTGGCCATGTTAGTATTGCGACGATGTCACCTTATGCTTGTGACGTCGTCCTCTTCGCCGACATCGCCCTGGATCAAATCTAGGCCGCCTGAGCCGCGACGCCCACTCTTTTTAAAACCGCCGCCACTTGTACATGAGCAATTTGGCTACGATTCGTCACAAAACTTGTCCGACGGCGTCTCTAGTAGTACCGGCCATCAACGGACGCCACCCTTTAGTTCCAAAGCACTGAGTGTCTCGATTCTTAACTTTGGCCATTTTCTTCGTATATTCACGCCTTTTCGTCCGAATAAGTGTCATTCTAGCAATTTGCCTTCAAGAGACCTAAAAAGTGAAAAGGAACGATATTAAGTAATAACGGATACAAAAGTGATCAAATAAGGGCTTAAACGACCCCTCAAAAAGGTACATTTTAAAACCTTATCAACTTACTACTTCTTACTACTTCATTTTAGGTTTAACATATATGTTCTTAGTTTAACATGTTTGTTCTTGGTTTAACATGTATGTTTTTAACATGTTCTTGGTTTAACATATATCTAACATGTTTGTTCTTGGTTTAACATGTTTTTTCAACGTGATTATACAAATAATTTTAATTTAATGGTTATAGCTTCTTTATTTTGCATTTAACATGTATGTTCTTGGTTTAACAAGTATGTTTTAACGTGGTTATACAAATAATTTTAATTTAATGGTTATATCTTCTTTATTTTGCATTTAACATGTATTTTGCATTTAACATGTATGTTCTTTAAAAATTCTGTGTTAAAACAAAACTCTCTTTATG